>JARHVA010005666.1:317500-332500 GCA_037957365.1 Torreya grandis
TAGTTAAATATGTTGATTGCATGGAGTAGTAAAAAATGTACTAAGAAAAATAATTTTAGAGATCTAGATGATGAGAAATTAGATTCCAAAATTCTTATATCAATGAGGTTTAATTTGTGGGTTAATCTAGGCTTGGTCAACGGTGATCTTGGAAAAATATATGCTAGATTTTATAGAACTAGCACCAATTTGCTTAAACTACCAATGTTTACAGTTGCGTACATGAAAAATTATATAGGCCCAACATGGGATACAAAAAATCCTCAAAATGTGCATATCCGTCCCATAACTCAAGGCAACCTAATTAACATTAGAAAATAAAAAGATTAATGTTTGTAATACTCAACATCAAGGCCTAGCATTATTGTCTTAACAAGAGTGGGGTCCTTAAAATACCTTCTTATTTTACTTCCTTTCTTTTTTGATAGATGTGCAAGAATGTAAGATTGCACATAGATCAATGTCAGAAAAAAAGAAGAGAAAAGATTGTATTCTTTGTTAGAACTGCCTCTTTATTGATCAAAAGTATTTCACATCTAATCTCTTTATTTATTTTTATCCCTTGACATCTCGTAATCATATAGAAAAATGATTTACTTTTAAAATCTTATTAAGTAGTTTTAGAATCTCTTTTCAGTATTTTGCCTCCATTCTTTTTTCAAAACATTTGCAAGACACTTCTTTCAATCTATCCGCATTTACATTACACCTCCTCCATGCAATTGTTAGTTTAAATTTCTCTAATAACATGACATACTTTATCAAAATAATGATAGACATTGAATTTTTCCCTTATTAATTGAAAACAAACTATCAATAAAAATCCTTTGAAGTTCACTATGATCCCATAGCTTATGTGTAATTTTGGTAACCATTATTTTGAATTTTTGAACACACAATCACTAATATCTTCGAACTGTACACATTACTGAAAAGTGAGTGTAGAAACTACAGATTCAACCATGAGTAGATTTTCCAATCGTTAAATGAGGATATAGTGGTATTAATTTTGATGTTTCACACGTTATGAGGGAAAAACATAATTAAGAACTTTCATGAACATCTTCTCAATCTTAGGGTTAACTTCCTTGTAAATAAATTTAATTATAAACTTATCACTTGAAGCTATGAGACGTCTATTTTTTTATTCAGACACCACATTGATTTTCTATGTTAGTAAATTCCTTTTAGAGAATCCATTAGATGTGATTAATCTGTTTGGTAGCTTTTCGGATGAAGGGCAAGGAAGATAGGGTTTTCTATGAGTTGGTATTATAAGGGCTGAAAGGAGATGTGAATGTTTGCAGTTTATAGGGATGCATGTTACCTCCCACTACAAGCAAAAGCATTCAATCATGTTAACATATTTTTTTTTTCTTGTATACTTTTCCACGATTTCATCGTGCTTTCAGCAGCCAATCATGGTTAACATTTTTTTTTTTGGTATATTTTTCCATGATTTCATCATGTTTTAGATTAATTATTCTGTCATGTTTGACGTTATAAGAGAAGAACCTCCTTTATTTTGATGTACAAAAATTCTAAAACCAACTAATTTGTCATGTATAAGAGAAGAACTTCCTCTAATTTGATGTATATTTATTCCAAATTTCACTGTGCTTTAGACCAACTAATCTATCATATTTGATGTTACAAAAGAAGAACCTCCTTTATTTTGATTTACATATAAAATTCTAAATTAATTAAATTATCATTGTGTAAATGTGAATGTCACACTCTCCATTCAAATTTGAACTCAACCCAGTACAAGGCCTCCATCAGAACGTATAGAGCTGTCAAAATTGAATAAATAACAAAATAACTCCAAAAAAAATTGTACTTATTTTGTCCCTCAGTGATGATAAAATGAAGTCTTATCGTGATGATGGGTCCTACAGATAAACCTATAAAGTAGAATGTACTTATCATTTGCTATCACAAACAATAGTTTTATGAATTTTGTTCATTGCATCCAACGATGGAATCGTTGATAGTTATTTTATGAACCAAGCCAAAACTCTTGCAAGTGGACCAGAATGTCATCAATCAAAATGTAGCTGATTAATTGTATCGGACAAGGAAAAAAAAATATCCAGTTTAAGTGCCTTGTTTTTAATTCTGAGCCTCACATTCCATGAGGATTTAGAATATGTACGTACTGTGAACATTGATGAACAGATCTCATTAATGCACCGACAATGGAACAATAAAGAACAGAACAAATCACTAAAGAATAAATTGTGGGTTATGTGATTTCTCTCAGCTTTTTCGTTATTATTATTATTATTATATTTTTTTTAATTAATAATAAAAATACATATTTTAATATCGATGAGATATAGAGGAGTTGGTAAAATAACTTGGTTGTTACAAGTACCATTTAAGTTTAAATTTCAAATGGTATTGGAGGCCAATTGTGATTGTTGATAGTATTTTCGCACTAATTGTGATCATTGTTATTAATTTTGAAATGTGTATACATAAAAATCTGGACCCCAATTATATCCCAGACTAGTTAAAACTCTCGATAAAAATCCCACCAAAATTATATCTATCTAAAAATATATATATTTATTAATTAAAAAAAATTGATTGAAATTTTTATATTTAAATTTTGACCTATAAAAAAATAACAGATACTTAACAGTCTCTTCTTTATTTTAGATCCCGATATATGAACAGATTTGCATCATTGGTGTCTTATTCACATGTTGCAAAAGAGAGCTGTTGGAAAATTTTGAGCTATTCATGTACAATAGATGAGTTAAGAGTGTTGAAGGAAAACTTTGTTAAATTTACTTTGTTCCCATATTTGTTAGTGTGAGTAAATTCTATCTCAGGAAATGATTTGATAATATCCTAAGTTTGTCATTCAGGTAAGTGTTTCTACTGTGTCTAAAATTTCTTAATTTTTTTCAACTACATATTTAGAATTTGATTTATTGTTATCATATTTATCTTTGGTCATATGAATAGCTTAATCGGAAAAAAAATAAAAAATAAAAAATTGTCGTTTTCTTTATAGATCTTAAATATCCCTAGTATATCAGGTCTTTTATCTTTTTTTTGAATCTTAATGATACATAAAACTTGTAGAATATAGTTGGGTCTCCAAAAAATATTAATCTTTCTTAAGATTATAAATGACATTAAATTGTGAGAATGTTCAACTCTCTCTCCTTTGATGGTTTTATACCTTATCAATTGTTTTAAATCATCATAATGATATTAAATATTAAAGTAACTTATTTAAGATGATTTGTATCGAATTTTGATCATGACAAGTAGTACTTTCTAAGATCATCGTCTTCCTCCATGCATAAGCTCTATAATAATATTGCCTTCCTAATTTTCTAAAGTGTTTGATATGATGTTAATGGGGTATTTTATTTATCCCAGCACTTTTTTTTATTGGTTTTGGTTTTTTTTTTTTTTTTTTGTTTTTCTTTGGTGATTTAAATTTTTTTGGGACCGAACTTTTATTTGTGTCAAAGAATGAGTTTATAATTTCGGTTAAAAACGTTTTTCTGACTCATAATTTCGATCAAAAATATTTATTCTATATATAATTATAAATTTATTATAAATTCATATATTTAATTTATTTATAGAAAACAAAATTCAAATAAACTTGACATAAACATATATGGATAATACTTTTACTATATAAATACTAAAATGTTTATAAATCAAATTTAATTCTTATAATATATATTGCTATTATTTTTACTAAATGTTAAAGTAATTTACTTTCATTTTCTTTATTATTTTTTATTAATTATTAAATTAACTTTTTTTTTTTTTTTTGGTTTAATTTACAAAGTCAATGTTTGAGAATGAGTTCAAAGAAAATGAGGATAAAAGATAGTCGATTAAATTTATTTATACTCTAAAAATGACCTTTAGTATTTATTAGTTGTTAAATTATATAATTTTAGGATGTTTGTTTACTTTTCAATTAGTCATTTAAAATACATGTTATTGGTGTATTTTTCACCTTCTGATGGTTCATGTCTCTCTTTTCATCCTTCTTTAATTGTCCTTATCCTTGTCATTTCCATTGTCTCAAGCCCTTTGCTAAGAAAGTGAGTGGTGCTTTTAAGTATATTAAGAGCATCACTCATGCCCCTAGGTCCTCGTGTGCCTGATTTTGATTAATGTGAACATGTCTCTCGTATATTGGCTTTTCACATTTTAATAGTTTTAATATCATTTTAAGAACTGGTAGATAATTAATTTGAATTCAATTTTTCTTTAAGTGAAAATATATTATATTTCATTTAAACAGTATGTGTATATATCTATTATTCATAACAAACTGTTGAGCACTCACAAGCATTCTAGAGAGATCAAACAATCATTATAGAATTTATTATTATGACAAAAAACGTTCACATTAAAGCAATCATTAGAATGAGGAAGGACATACACTACAAACCTTGGGGGTTTTGTATGTTACTATAATTATTTTCAATTATGAAATTTATTTTTTCTATATTGTTTCTTGTCTCGGAACTTGATCAGTAAATGTTTCTTACAAATTACCAATGAACCTTCAACACGTCCTAAGAAATTTATTTTTTCTCTTAAGTTTCAAATATTGTAACCAATCTAGGCCAAACAAAAGAAAACTATTTTGCAAGTTACATGTCATAATGTGGAAAACTGAGCAAAGTTATTATAGATCCATATTAGGAGAGTGTAGTCCTACTAATTTTTTCATGTCTATCCCCTACTCTAAATATCACTTGCTCTCTTAGGATATTAAATCACATTCCTAAGAGCCTTATCTAATTACTACCAATTTTCTAGGTGAAGTCATTATCACTATTAATAACACAAGCCTATGTTTTGATCTTGACAATTATCACTAAATCTCATGTTATTCAATATCTACAAATATAAACCATATTCATTTTCTCTAATTTTGGAATTAGAATAGTTAATTGAACCTTTATTATTATTTTTCACATACTATTTAACCAAGTTAGTATTAATAAGGTATTTGTATCATAATTTAGTTGTAATATATTTATCCATATTACAGTTTGGTGAAAATGTACTTTCTTACACCAATCGTATGGTTAAATCTCACTCAATATTAAGAAAAATAGATTTAATCTAATTTTCCAAAAGTTAGTCTCATTACATGCTCTTAGATCGTATAGTCCTAGATTCATTTTGTTTGATTTGATTTATCCTTAGCCCTAGGTTAAATTTATATGAAATTTTATAAAAACATTTGTGTGCATGTATAGTGTGCATATTCCATGTCTAATTTAAATTTATGCAACCAAATTTTATTAGATAACAAAAACCAACTAGGAAGAGTTCTAGAATTGATTTAGAACCTATTGATTTTGATGAAATTCCCATGAATAATTACAGATCAAAATTGAAAAAAAAAATTGAGTATAACAATGTAACTAGTATTACTCCAAAAATTCTAATTTATGTTGAAATTTATGAGAATAATGTGTTTTTAAAATACTACATTGTGAATGGATCCCAAGCTGATAGTTTACATAAATATGAAAGATATTTTGATGGTTAGACTCACACAGAAAACCAATACAAAGTTAGAAATCAAGATGTACATTATAAGGTAAACAGTGAATAGATCAGTGTTTATAATTTCAATCACACCCCTATGTTTAGAGAATGCTTTAAAATCATCTTGATCAAATTCAACTTGTTCCTTATCATTTATTCATTTTTAAAATTTATTTTAATCTTACCAATAATCAAGTTTTTATTTCTTCTAATATTAATTATATTCTTCTTAATATTTCTTCTAATTCTCCTAATTCTATTAATTTTATTAGTTCTTCCAATCCTCAAAATATTATTTCTTTTCAATTTCTTCCTATTTGTCAATATGCTTATGTTACTCAATTTTGTTAGGGAGTAAAACATCCTAATCCTGCATGTGAAAGTAAATTAAATGTGGAAATTAAAACAAGATATAGAAAACATAAAACATGAGAGAACACATTACACAATATATATGTGGAAATCCTGATAAACTAGCAAGGAAAAAACCACGGGGTAAAAGTAGCATCTAGACTTCATATTCATCAATAACTCTCTATACAACTTCAGCTCCTCTCAACAACTCATTTCTATTGCTTGAAAGCACTTAGGTGAATCAACCTTGTAACCAAGCCTTACAGGCTCCAACCTCCAAGCTGTAACATGCAAGTCTATCATGATGCTAACAACCACATCATCCAAGATGAGATCCAAAGCATCAACCTTCATCTCCATGAGCTAAGCCAACAAGCCTCGAATCTCAAACCAGGTGAACCAATCTAACAAAGCATTCCAAACTCTAACCACATAAGTATGATTGATGTTTACAACCCAATCATCTAGGTGAGCTATGCTTCCAAGCATTCCAAGATCTAACCTCCTAACATGCAAGCACAAGGCTTGAATGTATCCTTAAAGGAAATCCATAATGAATCATAAATGGATTACAAATTAAAAAGGAAAACATATTAAATTATAGCATTTTACAACAATGAGAGATAGAAGAGGGAAAGGGAGAGATAACTTCATGGCTACTCCAAAAAAATTCCAATTTTGAGTGGGTGTCATTTGATCTTAGTGGTGGTTGTCCCCATGTACCTAAAGTCATCAAAAAATAATCTCCACTAGACAAGATCAAAGGCCACCTTTATGTGGCTCCAAAAAGTGTTCCCCACTTGCACAAGTGAGTCTAAACACTCAATAGTGTTCTTCTTGTCTTTTTCATCAAGGGTCAATAAAGTGGAACATCTACTTTAGATAAGATTACATCCAATTCCATGTGCTTCCAAATATGGTGACCCATCCACACATGTGAGAATAAACAACAACAAATAATCCTTGTTTTCTTCTTCACATGTCATCACAAGAGTCCAAAAAGTGTTGCAATCACATTTTGACCTTTCCTATACATGTGAATCATGGATCCTCTTAGAAATTTGACCCCATACTATGACCCTTGTCTTATGCACCATGTGATAACCCACATATGAAAACTAAGGACAAAACATGTCAATAGTGGAGTGCTACTCCCTACTCCATGTCACCTTAACTTCATCACATTTTGGGACCCACCATTGGCACTCTTACCACATCCCCTGTAATCCATGTCACCTGCATTCCAACTCATCTGCACATCCTCATGCAACATTACCAAGATGTCATCTCAGCATGCCACATCACCATGAATAATGTTGATGAATAGTGACATATGAATAGTGGCTTCACACCCCAACAATATCCCACTTGATATCATATACATAGGACTTTACCACACCTATGTCTTCTACCAACTAGCTGCCATACAACTATCATATATATTGTCATCAATGCCCATTGGTTCTCACACACAAGCCCAGTTAAACTTCTCTACCCTGACTAGCTTTGTCAACATCTTCTCCTCCATTGAAGATTTGTACCAACTTGAAGTAACTCCCACTTCACCACATACCCATCCTTCTTTAGGATTATACCATAAACCATTTACTACTCCCATTGCTTTGAAGTATCTAATTTAGTACACACCATGGCTTTATTGAGGCTTCCTACTCTCAATGAATATAATACATAGGACATCCATGTATTCTCCTCCTTGTTCTAGGACACTCCAAAATATAACTCAAAAATTACAAGAAGTGAGATACTTTACTTCATTGATTTCATGTCACTATTCATATCCATCCTTGGTTTGTTCCTTCATCTCATCATATTCACCTGATCCATCTAACCATTGATCATGTTGGGGCCTGTAAGCAACATGCCATCTACACATAGTAGCAACCTATGGTAAACCTTAGCTCTTAATGAAGGTATATTTGTACCACATTAGCATGCCTATTGGAACCCATACAGTCATGCATTCTAAAAACTAACAACTCTTTTCTCATCCTTATAATCTACTATCTACTTCTTCTCATCATGAGACCACCATGTAGAAATGATTCTTTCACATCCCACTTCTCAAACCATGAATCGTAAAAATTGCACATAGCACTCTTGATAGTAGTTATCAATAAGAGAGAAAAACCCATAGAAGCCAATCATGACTCCTAAATATGTAACATACCACTACCCACCAAGATTATCATGGTACCCATCCACAATTCTTGGGAACTCATCACATTACTCAATGCATCATTGTGCCTACCAAGTTTTTGATCCCCAAAGATATAGTCAAGTTGCAGCCTACTGTACTGTATGTCACACACATAACCTTCTCCTTCCACTAAACCTCAAGTCTCTTTTTTATTCATAAATATTGAACTACTTCAACAATAGGAGAGAATAATCCATAGAATTCAACACCTAAATTTTACATGTAGAAAACCATACCCATCATGCTCAACATGGTACCCATCCACATTTTTTGAGAAGTCATCATGATACTCAGTGCATCATTACACCTACTAAGTTTTTGATCTCTAAAGATACAGTTAAGATGCATCCTTATCTATCACATGTCACACACATGACCTTATCCTTCCATAAAACCTCAAATCTCTTGTTATTCTCCATCTACTAGGCACAATATCAGTTTTCTTATACCTCCTCCTCTACATGGATTTTTGAACATCTCATCCAACACATTGTGGTAGTAGGATCCCATAACTTATATACCTTCTCCAATTGAGAAACCACAACAAGGTAACTTCCTTGTCAACACCCTCCATCTTCACCAATAGAGACTAGAGTGTCCATCACAAGCTGTGTAGTTGCTTATTCATCAGGAATGGTAAAGCTTGCTCAGCTTTTCCTCCATTCTCCATCTTCTACCAAGAGAAAAATACCTTTCATGCAAACATTTTTTTGTTTTACTTCTTTTTCTCTCCACTTATATCTCCCACTTTCACAAACCATCTAAAACCAAGCTTTGATACTAGTTTTTAGGAAATAAAACATCCTAATCCTAGATGTGTAACTAAATCAAATGCAAAAATTAAAACAAGCTATAGAAAATAGAAAACATGAGAGAACACATTGCACAAAATATCTGTGGAAACATTGTTAAACCAGTAAGGGAAAAAACATAGGGAAAATGTAACATCCATAATTCATATTCATGAGAAACTCTCTCTACAACATTAGTTCCTCTCAGCAACTCTTTTCTAGTGCTTACAAGCACTTATGTGAACCAAGCTTGCAAAAAATCCTTATAGGATCCAACCTACAAGATACAACATGCAAATCCATAATGATGCTAACAACCATAACATCTAAGGTGAGATCCAAAGAATCAACCTTCATCTTCATTAGTTGAGCTAACAAGCCTCCAAGCTCCAACCAGATAAGCCAAGATAACATATCCTTCTTGGATCTAACCTCAAAGATCTCCATGCTTCATCAAACTAGATGATCCATACTCTCATCTAAGCCTTACATGCTCTAACCACCTAAGTATGATTGATGCTTATAACCCAAGCATCTATGTGAGCTATAATTCTAAGAATTCTAATCTCTAACCTCCTAACATGCAAGCCCAAAATTGTATGGATACTCAAAGGGAATCTATAATGAACTGCAAATTACAAAGGAGAACATATTACTTTATATAATTTTATAACAATGAGAGAGAAGAGAGAGAGGGAGAGATAACTTCATGGCTACTCCAAAAATTTGCAATATTTGAGTGGATGTCATGTTATCTTAATGGTGGTTGTCCCTATGTGCTAAAAGTAATCAAAAATGACCCTCCACTAGACAAGATCCAATGCCACCTTCATGTGGCTCCAAAACATGCTTTACACTTCCACAAGTGATTTCAAACACTCAATAGTGTTCTTCTTATCTTCTTCATCAAGGGTCAATAAAATTGACCATCCACTTTAGACAAGATTCCATCCACATTCATGTGCTTCCAAATATCATTCCCCATACACATATGTGAGGCTAAGAAATAATAAATAATCACTGTCTTATTCTTCACATGTTATCATAAGAGTCCAAAAAGTGTTGAAATTACATTTTGACCTTTCTTAGACATGTGAATTATGGAGCTTGTTAGAAATTTGAACCCATACCATGACCCTTGTCTTATGCACCATATGATAATCCAAATATCACAAATAAGGTAAAAACATGTCCATAGTGGAGTGTTATACCCCACACCATGTCATCTCAACTTAATCACATTATGGGACCCACCATGGGCTCTCCTACCATGTCACCTTCCTGCTATATCCCTTGTATACAATGTCACCTACATGCCAACTCATCATCTACACACCTACATGCCATATCACCAATATGCCATATCATAATTCCACATCACTATTATAGCTCAAATTTTCACCCTATGAGAGGGTGATTCAAGCCCTCATAACTTGAGCTATGCAATGGGATTGACCCTAGGTTGTGGATGACCTTTAGATGGGTTGAACCTATAGGTTATAGGGCTATATCCCCTTGATGTATCATTTACACTCTAATACACTATTATTTTGGAAATAAAATGGAAAAGGATGACATGAAAACAAAGTGGGTGATACACCAAATAGCTGAGCTCTACCAACCAACTGCATGTGCACTTATAAATCAAGGAAACTAACCTTACATACACTACCCCTAATCTAAATCTCTCACATGAGTGTTTCAATGTGAAGTTTGTGATGGTTTATTAGGCTAGGAGGACTAACCAAGTAGTCTTGAATGACACTAAAGGGTAAATCATCTCACTCAACCCTTGCACCACACTTATACACTTCACATGACCTACAAAAGAAGTTGTTAAGATGCATCTAGGTGTTAGAAAGGATTACATTCCAAGGAAGACAAGTGAATTCACTTGACAAGATCAACTATTCATAAACACACACTAATTATAGTCATAGGAGGAGGCAAAACCAATTACATTTCCTTAATCCAAGGCATACGAATGGGTAAGGCTTTTCCATACCTCGGTGGAGGATAGATTACATGGCCAAAAATGACTATTTATATAGAGAATTACTAAGAGAGAGAGAGAGAGAGAGGTATATGTAGGAGGGACTAATGATGAGTCTTCAGTCATCATGAAATAAATTAACCTCTTCAAAAACTAGAATATAATCAAAAAAAATACATTGAGACATGTGTCCATATATTCTTCAAGTAACTCTATGAGGTTGGCAAAGATGGGAGGAGAAGGCACTCATCTAGAATATTTGAAGTTTTAAATATATATCACCTCAACACAAATGAGTTACATTTATGAAACACTCCTATAGATATCATCATCATCTTGACACCTTCTTCAATGTCTAACATCTCAGCATGACACTTCCATATTCTCTCTATGCCAAAAGACACCTTTTTGACTAGGGAGTTAAAAAACTATGTGAAACTACCTTGGAGAATTTTTAAACCTTTAGTATGACTTGAAAGATGGAAATCATGATTTAAATATTCATAAAAATCTTCCTTTAATTTATATATCTTTTATATACGTTCCTTTCATGTTAGTACTTGCATATCATAAATTCTTCTTTTATTGATCAAATATGCCAACTAGCAAACTAGGCCTAGTTGCTTGACACTTGTTACTTAGATGGTTTTAGGCATTAAATATCACTCATTTCATAGATAAGAAACATGTGTATTAAGTTTTTTTTTCCTCTAGTATATCATGAAGACCTTAGGATAATACAACTTCTACTTCTCTTAATCAACTAGGTAGCCATATTGCTCCTACGTAGCCCATTCAAGATTGCCTTTCTTACAAAAACCTACAAAAGTGACATTATGAATGATTGAGAGGATTTTGAATTATGGGAGGTTCAAATTCATCTTCACACACACTCACTATGATTATCATTCACTCACTCATCTCTACACTTTAAAATCTTCACAAAATCCTACAAAAAAGAAACAATCATCTCATCTATACAGATGACAGTATGAAAAAATTATATGATAAGAACCTTGTGGGAGTGATTAACATGATATAAATATCACATGGACAAATTTAATGTATTTAGATGAATTTTATTTAATATCTTCTCCATTGAGCCTCTATTAGGGTTTAAGAGACGTTTAAGGAGGTTTATGTTCTTAACAATGGTTCATAAAGGTTAGGCCCCTAACCTATGAACTAATGCCACTAGTTTCTTCTAGACAAGGCTCCTCAACTTTATCCAAGTGATTATAACCCCATTCAAATTATTAATACATTTATGAGCTCATAAAGATGTTATTTGGGTGAAAATTGTGCATTTTGTGCATTCTAAAAGCAATTTTAGGCCAAAATGGCCATTTCCAAGCTTCCCTTTGCAATACAATGCATTTTTCACATTTTTAAATCTCCTAGGAAGGATCAAATGTTTATATTAGGTTTACATTCAACCCTTTATTTCTTTTTATCTCATTTTTCAATTAACACTGCCTTGAGAAAGGTATGAGGCTAATAGGCCTAATGATGGTTTTTCATGTGTTTTACACCTAAAAGGAGTGATCTAGTCCCTTGGACACCCATGAATATACATAATCCATTCCATATACCCCTTAGATCACTCATGTTGTCTTGGATAAGCCATTTTATTCCTCTTTAACACCTTACATAGTCCACTAGTTAAACATTAGGGTTTAGTTGTAGGTCAGTATCAAATGTGAAGACCCTTATGGGTAATCAATGTGTTTTGAGTAGTTATATTTTCACATTATCATATTTTACTTAGAACACTTAGTACCATTTCATACCTCAATAATTTAATTATGACTCAACAACCCTAAACTTGTCTCCTATTCCTCATGACTAGTTGTAGGTGTTTATTTTAAGGTTTTAGGCCTCCTCTTAGCATTTGACTATATAATATTTGAATAAACTCATTATATTTTGAATGCATTGAAGATATATCCAAAAATACATGCCTCTTATCTTATCATACTCCTCCTTCACTGGGATGTTGACCCTTAGGTCTGTGATGTGTGAAAAGTTGTTAAACTCATTATAGGCCTTCCGGGTTTTCCTTATGGGATGTTATTATGTGAGGATATTTATTTATTTGGAGAAGCTAAGGTAACCTTTCCATTTTTTAACAAATTTCAATACATGATTTAGTAGACCCCTCATCTTTTATATCATTGAGAATACTATGTCACTTAGGCTAGGTAGGCATGTAGATGATGAGGACTATGTATGCAGTAGTTAGATGTAACTTGTCTTTATTATCTCAATAGGTAGATATTGAATTGATCTTGGTCTCAACTCAAGATTTTTATGCTTTGAACTCCACTCAAATTTCTCGTAGGACCTCAAAATCTTGAAACTCCATCATTCTATTCCTTAATCCATTTAGGCTTAGTTATAGGTATTTCTCATTTTAGGGAGTTCTGTAAATCTAGTTAATGTTTTAAATTAGCTTATGGTGCCATTTGGAACTGAAGGTAGTGGAACCAGTTACAAATTAAAAAAATTCACTTGGTTACTCATTCAAACCATTGACACCTTCACTCCTTGAAGTGTCTTTAATCATTTCACACCCTTCCTATAGGTCTAGTTCTTCCTACTAATCTTCTTGACTCCTTGCACTTCTAGATTGTACCACTTTTACCTTGAGAATTTTGAACTATCTCTTCAAAAGGTTTACATAATCCAAGTGGATATCAATTATTCATGAATTATTCTCTAATTTGTATAAGACTATGTGTACAATGGTTCACATGAAATTTAGAGAATCCTCATTTGCCCATACCTTCTTTGGTGACCTTGAAAGGAGACAGTCAAATTTGAGTGGATGACAAAGAGTTCAAGGTATAGCCTCATGTTGTCAAACACTCCTAACATAAACTTAGACTCATAACTGTCTACTTATAGACCTACAAACCTATGTGACTGAAACACTTTATTATCCCTTGATTTAAGGTTTAATTGGATCATCACCATCATTCTCTATGACTCTCAATAGTTCAATGGTGTCTTCTTTATGTTACTATGGATTTATCAATACCACTCAGACCTAACATTGAAACATAGACTTGGAGAAGGTTACTCAAATACTATATAAGCTTTTTAAAGAGCAAAACACTAAGAGACAATAGGCAATATTGCATTACAAGGGGGTTCACATGAAATCTATGAATTTGAAGGATCTTATAAAAATGATGAATCCCCTAGGAACATCTAAGAGTGACCACCATTAAAACAAAACAAAACACTTTTAGTGGGAGTGATTAAACACCTTATACTTGAGACATTTTTAATCCTATTGAAGACACTTCATGGAGATGAGTTAGATAATGAAACCACCATGAAAATGATATATTTTACCTATTAAAACATCCCTCAAAACCATTTTTCTCTATCGAGTTTTGAAGTGGAGAAACAAATGCAAATTAGACCCTGCTTGGATGGACAAGGCATAGTGACCTATTGTCACTCTTAGTGATTATTCATAAAGAAGGGCCCATAAATTTGAAAAATAATTCCATTAGTTTAAATATTACTAGGACCCCTAACAATATCCTAAGTTTTATCTCATAACTCTCTCTCTCTCTCTCTCTCTCTCTCTCTCTCTCTCTCTCTCTCTCTCTCTCTCTCTCTCTCTCTCTCTCTCTCTCTCTCTCTCTCTCTCTCTCTCTCTCTCTCTCTCTCTCTCTCTCTCTCTCTCTCTCTCTCTCTCTCTCTCTCTCTCTCTCTCTCTCTCTCTCTCATACCATTCACTTAAAATTTGCCTTTTTAAGCTTATGAAGATAGTGATGGAGGAGAGAGAATTCATGAAGTATATATACAACCTAAAACTTGGTAAAAATCCCAAATATGATGTAAGGGATCCCAAGGGACACTCTGAAACCATTTACAATTGACAAATGATCTTCCAAGTCTGTACAAGTGCCCAAAAGTGCTTATAAAGTGGCATTTTGCTCATTTTAATCATTGAACCTATAATTTTGTCAATGTCTAACTATTCCTAAACATCCTCTAACATCAGGTAAATTGGATAACATTTGTTAAATGTTTTCCTTGGAATATGGTATATACAACTCTTCCATGTAGGCCAA
>JARHVA010005666.1:337500-347500 GCA_037957365.1 Torreya grandis
AATGTGCTCCAAGAAGATCAAAAGGTAATGTGTGTTAAGTATGCTTAATAGAATTAGCTCTCCATGAGACCTAATAGAGAGATACGGGATAAGTGAAGTAGGTCAGACCTAAAGGGACGAAAATAACATTTTATTAATGTCTATGAGCTGTACAAATAACCATTTCATGGTAGACCTAATAATGGTAAATTATTTTTACTAACTAAGAAGGATATGAACAAGTGATATGTATAAATACAAGTGATTTCCAAATACCTATAGATGTTGGATATTACACTATATGGAAATTGGAAGACCAGTAATTAAGGCCTCATATTCAATAATATTGTTTGTATATGAGAAAGTGATTTAGAAGGTTTTAGGGATTAGGTCACTTTATGGGGTTACCAAAATAATTCCCAATCCTTACCCATGTGTGGTGAAAGAAACATAAAAATATAAATTTCAACTATTTGATTCTATAGTAGTAAATATAGACTCATCTAGAAATGTCATGATCAGAGACTTGGTGTCTAAAATGAGCACTGATGCAAGTTGGTCTACAATGGATTATCCTTTAATGGCATTTTTATCTACATATTATATATTAAATTCACTTAATAGAATAATACATTTGTCCATTATACAATTTAAAGTGGATTTAGATAGCATATACTTGAGAGAATCAACCTTGGGTATGAGATTGACTTGGTTGTTCATCATATAATGCCTGAGTTTTATTAAGGCAAAGACTATGGCCATGTAATCCATTTGAATAGGGGTATAGTTAAGATCATATGAGATTAAGGTCTAATAAATTTATCATTCTTTACCTTCATCATTATGTTGAGCTAGTAAGGCCCCTATAACATAAAGTGTTGCAAATATATACAAAAGTAACGGCCTTCCTGAGATGGGTGGTGAAAAAACTAGACACTTAACTAGATATTGCTTTATATTATCAAAAGCATTTTGACATTATGAGTTATAGTTAAAATGAGTTACCTCATTTAATATATGGGTGAAGGGATGACATTTATCTATTAATTGAGATATAAACTAGAGAATAACCTATAATTTCCCTTGAAGGCTTCTTAACTACTTCAAATTTATAGGAGGCATTTCCACAATAGTTTTTAATTTCACAAGATCTACCTCAATGCCTATCCTAGAGACTATGAACCCCAATAATTTTATTGAGCTGCCTCCAAACACACATTTTTTAGGATTCAATTGAACCTTATATTCTTTAAGTCTCTCAAATATTTTCCTTAAGACCATAGGATGTTCTAATTAGAGTTTAGACTTACCTAGTATATCATCCACATAATCTTAATTGATGTCATGCATCATGTTATGGAATATTACTATCATATCCCTTTGGTAGGTAGCTCCCACATTTTTTAGACCAAAGGAAATCACTTGATAGCTGAAAGTCCCCCATATAATGATAAATGTAGTTTTGTGTTGATCTCGGGAGCAATCTTAATCCAATTGTAACCAAAGAAATCATCCATGAGGGATAGAATCTCATAACCTAAAGTAGAGTCCATGGTCATATATATATTAGGTAATGTAAAGTCATCTTTATGGTATGCTTTTTTGATGTCTCAAATTTTTTTACTAATTATGATTCCTCCTTATGGTTTGTCCATGGGGACGATATTACATATCTAATTAGAATAATCAATTGGATGTATAAATCGAGCTTCCAAGAATTTTTTAAACTCTTCTTTGACCAAAAGGGCTACCTTTGGGGTACATCTTATGAATTTTCTATTTTATTGGTTATGCATTAGGATGAACAACTAAATGATGTACTACTAAGGTTTGATCTAGCCTTATCATGTTTGAATAACTCCATGCAAACACATCTACATATTCTTTGAGAAGCTCTATAAGGATTTATTTCTCTTCAAATGTAATAATTGCCCCCAATGTGATCATTTTATGATTTTCATTTGTTCCTATATTTACTTCAATAGCCTCTTCAATGAGGGAAGGTGATTGGTCCTATAGTTATGTCAAGGGTGATGGTAATTCCTCTATTTCTAAAGTAAAATCATCTAGGAGCTCCATGTCTAATTCCCGGTAAGATTCTAACTCACTAGGAGTGGGTTAGATGTTTTTATTATCTGGGGAAGAATCTTCTTATTCATATTCCTCTTCTTCAATGTGATTTAGAGATATTTGTTTCTCCTTGAAATATGTAGACTTATTTAGACTGATAAAGAACCCTTTTTATGGTCTCCTGATGGCATGAACTCTCTTGCTCCTAGATATTTTATAATGGTTTTAATCATTCTAAAACATATCAAAAGAAGGCTTATTCTTTTGATCCTAGTCTATAAGGATGGGGTAATAGAGGCAGATGTTGAAAGTGGATATGGTGGTGTCAAGGAAGATATTGGTGGCATCCAAATCCTCATAGAGGTAGAATCTATTTAAACTTTTTTGTTAGAGGTAAACTCCTCAAGAATTGAAAAAGTGTCCAAGATAATAGTGCTTAAGTCAATGCCTAGATGTTTGTACCCTAATCCAAATTGTTTCAAATGTTCTTGAACACATATAGGTTCAATATTCCCTTGTTCATCCCTTCCTAGTACTTTCCCCTTATAATTCATACTTTGAAACATATTTTGAAGCGAGGGGTAATTTTTTTATGGAACTCTGAGGCCTCATCATTGGGAATAAGCCATGAATCATCTTGTTCATCAAATTATTCTTCTGATAGCATTCCTATGCTAATACCATGGACTTAAATTGATAAATAATGGGTTTATCTATCCTCATGGATGGAGACCCATAGTCAAATGGGGAGAGCGGTAAATTTCCAACATAAAGGGTTTTGTATTCATACTCTTTTCAACCCTTGGAGGTGATATTAAGATGAGTGATGCATGGGGATTCATTAAAAGTAGCTGTTACATCATCAAGGTGGATATATTTTACATCTTTTGGATTATGAGTGGAACTATGAGTGTTGGGGCAATAACAAGTAGGATGAGATTGGTTTATTTGAAAGATACAAAAGTGTTTTATCTCCCCTAGGATGGTATCCTCTATTCTTGAATGAGGTAATTTTAAACATTGATGGAGGTTGGAAGGAATTGATCTCATTTCATCGATCCATGAACATCATATAAGTAGATTATATGGGAGATCAACATCCACTACATGGATTAAATTTTGGTGGACTATGGGTCCCACAGCTATAAGGAGATAAATAATTTCTATAGACAACCTTTCATTATCATCATATGCTTTGATCATTATTAAATTAAGAGATAATGAAGACTTAGAGTACTCCAACCTCTTCGGAAAGTCTATATTGCACAAATTTAAAACTAGCCATCCATTTATGAGTACCAGTGGGATCTTGTCATTAGAAATGGAAAAATCAATGAACAATGGATAGTTATGGTGTCGGCCTATAGGTGGCATGTCCTGTGCACTAAAATTAATCTATTGGGAAGGAGATAAATGTCCCACCAATGCCTAAAATTTTCTTGTATCAATATCTCTAGGGATTTTGAGTTTATTAAGGACTTGATTGAGAATCTCCCAATGTATCTATTACATCTTAAGAAGATCCATAAGAGATATTTGGATTGGAGTCTTTTCAAGCTATTGGATGATGTCATATGGTTTTTTAGAGGAGCTATAGACTTTTTTAGAGATATTAATTTTTTGAGATGATGAAGTGGATGTGTCCTTGGGAGATGCTCTAGGCACTATAATTTTACCATGTTGTGTAGTTACTACACAGTCAGTTGTTACCCTATTAATTTTAATAATGGTGGATGGTGGTTGTGTGGGCTCTTGGGGCCCCCATATTTTAATGGTATTGATATAATGGTATGGAATGGAATGATAACCGGTTCTATTAGAAGTGGAGGCTTCACCATGATCCTTAAGTGGTTTCTTTTGCCTCTAATCATGCTTAGGTAAGGGGTCCTGATATATTCCTAATTGCTGATTTTTAGTTTGATTGGTCAAACTCTCCCCTTATAATTTAATATCTCCTTTATAAATTTAATATTGGATATAGTTCCTTAAATGCATGCATTTCTCAGTATTATGTCCCTTGACTCTATGATATTGAAAAAATTCATCTTCATGATACTAATTTGTTCATGGTTTACTATCATCCAATAGTCTGACTTTAGGGAGAGTAATCATATTAACATCGATTAATTATTGTAGGACCATTTATGTGGGTACACCAAGACTTGTTAGAGGCCTTTTTCCTATCAGTGTTTTGGTTTCCCCATTGTAACCTAATAATTTAGATATTATATTTGTTAGTAAGGGAAGCTTTCTACACTATCCAAATATGTTTAGAATTTATTAATCCATCCTCTACGATATTTTTATTTTTATTTTTATTAAAGACCTTAGGCTTACCCAAAAAATTATTATCTTGATTATAAATCTATTCATTTCAGGTATATAATTTAATTGTACCTTTTTCAATTAGTTCTTTTTCAATTTGAATCCTCTTCTTTTTGATTTCATCAAAAGACTTGGCACACTGGAGTTTTAGATGATATTTCAATTCAACACTAAGATTGTCAATTAATATCTTAGCCAAATCCTTCTCAAGAACTATGTAACAGAACTGATTAGTGAGACTTCTCCAATGTTGTAAGAATGAGGCTAAACTTTCCACATTTATTTCTTTATTATTATAAAGATATATTATAAAGATGTCATGTTCAATGTTAAAGGAGAAATGTTGTGTAATCTTTTCTATTAACTCCCTAAAGCTAGATATGGGCCCCTTAGGTAAATTAATAAACCATTCTAATGTGGGACCCATGAGACTTTTGGGGAAGAACTGAGAAGGTAAGCATCATCAAAACCCACCTCATGAAATGATACATAGAATTCTTGCATATGGTATCATGGATCCCTTTTCCCTTTGTCTTTGTTAAATTTTAGAATCTCGAAGTGTGCTAGGAAAGGTACTTTTAAGATACTCATGTCCAAAGGAGACGTGAAAAAGTCTTCATATTTTTATCTCATTGATTGGGTGCAAGAATCAATTTATTGAAGAGCCTCCTTTATCATCCTCCACTCTTAAGTGAAGGGTAAATGCATGTAGTTGGGGGGTAATTTTGTGGACATTTTCCATAACATGATCACATTATTAAATAGTGTGATCATATTCTTTACATAATGCGATTGTGTTATTTAAATAATGGATTGATAATTACCAAGCCATAATGCAATCATGTTAATGTATAATTTAATCATGTTAATAGATAATGAGATCACATTAATCGATAGCATGATCATGTTAATAGATAATGTGATCACATTAATAGATAATACAATCACTTTAATAGATAACATGATCATGTTAATAGATAACATGATCATGTTAATAGCTAACATGATCACATTATTTTAAAAATAATAATGTGATAACATTAATATTATTTTACACATTAAAATAGTGAACATGTAGATGAATCTAATGTTGTTTAATAAATAAGTTTAGCATGTTATTAATAATATGATCACATTCTTATTATTTTGCACATAAAATCATGTGGACATGTACATGAAGCCAAATATGGCTAGAAGCTTATATTTACTACTCTAAATACAAGAAATTAGGGTCACTCTGCATCTAATAGAGTTGGTCTCATAGTTTCACCCCTTAATATGTAAAAAATAGTTTTTAAAAATCCAATATAGTCAATACTTAGGCATTTTTAGGGTCTAAGTATTAAACCTAGGGATTTTAGGACATAATTTTTGTAATTGATGTCCATTTTTGGTAAACATAAAGTCAATTTTTAGGTTTCTATGCCTTCAAAATTGATTTCTAACATTTCTAAGAGTCCTAAGTTTGTAAAAATTGAAGTTTTCAAACCACTCACTCTGAAAATGATTCAAAGTGGTGTGATTAAGGTAGCATAGGTAACATTGATGACTTGCACACATCAAATGACCACTTTGTGTTAATTTCACTTGTTCATCACCCCTTCCTCATCCCTTATCACTTCTTACTCATGCCTTGTTACCCCTAATAACTCTCTAATCATTCATAATTATGTCTAATCACTTCCTCATCATCATTAATTACTCCCTCATTGACCCTCAATATACCTCATCATCCTTAATCACTCACTCTTTACCCCTCATCATCCCTCATCACTCTCTCATTAAACTTCACCATCCCTCATCATATTTAATCACTCCCTCACTATCATTAATCACTCCCTCATTGGATTTCACCATTCCTCATCATCCCTAATCACTCTCTCATCATCCATAATCATCCCTTCATCATCCCTAATCACTCCCTTATTGACCCTCACCACTCCTCATCCTATCTAATCACTCCCTCATTGACCCTTACTATCCCTCATCATCCCTAATCACTACTTCATCATACCTCATCATCTATAATCACTCATTCCTCATCCCTCATTACCCCTAATCACTCCCTCATTAACTCTCATCATACCTAATCACTCCCTCATCCTCCCTAATCACTCCCTCATTGACTTTCACCTTCCCTCATCATTCCTATTGACTCCCTTATCATCTCTACTCAATTCTTCCTCATCCCTCCTCATCCTTAATCAATCCATCTAATACCTTTATGGTGGTATTTTTTTAGGGTTTAACAATGATAGGAGCTAAAACTAGAGAGTTGAGTGCTAACATAAAATATAAGACAATGATCAAAATGATGTGGAGGAAAATTTGAAACATAAATATTTAACACCTATGAAAAAATATGGGCCTATTAGAAATGATGTAATCCACAATTGAATATATGCTAGAAAAAGAGAAGCAAGTAAAACTACCATAACACCAAAAATGGGTAGTAAATACATGAGGATCACCAAGTTATGTGATTTATTGAAACCAATCAATTGATTTCCATATGAGGACATTTTATGATCCAAATAATTATTTTGAAGTCCTAATTATATGTCTATTGATTGAGTCATCATACTGGAGAGTGGAAAATAATTTTTCAATAAGTAGTCCAAGATTAGAAAGAGGTGCTTAATTCATAACTTTAATATTCAATCCAATGAAGAGTGTCACACTATGAGCTCTCTACTTGCACATTTCAAAAAGTGGGTACAAGTTATCTAGCACTATAAAAAGGTAAATATATAATAGATTATGAACCCAATGATATTGTTGGTACTAAAAATATCTCTACTTCCCCCAATAAGAAAATATATGAATTAAAAATATTGTTTTATTAATAAATATAGATCAATAGTGAGCCAATATACCTCATCATTTCCAATAGAAGCCAAAAAATTTAATTTCTCCTAAAGCATATTTTCAAAAATTGAATTTGAAATTTATACATCATTCATGACCATATGCTAGTTTAAGGTCTAGTATAGGCCTTGATAAATGGATCACCTAGTAGTGTCACTTGGTGTAAAAAACCAAACTTCATAAAGACAAAATCCTTTGTGCCATCTCACCATATGACCTGTGTGGTGTTTTACATGTCAACCATTTATTTACCATTAACATGTAGTCTATGAAGTAAATCCTTGAAATTTTATGATAGATTATCATGATCTGAAATACCATATATCATTGTTAGTTCATAAGCTTTCAATCATTAGTGCCAAGAAGTCAAAGAATCTTGTTAGTTCTACTAATAAGTATACTATTTATGACAATAATTAAATTTAATAGCATCTTTATGTCACCATATAATAGTGTGGTTTATCCAACAATAACAAAGACAACATAATTAAACCATACACTATATGAATACAAAGATATCTTTCAATCACCTAAATAAGTTCCTACATACTGTACACTAAACAATACTATTGTTTTGATCCCTTAACTACCTCTACCTCAAACCTATTTATACAACATGTCATTTCTATAGAATGAATATATCAAGTGGTAGATCCATGAAATCATGGATAATGGACACATCATGCCCAAATCATTACCTTGTAGAAGCCCAATTGTGCTTGTGCTAAAGTTGTGAATCAATTAAAAAAATGTTAACAAGATTAAAGTGAAGAAATATTATCCTCATCTAAATATTAAGGCATTTTATGCCATATCCATGGTGTATAAGTATTTTCCAAAATTGATCTCAAGTTTGGGTATCATCATATTCATGTTGAACCTCTAGAAGACATTTGGAATATAGTCTTAAAAATAAAGGAATGATTGATTGACTAGTTGGTTATGCCTTTTAGGTTAACTCATGTAGTGATTTCATTCATTGAGATGTTGAATGACATTCTCAGGGCCTTTACCTATGTCATTTTTTTAATCTACCTTGATGAGATCTTAATATTTAGAAAACATGAGATGAACACTTACACCATGCTGAACTAGTGTTTCATATTTTATAGAAACACATTTTTATGATAACATGAATAAATGTTCATTTTTCATACAAGAGATAAAATATTTGGGATACATTACACACACAAGGAGTGCATGTGTGAACCTGACCAAGATTTAAGTCATACAAAAATGGGAAACACTAAATAACTTTGCATCTGATTCAAATAGTCTCATAATTAGAAAATTATACAAGAGATTTGTGTTCAATTTTTATATTTTGAACCAAGCTATCAAAGGTGAGATGAAATAAATTTTCATCTAGTTAGCTGCACGACAAAGATAATTCAATGAACTAAAATTAAGACTCTATTTTGTGTTAGTACTTATGTTACTTGACTATAAATTTAGATAATCCAATACATTCAATAATAAAATTGAATATCAAAAATAGGTATTGACAACACAATAAGTCCTAGAATAGAGTAAGTTTCTATTATAATGGATTAAAAACATATGATTAGAATCAAAGATATCTTTAGAGTATATACTTACATCAAATGATGAGGGAATGATTAGGGATGGTAAGGGTCAATGATGGAGTGATGAGGGATGGTGAGGTATGGTGAGGGCTAATGAGGGGGTGATTAGTGATGATGAGGGATTAGGAAAGATTGATTAGGGATTATGAAGGATGAGGAGGGAGTGATTAAGGATGATGAGGGATGTTGATAGTCAATTAAAGAGTGATTAAGGATGATAAGCCTAAGTGATTATAGATGATGAGAGATAATGAATGTCAATGAGGGAGTAATTATGGATGAGGATGGAGTGAATAGGTATGAGGAATCTATTAAGGATGATGAAGGATGAGGAAAGAGTGATTAGGGATGATGATGGATAGTGAGGGTCAATGGAGGAGTGATTATGGATGATAAGGGAGTGATTAGAGATTACTAAGGATAGTGAGGGTCAATGAGGGAGTGATTAGGGAAAATGAGGAATGATGAGTGAGTGATTATGGGTAATGAGGGATAAATAAAAAGTAACCAAGGATGAGAGAAGGATGATGAACAAGTGAAACTAACATAAAGTGGTCATTTGATGTGTTTAGGTAATCAATATGACCTACACTACCCAATCATGCCACTTTGTATCAAGTTCACAGTGAGTAGTTTTAAAACTTAAATTTTGACAAACCTAGGACTCTTATAAATGTTAGGAATCAATCTAGAAGGCACAAAAACGTAAAACATGACTATATGTTTACCAAAAATGGATGTCAATTAAAAAAATTATGTATATAAATCCCTAGGTTTAATACCTAGACCTTGAAAATGCCTATGTATTGACCAGATTGAATTTTGAAAAACTATTTTTGACATTGTAAGGCATGAAATTGCGAGACCAACTCTATTAGATGCAAAGTGACCATAATTTATTATATTTACTAAAATAAATTTAAAGTATAAGTTGTTACATTTATTTCCTTATACTCCACATTTAGAGAGGTAAATATAATATTATGGCCAAAGTTGGCTTCATGTGCATGTCCACATGATTTTATGTGCAACATAACATGAATGAGATCAAATTATTAATAATACAATCATGTTATATATTAACCATGATTCATTGTGTATACATGTTCATTACTTTAATGTGCAAAACAATAGTAACATGATCATGTTATTTCTTTTATAATAATGTGATC
>JARHVA010005666.1:352500-692500 GCA_037957365.1 Torreya grandis
TTAATTTTTTAATTCAAAATCACCTATTTAAAAGTAAAATCACTTATTTTTATACAAGATCACTATTCACAAATGGTGATTTTGCACAAGATAGCCATAGGGGTATATAAGAAAGTTTTATATCTCTTCAAGTAGTCCCTATTTTCCTCCTATCAACAGGCAATAACAAGTACAAAGATAAGAAAAATGTCAGATAGTCTAGTGTTAGCAAACTATCCTAATAATTTGAATCACTATGACAAAACTATGATTATCGATGGAAATATCATGACTTTTATGATAAAACCACTACTATGTATCTACAATTTGCATGTCGATTGTGAGGTGATATAGGGCCAATGTCTTTCCTTTCCTACACACAAAAAATAATCTTTCTACCCCTAAAATATAAAATAGATTGGTATAGACCCACAAAAACCCAAATATCTATGTTAAACTAGTTATGTTTGGTTTAAAACCCTATCTTGCAAAATTGCAAGTAAGATATCAAAACTACAAATTTTAAGCAAAATCACCTTTCACTAATATGTGGTATTGAAAAAAGGACAACAACCTACCAAAAGGAAAACTATTAGTGATCAAAATGATGGTTAGTTAAAAATCATTAATATTATGACAAAACCATGATTGCAATACTGTGATTTGCAAAGCAGAATTGCTTTTTGTCTGTATGTGAAAATTTGATCAAATTTAGAGATTGTTCTTCATTCAGTCAGCCTTGTAAGTTGTCAAAACACTTCTAATAGGCAAAGAAGTTAGATTAAAGGTATTCTCCCACCATGATCACTATTGTATGATTATATTTTTGATTTATTAATTAAAACTATTATATTTAGTAAATTAAACCCAACAACACAATAACATCAAAAGGAGGGAATAAAAGAACAATCAGTCATTCAAAAATGAAATTTTACCATCACCTTATCCCATATAACTTCTCTGCAAGATCTTCAATCGGATTTGAATGCCAAATTGATTAAGTGTGGATTGCTTTCTTTGAGCTTCAAAATGACTCCAATGACTTTCTTAGATAATTAAATAGATTGGCAAGAGTATGAGGATGCTTTTGGATAGTTGATTATGGGTGTATAATGAGGGCTTATGTGTTTTCAAGTTAGTTTGTCCATGGCCAAAACATGGCTTTTATATGATGGTGGAAGGTATTTTAATGGAATTTTAAATTATTTGGAAGCCTCTAGTTTAGAGATTTCTAGAATCTTAGAAGAACTTCTCTAGTTCTAGAGATTTCTTGATTATTTTAGCGGATAATGGGGGATTAAATGAGGTTTTAGATTCATAGGTATGCAGGATAGGCTAGGGTGGTAGGGTAGTTAGGGGGTAGTTGAATAAATAGGAGTTTTAAATTGGTAAGTGGGTTAGTGGGTATTTAATGCAATAGGCTTAGTCATTAAGCAAGATAGTTAGTAGCTTAATGGGATAATTAATTGGACATAAGGGTATAGAAAGGTTTAGGTGGTGTAGGGAATGTTATATAAGAAATAATATTTTATTTAATTGATTAAGGTTATGGTTATTGGGAAAACTAGTGGGTTTAATAAAATTAAATTAAGATGAGTGGATTTGGGTACATATAATTTTAGTCACCCATTTTTATTTTTCTTCAGATGAAAATCATTGCTCTAAGAAAAAATTGAGGCTATCATGATCAATTTTTGCTTGAAAGTGAAGACCCATCAGATAAGGTCTCCATTATTTCACTGCATGTAGAATAATCATCATCTCTTTCTCCTAGATTGGTTTGATCTTATTTTTTCCCTTCATTTGGAAATTTTTAAATGCCATTGGTCTACCTTCTTGCATGAGTATGACCCCTGTGCTATATCCTGATGTGCACACTTCATATATATATTTTTTTTGAAAAATTAAGAGTAGTCACAACTGGAGTTGTGCACATAGCCATTTTCAACTATTCAAATGTCTTGGTATCTAAATCAGTCCACTGTAAAGAGTCTTTATTCAATAAATAAGTGAGTGGGGATGCAATGATACTATATTTGTTGACAAACATGTGATAGTAACTAGTTAGCCTTTAAAATCCTTGATATTTCTTGAGGGTCTTGGGAACCTACCACTCCATCATCACTTGGAATTTTTTAGGATCAACTTTCATTCCTTCATATGAAATAATATGACTCAATTATCCACCTCTTGGACAACAAAAGCACATTTAGAAGGTTTGACATAAAATTAATGTTGTTCTAGAACTAAATTTACCCATTTCACATTCTTCAAATGGTCTTCCCAATTTTTTTGTAGATGAGGATATCATCAAAAAACATTATTACAAACTTTATAAAAAATAGCCTAAAAATATTATTAATCAAACTATGAAATGTAGATGGTACATTTGTGAGGCTAAAAGGCATAACCATAAATTCATAATGGCCTTCATGAGTTATGAAAATTATTTTAGGTATGTCTTCATCACAGATGCAAATTTGATGATACACAGAGTGTAGGTTTAACTTTATAAAATAAATAGCACCATGCAATTCATACAACAATTCATCCATTACTAGAATAGGGAACTTATCTTTTATGGTATACTTATTGAGTTCTTTATAGTCTAGGCACATCCCCCAACTATCACCCTTCTTTTGCACAATGACCACCAATGAAGAATATTTGCTTTGAATTTGTCAAATTATTCCTACCTCCAACATCTCTTATCCAATATTTTTAATTTCACTCTTTTGGGCATAGGGATACCTATAGGGTTTGATGATGGGTGGTGTACTTCTTGAAATGAGCCTAATGGCATGATCACATACACGACTAGGAGGAAGTCCTTTTGGCATGCCACCAAAAATAACATAATGGTTATCAACATCCTTTCAAAATCATGATGTGTAGACTCCTTAGTTGTTTGAACCTCTATGGAAAATAAGTGTCATAAATCCTTTTGTACATTTTATGGAAAACTTTATCATTTGATGGGAGCTAACTAGTTTTAGAAATTTAGCTTGTAATCCATGAAGTTCAAAGGTTTTGCCTTCTAAATGGAACCTAATGAATAGTTCTTGGATATTCATCTGAATATTGTCCAAAGTGGTTAGCCACTGCACTCACAAAATAATGTACACTCCTCCAATGAGAATAACAAACATAGGGGAATATAACAAGTAATCTCCCATAGCAATCATAATGTTATGGCATTTTTGAAAACATTTGAATGTACCACCATTTTTAATCATGACCTAAAATTATATAGCTAGGTAAATGAAAAAATTCAAATGAGTAGCCAACTTATTGTTGATGAAGTTATGTGTACTCCAATAGTCAACTAACATAGTCACCTTGTGTTTCTTTAGGAAACCTTAAAGAGTTTGAGGAGTACTAATACATGAAAGTGCATGATAAGAAGTAGTAGGTTGAGAATCTTCAGATTCATCCTTAGGTTCTTCCAAACCTACCCCTGAAACCTCATCATCATCATCTTCTTCTTCATTGGCACCTTGAATATAAAGTAACTTATTTTCAACACATCGATGTCTTTTGCTCCATTTACTATCTCATCCAAAACATAAAACTTTTATACACTTTTCTTCAACTTGCTGAGGTGTCAATCTAGTAGGCTGTGGAAATGATGGTGTTGATAAGGTGAGTTCATGCATATTTGTGAAAGGTCTTCATTTGATCAATATTTTTCCTCATCCAAATGTGTCCTTGGTATGGCTTTAGATACATTACTAGGATGAAACATGTGAACCTCCAATTGGATGTTATATTTGAGGCCACCCAAAAATAGGTCAGTGAGATTTTTCTCAGTGATATTTGCCACAGGTAAGGAGAGATTTTAAAATTGTTGAATGTAATCCTTTGCCATCCCAATTTGGTGCAACTTGGCTAGTTGGATGAAGTAGTATTTTAAGACATTGTTATGATAGTGGAGCTGCAGCTCTTCAGAAAATATAGACAATGAAACCAAGAGACCCTCCTTTTTATTTTGAGCACACAACTAAAAATACCAAATAAACTACTCGGGTTCCAGATATAGAGAGGCCATGACCACCTTTTGTCAACATGGAGTCTAATGTAGATCAAATAAATTTTAAATTTGAGTAATCCATGTGAGTGGATCATTACTATCAAACTTGCATAGGTCCACTTTTGGTAACAATGGCTTTGAACCATGGTTGGCATTGTGATTTTTTGGAGGAGAAGAACCAAACTGAAGTGGTGGAGGGTTATTTTATAATTACTAAGTTGAAAAGTTGGCTAATTACCTAGTGATTTGTTGCAATGGATCCCAAAAGCTGTTCAGGTTGCCTCTCAACCCTGTGAGGTCTCCTTTAACCGCATCAAGATCATCTTTCTACACCATGTCCTGTAAATCTAACTTAATTTATTGAACTTCCATTGAAATACCTAGATTAGAAGTTTCTAAATCTATGTTGTCTTTAAGAGGATTTTTAGGCATTTCTTTCCCTTTTTGATGATCATGAGTGTTAGGCCCTGTCATACACAAACCCTAAGAGGGTCATGACCCAAAAAATGTATCAACATATGATACTATTGTGATCACCTCACTACAACGAATCCAATGACTACTAATGTGCATAAAGGTGAAAATTTTTAGCCTGAAAAAGTGTATCAATAGAACATACTATTGTGATCGTCTTGTAGAGACAAATCTAGTGACAACTAATTTGCACAAACTAAAAAAAATTCTAGACTTATTTTTTATTTTTTGTAAATAAACCTCACAAACAAAATTGTGGTAATGAAAAAATCCAATTCCTCCCAGATTACAAGTTATGTTTTTTCAGCCTTCTAGTGCTCAGGATGATAAATCCAAAAAAAAACTACATTGCAGAAACTTGCCCAAATCGAAGCTCTGATACCACTTGTAATGAAATTTCTTAGAAGATTTACAACAATAGAATTAATTATATATCGTAAAAATAAGAGTAAAATAAACAAATTCATAACAACAATTACCAAAAGAGAAGAGTACTTGAGTATTATGAATGAACCACTTCGAGGGGCCAACCTCTACAACATTACAATAAAAACAAAATTTGTAATATGATGATAAAATACTAACCACTACCACACACACACACACACACACACACATACATATATATACACACACACTATTTAACCAAGATTATTCCATAAATCAATCATACTAATAACATAAAAAATATAACAAAATAATATGAAAATGTGTAAGCCACAAATCAACTATACATATCTCTAAACATACTATAAATTAAATAAGATATGTATTGCATTTTTCTATCTTAATTTACTGTATTTAAACTCTTTAATAATCTAAAAATTACATACACTAAATCCTTAAAAATTAAATCACTTAATAATCTAAAACAAACATAACAAAACTTTGATGTTGATTTTAGAATATATTCATATATTTCACCAAACAAGTTTAAAAAACCTAATACAATTTATAATTAAAAATAAGAAATTATAAAAATTGCCTAGCTAAAAGTGTAAACACAAAAACATTCACCAAAAAAATAAAAAAAACTCTCATATTTAAATCTTAAAAAGAGATGTGCCTAGCCTAGCCCAACCTAGCACTCTATTTTGAGTTATCCTAATTGTTTTGATAATGTGAAGGATGGTGGCGTCCACACTCTAAAGTGGATGGATCTAATTCCTTCAGAATCCCTCTTAGTCAACTTACAAAATGATGAGGGAGGTGAGAGATAGGGAGAGAAAGGTGTAACCCAAGCCTATGATGGTTGGAAATTTAACAAACTTCAATGATAATGTTGTAGGAAGCAAGATGCGAGCTTGCAGATTAAGCAATGAGTGGATTCTTGTGAGAATAATTCTTAAAGTCAAATAACGTTTGTTTATATTATGTGGAGGAGATCTAAGGAAGCCTTTTATATGATTTCAAGGAGAATCCTTAAGAAATAGTTTTTTATAGCCATTACGGATTAAAAAGCATTCTCGAAATGGTCACAGATAGATAGGATCGATGGCGTTGCAATTTTTTCTTTGAAAAAATGAATAAGTAAGCCACAAAAATGGATGAGTAAGCTACAAGGCGCTGAAAGGTCAAACTAGGGTGAAGTGTTTGAGAGGAGTGTACTAACTCTAGACAAAGTCATAATTCAATCGCCAAATATGAGAACAAAAACATAAAATGAGCATTTTTGCATACTTGATAAATTAGTGTGAATTAAAAACAAAACATACCTTATGAACAAGCTTTTATGATTTTTTTTAACTACCAATTTTGTTGTTTTTTTTTTTTCTTTCGAATTTACACACAAGAATATTTTCAATAATATTCTTATAAACTTGCATTCGCCAAATATATATCATGCAAACACATCCTATTTATTTGGAGTGCTTCTTATGAGAAATATGTATATATATTTTTTCGATAAATTTTTGTTGATGGTTTTAGAATTAGTTCATTTAGTTTTGGTAGTATGTAGAGGTAGTTTTAGTTGTAGGTTCAATATCTGATTTATTTGTAGTATATGATGAGGTCTTATTACATATTGTTTAGAGGTTTTATATAAAGCTTGTTTTGTATAGAAGTAGACAGCTTCGAGTATTAAATTGGACGATCTCGATTTTTTTTAATTAACCAAAAAATGTAAATCGTTTAGATGTTATGGGTCAAGGGTACCTCTTTTACCATTTTTTCCCCGAAAACATAGATGATGATTTTATTTGTTGAAATATAACGCATATAACAAGTTGGAAGCATTATTTTACAAACGACTTGTTTCCGATCTCAATGATTAGAATATGACACATAATAAATTGTATAATAAACATTTGAATCTTTAGATTTCTCAAGATCTCAATATTTTTATCACTTAAATTTATATCATTCAATCCTAAAAAACACGACTATGTTATTTTGTAAAGTAATTATATAAAGACATTTAAATAAAAATTGTTTGCATGTTTTTCATCAACATTTCAAATCACATTTTGTGATTCATCATTAAAAACACGTTCAAAATACTGATGAAAAATGTCGTATACAATTTTTATCTAAAAATTGATGTAAAATCATTATCGAATATGAAAATATAAAATTTCTTATTTGTAAAATAATATTTATTTCTTAAAACTAAATCTAAAAATAATTAAATACACCATGAATTGAAGGGTTTTTTAATTTTTTTAATCTACATTTGTCATAACAATTGATTTTTTGGATTGAAAATGTGATGTGAATATGGATTACATTTCAATTGGGGTCCATATAATTTGGAATTCACCTCACCCGTAGCCATCAAATGTCCTCTTCAAAGTGGTTTGGCAATGGTCCATGAAAAGTGAGATTTAAGTTCAAAGACTTTATGGGCAAGTGGATGTAGATTTTGGTGAATTAAAACAAAGGGGGGACGTGGATACTTTTCCAGCCTCGTATTATCAATCTCATTACAAGGATTTGATGATCGTCAAAATCTTTTGCAACGGCGCTCACAAGGTACATGTCTCGTTACTTTTCATTTGGTGGGACCGCACTTAATTTTTTTTTATTCATTAGTATGAGTGTTCGTAATTTTTAAAGAGAAATGTTGAATGGATAATTATCATTAAAAAAAATCTTTATTTTACTAAGAGAGTCAATCACCGAATTTAAATTTTATAAGACAGAATTAATCAAACAAATATATAGTTAGAGAAATAATTATTTTTAAAACGATTTTTTTCTACGAAATAAGTGAGATTTCATTTTTATTATTTATGAAATATAATGTGCCATGTATACGAAGATACATTTTCACCATCCAAAATTGTTTTGGATAATTATTGGGATTATGTCATTCCGTTTAAAAAATCAAATATTTAGGATATTACAATTAAATAATTAAAATATTAAAAAATAAAAGATAACTTTGAACTTTTAGAATGTCTAATAACTCCTTGAGTCGACTTGTAAGGCTATAAGTATATAGCCTATCGATGATGTCAACATATTGTCTTTCCCAATTATAGTCATGCCATTAAGGTATATTGTCCTTCCCAACTCCACCATTAACTAAGGAACAAAATGAACCCTTTCCATAAACATTTTTTTACTATATAAAATCACACATCTAACATAACACAATGAACGATTTGAGTCCGAGATCAACGAAAAAAAACAAGATTCTATTTTAGCGTAGCCTGCAAAATTACTCTATTCAACATAACATTAATAATTATATTTCGATGCAACTAAAATTTATATCAAATGTTTTGTGTATGTCTCTGATGATATGACTACAAGTAATATGTATGCCAAAATAAAAACTATGATATTCTAATTATAATTATAGTTTCTATGATCTTAAATCCTATAGAATGTTGTATCCATTAGCATTCAAACCATAAAGGCGTATAATAAAGGACATAAAAAAAAAAACATGAAAATATTAATTAACCTATTACTGCTAAAAACTATGAATTAAAACGTTAAAAAAATACACATAGTTTTATTGTTAAAAATACAGAGGAAAAAGAGGAAGAAAATAAGGCAAAAAAAAAAACTATTTGGGCTAACTCCAAAGGGGGGAAAAAATGGACGGATTGAGATTTGCAGTGGCGAATAATTGAAGTAAGATGGTAATTTGTACTTTTAACTCTTTGTATTCACATTCATTATTGTGAAATAAATTGTTATAAGTAAATACATTAACTAATTTTTTTTTTTTTTTATCATTTTGGAATTATATTATTATAAGTACAATAGGGTCGACTCTTGAGAGATATTAATTTTTGAATAATAAAAAATCTAAGGTGGTGTAGCGTGTTCTTTCCAACGATAACCTTTTTTTATAATTTTATAATAAAAAATTCCCTTCATAAATCGCAAGCGAGTTTAAAAAATGGATTGGTGATTTTTAAATCACACATCTAGATCAGGTTTCAAGCCCTTAGAAGGGTTATGAAGGGTTCAATTTTGATCACTAGTGGTAACCAGTCCAATCATAGAAATGATAAATCTCAAAATTTTAAAATTTTATGTTCTTTATTTCTTTCTTTTTTTTCTTTTATAATTTTTTTTAATATTTGAAAAATCTTGGCCCTAATGTGCAAGTATACCTAATCGAATTAAGAGGTAGTCATTATAACCTTCATTTTGTTAGATAAATAAGAAGCAAATTCTATTTCTTTGAGTAAACACAATCAACAAAATCTATGAACATTTAAAAAAATCAAATTGTAGATATAAGCTAACCAACATTCAAGTCACATTTAGTCAATGTATCTCGAGAACTAAAGTTTTGAAATAATTTTAGTTCTAAGGATTCCAAAATAGAACATGTGCTTCACACATGTATGAGTGTGTTACGGCCAAACCTTTTTGCTATGAAAACGTTGATTACCTATCATTTGGCTTAATATAGTAAACCAAACATCAATTTAAACAAAATAAGAAACAACTTATATTTCTTTGAGGAAACACAAAGTCAACAAAATCTATGAACTTAAAAAAAATCAAACTATAGATATAAGCTAGCCAACATATAAGTCACATTTAGTCAATCTATCTCGAGAACTAAAGTTTTCAAATAATTTGAACTCTAAATATTTCTCTCAAAAGTGGAACATGTGCTTCACACATGTATGGGTGCATTACCCCCAAACCTTATTGCTATGAAAATGCTAATTATCTACTATTTCGTTTAAAATAGTAAGCCAAACATCAATTTAGTTGTTCAGAATATTTTTGGTGTCGATCGATGTTTTGTATCACTATTTTTAATCTATTATTAAGCTGTAGAATATATATATATATATATATATATATATATATATATATATATATATATATATATATATATTAAAGTGAACATTTTTAGAAAAATTACATAGACTTTATTTATCCATCAACACTTCAGATCACCACATGCAATCCATCATTAGATTGCATGTAGCAATTACTCCTAATTTCTTTATTTTTTTATTAGGGATAAATGCTTTTACAAAAACTAGAGTTATTTATCAAATTGGGCCAATATTTGATTGGTACTGATGAACTAGTCTGTGACACAAATGGGTGGCCCAAATTCCCCTACAATCCACATATAGCCAATAACAATCTACATATAGCAAATACCAACATCACTAACATCACCACTGACCACCACCAGTTTGACTTGTCATAGCGAGATTTAATCCTGGGTGGAGCTAAACACAACCAAACGACTTAACCAACACACTCATATCTCATAGACTAATTTATTATTTAATTAATTATTGATGACGATTTTATTTTATTTTAATAAATAAAATTATTAATATAATTGATCCCGGATCACACAATTAAATTTCAAAATAATATCATATAATTTGATGCAATGTAAAAAACTACCACTTATAAAAAAATAATTAATATTACTTAAATACTATAAATTTCAAACTTATAATAAACTATATATATATATATATATATAAAACAAACTAAGGCGCCCCTGGTTAATGGTTCATGGAATCCTTATTTTTTCCTGATATTCAGATTTTGACATGAATCGATTTAAATAAATTATTTTTATGTTTAATATTTCGACATGTGGTTCAAAACGAATAGTTGATTATAATTGAACAATCAATCATAATTTTTTTAATATTTAACACTTTTTAAATGTAAATTTTATAATTCATAGAAAATGTGGATATTAACAATTTGTAATTACTGATTAAAGTCACACGTTGAGAACGGTTGATAAAATCTAAACCGTCGACGGGCATGAGGTCGCAAATCCCATATTCTGAGAACTGCACTCGATTTAAGTGGATATGAAAGTACACTATCGTACGTATTGAGAAAAATTCAGAGTTTGTAGTGCTCTCTGGAATATGACTCGGGGGGTCCAGGATAATAAAAAAACAAAACACTTGAATTTGTCCGATACAATCCGGTTCATATTCAATACAGTCAGTATGGTCCACTGATGAGATGAATGCCCCACACAACGCTTCCATCGCTGGACTAATTTCCGCTTCTTTAGTTGTGCCATCTGTGTTTGAAAGCGGTATGACATATCCCGCTTCAATGTTTTTTATCTGAATAATAAATGCAATGTTCAGATGAGACAATAGTTCAAACCTGCAATATTAATTTAAGCTGTAGCTACATTACAAGAAAGTCCTGGTCTTGATCATGATACTCTCAACTCAGAGTTGTTGATAGATCCTTTCTAAATCAAAATATAATAGGAGGGAGGTTCAAAATTTACAGGCAAAATCTTTTGATACATTAATGTTTAATAAGTTTTTGTAATTTTAAATATATTTATTTTGAAAATGTTTTAGAAGTATGAAATTTAAGATATTTACTTTTTATGTTATATAGTTTTTTTTTGATGATGATGATGATGATGATGATGATGATGATGATGATGATGATGATGATGATGATGATGATGATGGTTTTCTTCAAACAAAAACAAAAATTACATTATAATTATGAAAGCTAAATTTATAAAACCATCACACAATTATTATTATAAGTTACATCTATTGTATAACAATATTATTCCATAATCAATTATTTTAATAAGTTAATTAAAAAATAAGTCAAACAATCACTATTAAAAAATTAAACATGAAAAGTGTAAAAGAATAAATTAAAAATTAAGACTTCTAAATAAAATGGATGGAACCCCAAAAAAATAAGTCAAAAAATTATACATGAAAAGTGTAAAGGAATAAGTTAAATAAGTCAAACAATTATACATGAAAAGTGTAAAAGAATAAGTTAAAAATTAAGACCTATAAACAAGATGAATAGAACAAAGATATTCTTTAATATATATTTGGAAAATTAAGAGGCATTCTCTCTTATAATTAAGAGGAATGTTCTATTATAAATAGTTTTGGAAAGTTTGGTATATAATTTTTATTTATATTTTTAAGGTTTAGTGGAATGGTAAGTTAGAACATTTATTATACAGAAAGTTTTAAATTTATAAAAATTTATATTTGGATTGTTTAATTTAAATTATTATTAATTTTAATTTTTAAAATATGATTAAAAGAATTTAAATTATATTTATATGGCATTTAATTTATGAAATATAATAAAAAGAATTTATATATATTTCATTGTTTAATAAAACAAGATTATTTTTAAAATTTTATTATTTGTTTTTTCAAATTAATATTTATATTAAATTTGTTTCAATTTGTATTATGGTTTAAGTTGGAGTCACATTGGAAATCAATGGTTTTGGAGGTTTTTTTGTTTTGAAAATTTTAAATTATTATATTCATTTTGATGTTTAAGGTTGATGTCATTAGATATTTTATTTGTATTGAATTTGTGTCAATTTTATAATGACAATTAAGTGGATATATTTTACACTTATTCACCATTTTAAAATTTGGCACTAATAAATGGTTATTTATTATTTATAATTATATATATTATATTATATATTTAATTATTAATTTAATTTATTTAATATTTATAAATATCATTATTATAAATATATAGATAAATATAGTGAATTTGAACATTTAGAAATAATTTTGTAATTTTATCATAAACTTTGGTATAGCTATATTGAAAAAAATTAACTATAACGAACAAAAAAACTATAAAGTGTGTGTGTAGTATGATATTAAAAGAGTAAATTCAATATAATTGATCCTCCATTTTTTAAAAAAGTGACTAGTCATAAATCTTAGTTGCCATCCTCCATTTTATATATAATCATCAAGGACATCAAATGTGTATTACAAGGCATCTTTCAGCTCAATATCATCATTTTTAACATAATCAAAATATTTATTTTATCATCTTCATCATTATTAAGACCATGAACTAGGTCAAAATGTATATCTACATGTTAATTAGATATAATTGTTAGAGTATGTATTTCTCATGTTTGCTAGTCTATTAACTATTTATTTTGTCCTTTTTTTAGTTTGTCTTATGTGAGGATTTATCCCACATTGCTTAGTTAGGCTAGTTCTTTGTTTTGCCTTGCCTACTTATGCAAGAGATTCCTATTGTACTGACATCTCATTTTGAATAACATATGACTTACTTTGTTTTGCATCTCATTTTTTTGTAGCTTCTTTCTATGATATTTTTATTGTTAAGACTTTAAAATCTTAGGTTGGAATGCATTTACCATCAACCATCCTTTATTGCTGTATTTTTTTAGATTAATTTTACTTCCCTTATCGAAGCTAATACTTCCACTTCTAGATCTGCATTGGTTTTCTTCATGGAGAGAGGATTGTATTTTTAAAGAAAGCATTGGTTTTCTTCTTGGAGAGTAGCGTGGAGGAGATACTCTACCTTAGAAATATGATTTGGTGCAGCATTCAGCCCTTGACATCCTCTTGTAGTGCTTTCCCAAGTGGTAAGATGAGCATAGAAGTTGATTTGGATGTTTAAGGTGAGTGGAGTGTTGAAAGGAGAAGCTTGGACTGCAAGCATCCAATCCACAAAAATCCTACACTCCATTTACAGACGTATGCGAAGGGTATATAATTTTTTTAGGAGGAGCATAGTGTTGTACATGGAGAAAAGAAAAGGTCTGCGTTGTTTCATCCCAACATACCAACCATCCTCCTAGTAGGTGCAGTCATCCTCCTAGCCATCTATAATATCTCCAAGAAGGAGATCACTAAATTCAAGGAGAGGTGCTACCATTTCACATGAAGAAATTGCTGCCAAAGAGAAATCATTGTCAAGGAGTAGCGTTGCCATTTAATATAGAAGTCATTAAATGGATATGAATGGAAATGTCAGTGGTCACATCTTTTGGTAAAGAGGTGCCTTTTGGATGGGACGCCTCCTTTGTGAGAATTTTTAAAAGGCTATATAAAGGAGAAGAGATGTGGAAGTATTACAAGCATCCAATTATAAATTTAATCATCTGACTCGTATAAGCGCCATGCTATACAACCACTCTCAAGGATGAAAAAACTTGTGATTATAACAACCCAAGGATGAAACCCCTTGTGGACTTATATTATATTATATTTATTATTTTAAATGGAATATTTATATTTATATAAAAAAGGTTTTTGAGAAAACCAAATTAATGTAAAATATTCTAATTTGGAATATTACAGTGGTATCAAAGCTATTTTTCTTGCTACCCTATGAACCATGGGGTCACTACATAAATAAATTATGGACAATTTTAAGTCCTACAATGCCCTTTCAATAAATATTTGAAAAAAAGTCTTCTTTTCAGACTATTTAGATTTAAAGGAGTCATGGAATGGAAAAATGCACTATGAGGAAGACAAGTTTGTGAATCATAGTTATGGCAGTACTGAATATGATGAGAAATTCAATTTTCAAGAGGTCTTAGAAAAAAGTAAGATGACAAATTCTAAGACTGACTTCCCTATCTAGGAACAAACAAATGAGGCATCCAACATTGAACTAAGGGAATGCCCAAACATACTTATCCAAGAAGAAGTTGATATTAATGGAGACTTGTCTATTGGGAATAATGACATAAAAACTTTGGATATTAGAGATGCACATGAGTTATCTATCCAAAACACTAATGATAATGTTGATATGTGTTGATAAAATTTAGTGTGTGCAAGAGAGAAGTCTTGAGGATTTTTCCTTGAACATAAGTTCTAAGTTTAATAAAACAATTGAATATCTAATTAATGCACACTATCAACAAGATATCATGGGCGATGGTCTAAAAATTAAACAAGATGGAGAGACAACCAAAATAACTAATAAAATATGCAAAAAAAATCCACCATATAACATTGATGCCTTGGAAGATGAAAAATCATTAAATGTACCTAACTCATTAAAAGATACTGAAGAGACTTCCAATGATATTATGGATAACAAGCAAGACTCTACATGTACACCTTTTATTTTAGATTTGTCTAGCTATCTTGGAGTAATAAGAAATTCACATGTTGAACATGGAGAGTACTTAGAAGTGTGCTTAAAACATTCAGAAATCAATAACGATAATCAAGCTATAAATGTTAATCTTGGAAATGCTACACTTGAGGGTTGTGACTTAGAGATAAATTACACACAACGATCCACAACAAAAAATGAATGAGAAGCTGATTTACTGTTTGCTTCTTTGATAGGAAGGGCTCAAGTGATATTGGAAGAAATAAACTATGATGATTGGCTATTAAAGGATGTTGATGAATGGCATGCCAAAGATGTGGTGAACCTAAGAAATAGATGAAAAAGCTCAAACTTGTTCATATTAAATATAAGGGTTGTGTATCCATACATCAAGATATTAGAGGATGTAGGTCCTCAAGCATGGATTTTTAAGGAGCTTGAAGTTATCCATAACTCAAAATTCATATTCCTAAAGTTACAATATTGTGAGTCTCAAAATTTTGAACTTGGCTTTGCATCTAAAATTACTAAACCTTCATTAGCGTATAGGGAAAAAGACATTCTTCATGGGATGTTTGTATTGAAAACATGGGATCCAAACTTGATATTATAAAGTTTAAATTTCTTAAAATAAAAAAATATGCAAGTTGACATAGTGACCCAATCATTGCCCTATGAACTGTCAATTGTTCAACATAAAATAAGGTTTGGTGGTCTTTCCATTGTTGAAAACATTCTATTTTATATTTTAGAGGAAAGGAAAAGGCCCTTGTTGAGAGACTCCACTTTACATCTACCGCTTAAACATAATTATATGTCAGAACATTATTGTACAACAAACTTAATTAGCATGAAGAATTTCAAATAGAACCTTAAAATTCCAAAATGTGTAGTAGATGATCATGCGATCAATGTATGGCATCACAAACTAAATAAAATTCCTGATATAGAGGCCTACTTCATCATAATCTATGATACTATATTAGGGTTTTCACCTATAAAGTCTAACGTATTGTGAGAATTATATGCTTCAATATTCTTGGATGTTCTTCAAGAAATTTCGTATCAAAAAAACATTGCTCCATTAAATAACAACATTTATGCATATGGAACCTACATTTATAAAATCAAGATATATGGTTTGAGTGAAAATCTATTGCTCTTAGCATTTAAATTTGTCAAAACATTTCAAGCCATAAAGGAAAGTTCTAATTTTGTAAGAGAGAACAGAGAAAGGAGTTATACAAATGTTAGTATAGAATATAAAATGCACTCACAATATTTGAGCAAACTACCCAACATTGATAACCATTTTTCTTGCCTCCTTCAATTGTTTATTCTAGACATGACAACATTTCTCTTAGATTTTGTTTAGGTTCATCATATCATTGGTCTTTGCCATGGTTAACTATCAGAGGCAAATGTTGATAAAATTATAGATTCATTTGAAGATACATTTGTATCAACATTACTTGCACAAGTTCAATATCATCATTTTTAACGCAATCAATTTTTTTTTATATCATTTTCATCATTATTAGGACCATGAACTAGGACAAAATGTATATCTACGTGTTAATTAGATATAATTGTTAGAGTATGTATTTCTCATGTTTGTTAGTCTATTAACTAGTTATTTTATCCTTTTGTTAGTTTGTCCTATGTGAAGATTTATCCCACATTGCTTAGTTAGGCTAGTTCTTTGTTTTGCCTTATCTACTTATGCAAGGGATTCTTATTATACTAGCATCTTATTCTGAAAAACATTCGACTTGCTTTGTTTTGCATCTCATTTGTCTACAACTTCCTTGTGTGATATTTTTGTTGTTAAGACTTAAAAATCTTAGGTTGGAATGCATTTACCATCAACCATATTTTATTGCTGCAATTTTTCAAATTACTTCTACTTCCCTTATTGAAGCTAATACTTACACTTTTGGATCTACATTAGTTTTCATCATGGAGAGAAGTTTAAATTTTTAAATAAAACATCGGTTTTCTTTTTAGAAAGTAGTGTGGATGAGATACTCTACCTTAGAAATATGATTTGGTGTACCATTCAGCCCTTGACATCCTCTTGTAGTGCTTTTCTAAGTGGTATGATGAGCATAGAAGTTGATTTGGATGTTGAAGGTGAGTAGAGTGTTCAAAGGAGAATCTTGGACTACAAGCATCCAATCCACAAAAAAGATTGCACTCCATTTACAAAGGTATGTGAAGGGTCTATAATTTTTTTCAGGAGGAGCATAGTGTTGTACATGGAGAAAAGAAAAGGTATGTTTGGTTTCATCCCAACATACCAGCCATCCTCCTAGCAGGTACAATCATCCTCCTAACCATCTGTAATATCCCCAAGAAGGAGATCACTTAATTCAAGGAGAGGTGCTACCATTTCACATGAAGAAATTGTTGCTAAGGAGAAATCATTTACAAGTAGTAGTACTACCATTTAATATAGTAGTCATTAAATGGATATGAATATAAATGTCAATGGTCACATCTTTTGGTGCAGAGGTGCCTCTTGAATGGGACACCTCCTTTGTGAGAAGCTTTTAAAGGCTATATAAAGGAAAAAATGTGGAAGTATTACAAGCATCCAATTATGAATTCAATCATTTAACTTGTATAAGCATCATGTTATACAACCAATCTCAAGGATGAAAACCCCTATGATTATAACAACCCAAGGATGAAACCCTTTTTAGACTTATATTTTATTTTATTTATTAATGTAAAATATTCTAATTTGGAATATTATAGTGGTATCAAAGCTATTTTTGTTGCCAACCTGTGAACCATGGGGTCACTAGATAACGAAATTATGGACAGTTTCAAGTCATAAAATGCCCTTTCAATAAAGATTCAAAAATAAATCTTCTTTTTAGACTATTTAGATTTACAAGAGTCATGGAATGGAAACAGGGACTATGAGGAAGACAAGTTTGTGAATCATAGTTATGGCAGTACTGAATATGATGAAAAATTCAATATTCAAGAGGTCCCCAAAAAAATGAAGATGACAAATTCTAAGACTAACTTCCCTATCTAGGAGCAAACAAATGAGGCATCCAATATTAAACTAAGGGAATGCCCAAACATACTTATCTAAGTAGAAGTTGATATTAATGGAAACTTGTTTATTGGGAAGAATGACATAAAAACTTTGGATATTAAAAATGCACATGCGTTATCTATCCAAAACACTAATGATGATGTTGATATGTGTTTTCTACGTCAAAATGAAGATAAAATCTAGTGTGTGCAAAAGAGAAGTCTTGAGGATTGTTCCTCAGACATAGGTTTTAAGTTTAATAAACCAATTGATTATCTAATTAATTCACACTATCAACAAGGTATCATGAGAAACAGTATTAAAATTATACAAGATGAAGAGCTGACCAAAATAATTGATAAAATATGGAAAAAACATCCACCACATAACCTTGATGTCTTGAAAGATGAATAATCATTAAATGCAACTTACTCATTGAAGGATACTGAAGAGACTTCCAGTGATATTATGGATAACAAACAAGAATCTACATGTGCACCTTTTATTTTAGATTTGTCTAACTATCTTGGATTAATAGGAAATTCACATGTTGAACATGGAGAGTCCTTATAGGTGTGCTTAAAACATTCATAAATCAATAAAGGCAATCAAGTTGCAACTGTTAATCTTGTAAATGCTACACTTGAGGGTTGTGACTTAGAGATAAATTACACATAACCATACACAACAAAAAATGAATGAGAAGTTTATTCCATGTTTGCTTCTTTGTTAGGAGGGGCTCAAGTGATATTGGAAGAAATAAATGATGATGATGATGGGCGCTATTGAAGGATGTTGATGAATGGCATGCCAAGGATGTGGTGAACCTAAGAACCAGATGAAAAAGTTCAAATTTATTCATATTAAATATAAGGGTTGTGTATCCATACATCAAGCTATTAGAGGATGTAGGTCCTCAAGCATTTATTTTTAAGGATTTTGAAGTTATCGATTATTCAAACTTCATATTCAAATTTTGAACTTTGATTTACATCTAAAATTGTTAAACCTTCATTAGTGTATAGGGAAGAAGAAATTATTCATGGGAAGTTTGTATTCAAAACATGGGATCCGAACTTGATATTAAAAAATTTAAATTTCTTAAAATCATAAAATATGTGAGTTGACATAATGACCCAATCATTACCCTATGAACTAACAATTGTCTAACATAAAATATGGTTTGGTGGTCTCTCCATTGTTGAAAACATTCTATTTTCTATTTTAGAGGAAAGGAAAATGCCCTTGTTAAGAGACTCCACTTTACATCTACCACTTAAACATAATTATATGCAAGAGAATTATTGTACAACAAACTTAATTAGCATGAATAATTTCAAATAGAACCTTGAAATTCTAAAATGTGTAGTAGATGATCATCTAATTAGTGTATGTCATCACGAAGTAAATATAATTCCTAATACAGAGGCCTACTTGATCATAAACTATGATAATATATTAAATTTCTCACCGGTAAAGTCCAATGTGCTGTGAGAAATGTATGCTTCACTATTCTTGGATGTTCTTCAAGAGATTTCATATCAAAAAAACATGGATCCATTAAATAGTAAAATTTGTGCGTATGAAACCTGCATTTCTAAAATCAAGATATATGGTTTTAGTGAAAAGCTATTGCTCTTAGTATTTAAATTTATCAAAACATTTCAGGCCATAGAGGGAAGTTCTGATTTTGTAAGAGAGAATAAAGAAAGGAGTTATAAAAATGCTAGTGTAGAATCTAAAATGCACTCACAATATTTGAGCAAACTAACCAACATTGATAACTAGTTTTCCTACCTCATGTCATTGTTTCTTCTAGACATGACAAAATTTATCTCTAATTTTGTTTAGGTTCATCAATATCATCAATATTTGCCATGGTAAACTATCAGAGGCAAATGTTGATAAAATTATAGATTCATTTGAAGATACATTTGTATCAGCATTACTTGCACAAGTTCTAATTGATTATCAAAAGCTAGATCTTCTGCATACAACCCAAAAACTAAAGAACAAAGTTATTAAGAACAAGTTTGATATGAATAGTTCTATTTAGATTATTTTATAACTAGATCTATTTTCCACAAGAGGACGTGCTATGGTAACCTTATTTTGGTATATTGTTCATAAGCCATTTTACAAAGAGTAACTAGGATATTCTGTTTGGCATTCCCCTATAGTCTATCATAGTCATGTGGGATTTCATTTCATCATAAAATCTTCCAAGCATAGTTAACTATATCTACTAGAGAGAATAGATTCATTTCCCTTGAACTCAGAGATGCAACCATATTCTAGAGAAATTGAATTAGTTGTGAAGTCTGGTATTTCATGGATACAAAAAGATTAACAGTCTGATAATTTTAATGAAGCTGAGTTATCTACAGAAGGCTCTACAAATAAAATATATGTATTGTTGAATGTGCAAGAATTTATTTATACATTTATACTTTTCTATGATTCTAAACAAGATAAAATCATGAATCAATGTCAAGCCATTGAAGGATATATATTTGCATTCCATGGAAATTCTACATGTACTTGGTACTCTATCATAAGGAATGGATTAAAGGGTTTGCATAAGATAAAGTACATATCTACTAGAGATGTTTGCATCCACCTCTCAATTGACAAGAGCTATTCATATTTTTTATTCTATCCTTCACTGTTGAGTGAAAACAAGAAACCTAAAGATTTCAGAGTGCTAGTTCTTTATAAAATTGTCTCATGGAAAATGTATATAAGATTTTATAAAATTTTGGTGGTTCCCAATGAGACTGAGGTTGTCATATGGTATTTTATCATATGGAGTTCATATGATCCTTCTACGTCTAGATTATCAATAAAATATACAACATGGGAAGGAGCCTTACTTTTTTAACATTTTAATTTACAATTACTTGACGACAAGTAATTTGAGGCAGGGAGGTCTATAATATCCCCAAGAAGGAGATCACTAAATTCAAGGAGAGGCACTGCCATATCACATGAAAAAATCACTACCAAAGAGAAATCTCTACCAAGGAGCATCATTACCATTTAATACAACAGTCATTACATGGATATGAATAGAAATTTCAAATGAAATTGTTGTCAAAAGTGAATGGAAGTGTCAAATGAAATTATTGCTGAAAGTGAACGGAAGTGTCAAACAAAATTGTTGGCAAAAGTGAACAGAAATGTAAATGGAAATGTTAACAAAATTATCGATGGAAATGTCAATGGTCACATCTTTTGATCAAGAGGTGTCCCTTGGATGGGACACCTCTTTTATGAGAATTTTTTAAAGGCTATATAAAGGAGAAGAGATGTGGAAGAATTACAAGCATCCAATTATGAATTCAATCATCTAACTCATTTAAGCATCATGTTATACAATGACTCTCAAGGATGAAAAAACCAAATTAATGTAAAATATTTATATTTATATAAAAAAAGGTTTTTTGAGAAAACCAAATTAATGTAAAATATTCTGATTTGGAATATTACACCATCCTCCTAGCTTGGTGCCATTTTAGGGTTTCAACAAACAAAAAACACTTACCAAAGTGAAATACAACACTAAATCTACCTCTTATTCTCTTAAAAAGAACTGTACATTTCATTGTTTTCTTTCACAAGTTGTTTTTCACTTAAAAGAGGAAGTGTCATTCACTTGCACACACATCGAGGTCAACAAAAATGTTATTTTTCAATTTGAATTGATTGAGAACATTCATGGTTAGATTAAGATTCTAACAAGTAGTTGGAATCCTACCTTTAATTCCTTTTTGGTTATTAAAATCTATTTTTAGTGTAATTTTTATTTTTTTTGACTCATTTACAAGAATTCATAAGCCTCTAACTTTTGAACCGTAACTCAACGCTGAGTTTTATTTTTTTTAAAGTGTATTTCTATCAATTATCTATCTATTGGTGTCATTATTTTATAAAAATGCACTAATTTTATAAAGTATCAAAATTGTGGGTGGGGGATGGTGGGGTCCTTAATACAATCTTTTGGGGGTTTTCTCAGTGCCAATTCGTACACTCTTTTGCATTATTTCTACTCTTTGATGATTCAATAGCATGGCTTATACTTATGATATTGACTATTGTGATCTTTTAACTAAACACAATTACCATACATGGAGACCTCGAATGGAAACAATCATAAAACATAAAGGATTATGGTCCCTAATGAATGAAACTCAACCATAGTTTACACAAGATTTTGAAACATTTCAGCACCAATGTAAGTTTGAAGAGTGTATGGATTTAATAGGGACTTATGTGAGTGATAATTTATAATTTCATTTTGATGGGTGTGATACATCATTCAAAATATGAGCTAAGTTAAAGGGTTTATTTGAGAAAGTAGATCACTTGAGTGCATGTAACTTGAAGTGGAGCTTAATTCACTCAATCTAGATGACTTTGCCTCTATTTTAGACTACCTCACTAAGTTTAAATATTTTTAACCATAGTTTAAGGGGAGTGGATGAGATAAGAAAGATGAAGAGTGTGTGTATTTGATTCTGTCTAAGTTGAGTGATCCATTCCAAATATTTGCTTCTATATTTTTCTCTAGCATGGATGCCTTAGGTACCACATTCAAAATACTTGATTTAAATTTTTTTTGTGAGAGACTTACTAGGGAGGAATCTAAATTGTCTCACCTTGAGTCTTCTACCTCTTAAAAAACATTAGTAGCATCACATCCTAAGAATAAGAGAAAATCAAAGAGTAAAAAGAAGAACACTCCTCCTCCATTTCAAAATGCACCTAAGCCTAATACCAACACATCTAAACCTAAATCATTTTTGAAATCCAAGAAAAAGTTCAACCTATCAAGCTCCTATTTTGGGGGGCTAGTCATGAAGAGTCTAAGTGTTTCAAGAGAATGCAAGCCCTAAAGGATGTCGTTAGGAAACACAAGATTTCTATCTCCACTCCTCTATATCGTTAGAAAACTTAATGTTATTGGGAGATCATAGTCACCTATTTCAGATAGTTCGGTTCTAGATTTTGGTGCTTCACACCATATGACTTATTTCAAGGAGTCCTTTGTATCTCTTAGTTTGAGTTCTAGTTCCAACATTGAGGTTGGAGATTATTTATTAATTTCTATTAAGGAAAAGGGTGACATTCAACTATATGGTGTCCACATCAATGATGCATTATATGTTTCAAATATTACCACCAATCTACTTTCAATTTATTATACTTGCTATTCTAGTCAAGGAAAGATAGTGACTTTTGAACCATAGGGTGTTAAAGTTTGAGCTTTGTTATAGCCACACACACTTATTTCATAGGGTGTCATTTATTATAGTTCTTGACCTATTCTTTTAAGGATTTTGATAATACTCCTTCTTTAGGGACGTGTTTGGTTTCTCATGTTGATTCTAAGAGTATACTTTGGCATGAGAGATTTGAACATCTCAATTACATATATTTGAAGGAGTTGCGAACTCACCATATGGTAGAGGGTCTTCTTACAATTTGTATTGATGTAGTTTTCCTTGGTTGTGCATTAGGGAAACAACACCAATATATATTTTCTAAGGGTATGTCCATGAGAGATTCTTCACCACTCAAGCTTATGCACAATGATTTGATTCCTACTCCTTTCAACAGAGCTAAGTATGCACTTACCTTTATTGATAATTTCTTGAGGCATATTTGGGTTTATTTCCTCAATTATAAGAGTGATGTCTTTGCTCACTTCAAAGTATTTAAGGCTTTGATCAAGAATCAGTCTTCTAGTTGCATCAAGAAGCTTCATACAGATAATGGGGGGAGTATTTCAGTAGAGAGTTCTCTAATTTTTTGGTAGTTCATGGTATTGCTCACCAACATTATGTTGCTCATACTCCACAACAGAATAGAAGAACCAAATTTTAAAGGAGATTGTTAATTTCATGATGCATTCACAAGATTTATGTCCTCTCTATTGGATATATGTAGTTAATTATGCGAACTACATTCAAAACTGCACACCATATAGAGAACTTGAGCATTTGACTCTAGAAGAGGCTTGGTCTTGAACCAAGCCTAATGTCTCTTTTTTTGAGTCTTTTGGATCCTTGCTTGGGTGTTTGTACCAAAGAAGAAAAGGAAAACATTGGATAAGAAGAGCAAACCTTTGATTTTTGTAGGGTATTTTGAGGACATGAAAGATTATCATCTTTTAGATCTTGATACTCATGATGTTTATTTTCAAACATATGTATAGTTTGATGAGCACTTCACATCTCATGATTCTTCATCTTCCTTCATGCCATGTTCTTCTTATTTTGATGATTCAAAACCTCCCCTTGAGAATTCATTTTTTAAGTAACCAATTAAAGGGATTCTTGAATAGGTTATAGAGGATGAGGATCTTACTCACATTGATGTTGCCACTATGTCTAGGCGGAATCGTACTATAGTTTCTGAGATAACACATTTCATATAAGATCTTCCACCCACTCAACATCATTTTGAAGATTTTAAAGGTATTATAATTTTATGTCAGGTGTTCTTTGGGGATCCATAGTCTTTTTTACAAGCTCATGGGATACAAGAGTGGGATGATGTAATGGCAGATGAGTATTCTTCATTGATGAAGAATCACACTTGGGATTTGATCACTCTTCATAAGGGAAGAAAGTTGGTTAGGTGAAAGTGGATTTATTACACCAAGTATATAGTTCATGGGTCCATTGATAAATATAAGGCACATATTATTACAAAAGGGTTCACAGAGGTTGAAGGTATTGACTACTATAAGACTTTTGCACCCATTGCCAAGATGGATTCTGTTCACCTTTTACTTTATCTTATTGCATCATAGGGTTGGCTATTATATTAGATGGATGTTAAGAGTGTTTTCTTACATAGAGACTTGTATGATTTAATATATATGGAACAACTTACTAGGTTTGTTCATGATTCTTATCTTTTTTTTTGACTTAGGAGGTCTCTTTATGGTCTCAAATAGGCCTCTCAAGCTTGGTATGAGAAGACGGATTCATTTCTTATCTATACTTCCTTTATTTGTTTCCACTCCAATTTTATAGTGTATATTCAACATATTAGGGAGGATATTGTTATACTAGTCTTGTATGTTAACAATATACTTTTCATAGCTAGATCCTCTTCTTAAATTTAGGCTATTCAGCATGTACTATCAATAGAGTTCAACATGAGATATCTTGGTCTTTTTCACTTCTTCTTTAGTTTATAGATTTCATAGTCAGATAGAAGGATTTATTTGAGTCATTAGAAATACAATATTGATCTTATTTAGTGTTTTGGAATGGCTATGTGCAAGCCAAGTCTTTCTCCTTTTCATTCTAGAGTGACTCTTGCTGTCTCTTGTACTACTCCACTTTGTGATCCTACATTGTATAAGTTGATGGTTGGGAGTCTTATGTATTTGACTCATACTCACCCTAACATTTTATTTATAGTTTGGCTTGTATCTAGGTTTGCACATGCCCCTCATGATTGTCATTGGAAAGATACCAAGAGAATTTTATGATATCTGTGAGGCACTACTCATTTTGGATTACACTAGGGGTTCTACTCAGTTGGTTGGGTATAGTGATTTGGATTGGACATGTTATCTTGATGATAGACATTTCACTTTTGGCTACATCTTTTATCTTATTTCTTTACCTATTGCTTAGTTATTAAAGTAGTAAGCTATTACACTTTCATCTATAGAGGTTGAGTATAGGGCAATAGTTACAACAAGTCAATAGGTTCTTTGGATTAATCAATTATTGATAGAGTTTAGATTCATGTAGGATTCACCCACTATACTTTGATGTGATAACCAGAGTGAAATTCAAATATCTTGTAACCTAGTTGAGCACCAACGGACCAAGCACATTGAGGTATATATGCACTTTATTCATCAACACGTTTAAGATGGATTTTTTAGCTTAGAGTACATTTCAATTCAGCAATAGGTTGCAGACATCTTCATAAATCATTTTGCATCACCTCATTTCCTTGAGTTGCATGCCATGCTTGGAGTTTTAGAATCTATCTTTGGGGGTGTTCATGAGGACATCTTCTTTCATCATTTCATGGATACATATTGTACATGAGTACCTCATTAGGCCTAGTTGTTGGGACTCATATTATGGATAAGCTACTATTTATTTTTTAGCTATTGTTATCCTCTAGATTCACTTGAGAGGGGTGTTAGAGTATGTATTTCTCATATTTTTTAGTCTATTAGTTAGTTATTTCATCCTTTTACTCGTTGGTCCTATGTGAGCATTTATCCCACATTGCTTAGTTAGGATAGTTCTTTATTTTTCCTTGCCTACTTATGCAAGGGCTTCTTATTGTACTGACATCTCATTCTAAAATAACATTTGACTTGCCTTGTTTTACATCTCATTTGTCTCTAGCTTCCTTGTGTGATGTTTTTATTGTTAACACTTTGAAATTTTGGGTTAGTATGCCTTTACCATTCTAAACAATAATTTAATTTTCATATAAATGTTTAAGGTTGTTGTATACATATAAAATTCACCACTATGTCACTTGCTACTATTTTCATCATCATTCCATACTGATTTCATCCTTATTTATCATTTTTATATCATTATCCATAATTTTTTTAATAAACTATCCTAAAATACCCCCTTCCACATTTTCTACATCACACGCTAACCTTATAACACAATCTCTCTTAATTAATTTTTCTATTAACTTTTCATTTATCCTTAATAACCACTTACACAATATATTTAAAATTTTAAATTCCTTCTCACCTACCACCAACTACCTCCACTATGTCTCCTACAAATCCCCTCTATAATCACTCACTAACTATCATTTATTAAACCTAATAGAATCTATAAAGTTCTAAGCTTCTTACAACTCCTCACCCATTCTCTCTAGAGAATTATGCATTTTTTAATTCATATTCTCAACTACGAATCTTTTCATCAATTCCTGTCCATTGATCTTCGTCTCAGATGGTCAAATATTATCCATCCATTCTTCCATCAACCTCCAATAAATCTAATTACACCCCCATGTAAAATTCAATCTTTGAATCCCTAAAAAAATATTTCCATTACCTTACATACATTACTCTCATGTTGATGCAATCTTGAGCATTGTAAGAGCTATGAAACATTCATTATCAAGCTTCAATTATGTCCAAGTCATTTTGAGCACATACAACCTTGTCAAGAAAAAATAATTCATTGCATTTGAGCTATAGTTTTTTATTTGTATTTCATTCTAAATTTACATGTGAATCTCTTGTTTCATCAACTTAATCAAAGGTGAATCTTTTGTTCTATGCAAAAGAAGCTTCATTCTATAATTAATGTCTTTGACTTGTTCAGACATGCCTTTGTTCCTTAACTATTTTCAGTTTCTGGCTAACATGTTCTGTCCAACGATTTTTTCTATGCAAAAGCGGCTTCATTCTATAAATTAATGGCTCTACTCTTAGTCGCCATGAATTTGATTTCTAACTTTTTTTTTGGGTTTCCCCTTAAGAGATAAATTGAAACTGCTAACAAGTATTTTTCAAGTCCGTTTGTCAAAGAAACAACAAATCAAACTTGCTAAAAACACCTTTTCTAATCATATCCAATCGATTAACTCTATGTGTGTTTAAATTTTGTCATATTAACAGAATTTTTGTGTTACTTTCGTGTTATACATGAGGTTAAGGCTATGTATGCTATCCCATCACACCTATAGGGAGACCTTGGGGATAAAAGATAATTGACAAATTTATGTTTTTCTTAATTTTTTTAGGGGAAATATGATGTGGAATTCATCTCCACACACTTGTCGTAGTCTTTAAATGGGTTGTGTTGTATATTTCATCACCACACATTAATCCAAACCTTGTGTTCTAATAGAGTATAAAGATACAGAATAATTATTGTAAAGCTAAGTGGATTTCCCCATAATAGTTTCTATGAAATGAGGATGTTACGCTCCAATACTCATGCATCAAACGACATCCTTATGTGGACTTTAGCCCCATATATTGTGAGGTATTTAGGGGACTCTCTTAGTGAGCATTGTACAACCTAGATTAAGAACCTCCAAACACAAAACAACCTCCAACATAGGGAAAAAAGCATCATGAATATTAGTCACCACATCCACATGTAGAGTGAGCGTTAGGAGACAAACCTAGGCACCACTCTAAGTGATTAGGTTGGTGGGCTAGTTTTTGCATTACACACTCTTAATTTACTTGCATAGGCTTATCATATTGTGTGATCTTATTTGTGTGTTGTTGATACTAGTGTTATTTGTAGACCAAGTCCATACACCAAACAAGTCACCTCATCACATTTCACACAAGGTCCACCTATTCATTCTATTATCTAATCCTTACAATTTTTACCTCGTCACCATCCAAACACATCCATTTTACCCCATATCATACACACAATCTCTCATGAAATATAGTTTTGTCTAGAATTACCCCTATCACCTGTCCATTATCAAACCTCCTTAAGCTTGCTTGAAATTAAAATCACAGTCAACTCACTTACATAGTCCAACCTCATCGTCAACTCACTTGAGAAAATATTCTCTAAACACTTTATTGAGATATTATTAATCTAATCAAGTTAACTTTGGCTAAGGTCAACCATAACCTAGTCAACCCGTCACATCTCTTTAGCTAGTCTAAAACTAGCACTCATCAAATCAAGTCAAATCACGAGCTTGTTTATCTCATCATCAAAGTCAAATCTAGGGCTATTATACCCTTCCCTCATCCCAATAAAACTATTTCACATCCAAAAATCAATTTTACTTAAGAAAGCCTTGTCAGTTTAATCTAATCACATATTAAAATACCATATCACACTCTCATCTCATATTTTAAATTCCAACTTGATTAAATAAAGCTTATCAATTAATATCCACCCATCTCATATCATATAAAAAATCATCTTAACTCATTCAAACTTCAACATCCTGCCTATCCAAATTCATCAATGCCATAAGAATGGACAAAAAGCCAATAATGACCTTGACACTCTTTTATGGGGTGAGAAAAATCATGATACTAATGAAGAGAACCTTATTGATATGGACACACACAACCAAGATTCATAATCTGACTTGCTAAAATATGACAAGGGTATATCCCAATTACAATAATATATCTATCAGAATAGGGATGAGTTATTACTTCAGATTCTTGAGATAGGAGCTATATTCCCTCCCTATTGTGACAAAGACAATCTAAAGTATATTATCTTAAGTCATGAAATAGAACTACACCTAGTTTCAACCCTTTTGAAGATGAAGAAGAATAACCAATCATGTAAAACTTGGCAAAGGGAAATCCATCTTAGGAGACCAAGTTGAACATGACCATAATCAAGCCTTGCTTGACCAGTTAAATAAAATCACCTAGAAAGTAGCCTCTCTTGCATCTCAAATAGACCCTAAATCCAATAAGCCTCAATCTCCCAAAAGGCCATCCAAACCCACTCCACATTTCATAAAACAAAATCAGAACAAGCCTAAGCACCATTTATCATCATGAGTCCTTTTATCTAACCCCACATTTTACAAAGAATGGTAAGTAATTAAGGATATTCTCTAGGGAATAGATGTAAGATCGTACAATAAGAAGTATAAATTTTAATATCTATGTCCCTATCCACTTGATAAAGACATATTATGCACTCCTTTACCACCTCAATTTGAGCCTCCTATATTATAAAAAAAAAGGGAAGGGAGATCCATGAGATCATCCCAACTAATTTTTCATGTCCTATTAAGAAGTTGTCTATAGTGATGCCTATCTTCTTAGATTGTTCCCTTGTAGGTTTTGAAGGCCTACCTTACAATGGTTCATCCACCTACCAAAAGGACTGATTATATCATTTGGGGATCTAACTGATAAATTTTTCAAACATTTATCCTATAATATGGAACAAAAAATCACCTTATTAATCTATACTATGCTAAATAAAGGAATGGAGACAGTTTTTCATCATTCCTAAAATGATGGTGATGTTTAACAAGAAGATTTCCTTGCTTGATACTTGAAAAAAAATTGGCCACTAGTTTCATCACTAATTTAAATAAAATAATTTGCTCTTTAATTGTAATCACACTATATTAATACCTTTCTTGAGATTGTGGAAAAAATAATTAAAATTAATAAGGCTCTCATTTCCAAGGTGATAATTAAAATATTTTCAAAGACTAATCAAATTCAAATTCACCCATCATTAGTGTATCTAAATTTATTCAATGAGAATAAAAACATTATTGGTGATGGAGTAAAAGATGCCAAACATATCCAAACCATCTAACGTTTTAATCCTCCTACATCTCAAAGTTCATCAAATATCATTGTACTGAGAGGCAAGCCAAAGATAGAATCGAAAAGGTAATGGTATAGTAATTTGGGTGACCCTGTAGAGAATATCTTGAAGAAGCTTATAGATGCTAATATGATTATTTTTCATGAAACTAAACCAATTGATGAAAGTCAACCCAAGTCAAAATGGTGTAAGGAATATGAATATTATGGTTATCATAGAATTAAGGGTCATGATACTCATAGATGCATACATCTCTAGGAGCTAATCAACCGAGGGGAAATAGAGGTTAAAGGAGAAAAATATTCCTCAAAAAGTCATCAAATTAGTATATTTAAGGATCTGTTCCCAAAGCATGATTAGAAAAAAAAGTGTATAGCATGACCAAGGTAAAACATCCACTTCCAACCATGTAAACTATAGGAGGACTCCCCATAATTATAACTCACTCATTAGATATATTGACCATTGTAAACACAGGGTTTCCATTATCAAAATAAGAACCAAATCACATGAACACCCTCCTATTAAAAATTGTCATGTAGTTAAGATCAAGGGTCTGTATTCGAATTGTGCTATCACCACATGTCATGGTAAAATTATTGTATTAGGTGCACCTCCTAAAACATCACCTCATAGAGCACCTTCAAAATTTAAAGTCACAAGACCTCATTTTGAATACTCATGAAGGTGAATATGATATCGTCCAAAATATTGAGAAGATTCCCACCCAAATATCCATTATGGATCTTCTAAAATTGTATTCTATCCATAATGAAATTCTTAATAAAACCCTCTAGGATTCAAGAGTTTTGATAGATATTAACCCTAGTTAGTTTCAAGCCCTCTTGGGTTATTTATCTTCCATCTAAAAAATTACCTTTGATCCTCAGGACATGTATCCTCTCGGTCCTAATTATAATAACCCCTTGTATATTTAGGTTTTCATCATAAATCAAAAAATCAAGAGAGTGATTAATCTAATTAAGAGCCTAGGATATTCAAAGTCCTCACTTGGACCAAACATTGTCACAATAAAGGTTTATGATGATAGTTAATGATAGTAAACCAATACTATTTATCTTCCTATTAGGGGGGACCTATTACACATCATATGTTAATTAATGTGGTAGATTTTGAATTTCCATAAAACATCCTTTTGGGTCACCCTTTGATATGTGAAATGTGAAATATACCATCCACCCTCCATTAGTGTCTCAAATTCTTGCAATCTGAAATGTAACAATTATTGGTGATCTACAACCTTTCAAATATTGTCAAGCATTGGAGGGACTCTATCAGGATACCATTTAAATTCCAAGTACTGAGAGCTCACCCCTTGATGATAAAGAGTCCAAATCATACATCAATATAGATAATCTACCATCCATTTCCCCTAATTTGCATGTATCTTATCATATTAAAATCATCTGTAAAGGATGTGGTGAATATGAGTAACACACTTTAAATGTTTGGGAACTCCCTATATCACCATAAAGTTACAAAAATCCCACCATGAAGGAAGTTAAGAAAATAACTTATTAATTTAGTAAGATAAGATTTTCTCAATGTAGCCTTATATGTGAACAATAAATTGAGCAATCATATGAATCTTGGCTATATGAGGAAGGCCTTGTGATATTTTCAACATTCATAATATCTAAAGGCTAAAAAAATGTGTAAAAACATGAAATACAAAGGAAAAGGACATAGACTCCATGAAAAGGTCATTTTTGAACCCATTTCGACTAGATATTATCAATTATATCATGGTATGGGGTATAAACCAACAGGTGGTGATCCCTATGATGTCATAACTGACACCTCATTAGTCTTTAAGGAATCACTATCTGATAAATATGTTGAAATAGGGTCCATCCATAGTCTCTAAAAGGACCTTGCTACCACTAACCTTTTCATTGATATGCCCATTTACACCATCAATCTCGACCTTTGTTGCCCCTACCTTATTGACTAGGACCAACAAAATAAACATTATTTTGATTAATTTTAGAATGACGAAGATATTGTAGATTTTATGGGCATTCAAGCTCATTTACCATCTGGAGATTGAAAAAATGGGTTTGAAATAAATCTAGATGCTTGTGCCTACTTCGGGGAAGAAGTAGAATTCCCTAATTAGAAAAAAATAAAAATCAAAAGAAAATAATAAATGTCAAAATAATAAAAAAGTCGAGTCCTCTAGTGAAAACCTCTCTAAGGCACTAATGGATGAGCAAAATCAAAGTCTAAAAAATAAAAAAAAGACGTGTCTATTGGTGAAATTATCTCTATAACACCAATGGATGAGGAGTTCTACGTGTCCCCTAAGCATGACATTGAAGCATATAACACTCCCCAAATAAAATTTCTTAATCCCAAGGAACAACAAGCATATAAATATCTATTCACAAAATTTACAAACATCATGCAAACACTATAAGAATATTAACTTCCTCCTATCTCAACATAAATGTAGGATCATTCTCCATCATTAGTTAGAAAAACCATTGATGTAAATATTAGAGCAAAAGACAACCCTAGGACGATCAAGCTTGGGCCACCCTCACTCCTTAAGAACAAGATATCTTGAGAACATTATTCAAGGAATTCATCAACATCTTCACTTGGTCATATGAAAATATGTCAAGCATGGATCCTTCATTCATATTCCATCATCTTGTTGTCCATCCAAACACCAAACCTATCAAGAAAATAAATTAAGATACATCCCAAGGTCACATTAGTATTAAAGGAAGAGTTACATAAATTTTTGAATGAAGGCTTTATCTATCCTATTGACTACTTGGATTGGACCTTAACTATTGTGTCTATCAACAAACCACAAGGTGAAATTTGTATCTGCATTGATTTCAAAGACATAAATAAAGATTGCTTGAAAGATAACTTACCTCTTCCAAACAACAACATGATCATTGATTAAACCATTTGTTATTAAATTTTATCTCTTAGGGATGGATTCTTAGGATACAATCAAATCCCAATTGCACTATAAGATCAACATAAAACCACTTTCACTACTCTATGGGGAACCTTCCACTACCAAGTCATGAATTTTATATTAAATAATGCTGATGCAATTTATCAAATAGTTATGATATTAATATTCCATGATATGATCATTGTTAAACATTATGACAATGACATTTTAGGCAAATCCAACATGAACAGAGTATCATGTAGTCCTTAGGAATATATTTGAAAATTAAGAGAGTATAACGTCTAGTTAAATCCCAAGAAATATGTCTTTGGTGTCACATCAAGAAAACTCTTAGGATTAATTATATCTAGGCAAGGCATCAAATTCAACCCTACAAAATTTAAAATCTATCAAAAAAATTCATCCACCTCAAAATCTCAAATAACTTAGAAGTATAAAAGGAAAGATTCAAGCGATTAGTTGTTTTATATCTCAATTGGAAAATAAATGTCAACCATTCACTCATATTTTAAAGAAAGGGATTGAATATCATCAAGGCAAAAAATTCTATTGATATTTTAATGATTTGAAATAATAAATTTTGAATCCACCAGTCCTAACACTACCAACACCAGGATAACCATTACTATTATACATATTAGCTACTCAATTTATATTGGAATCCATATTGGATCAGCATGATGAGCATAAAAGAGAAAGGGATGTTTATTATTTTAGTAGAACATTCATCTCCTATGAGTTTAATTATTCTCTAGTTGGAAAGACATGTTTATCAATCATCTTTGCATCTCAAAAACATTGTCACTAAACTCATTGCCAAAATTGATCCTATAAAGTATCTGCTATCTAAGTCAACTCTTATAAGAAGAGTGGAAAAGTGGAGCATGTTTGTAAGTGACTTATACATTGAGTATATAAATCAAAATGAATTCAAATGACAAGTCTTAATAGATTAGTTGGTGGAAGCTCATGTGTCTAATACTCAACTAGTGACTATACATTTCCAAGATGAATCAATCCTCACTATAGATGAGTCAGGAGCTAGCATACTTCTAGTCATGTTTAAAGGTGATTTCATTCTGAAATCCTTCATAATCACCTTCCCTTACACCAACAACATATTATAATAATATGAGGCACTTATTACATATTATAATCTCATTCAAAACCTATTTTTACCTTAATCTAAAACATATTATAATATGAGGCACTTATTACAGGGCTTCAACTTGTTTGTCAATGGAATATCCTAAATTTTTCACTTGAGGGTGACTCTCAGCTTATAATAAAATAGGTCAATGAATATTTTTAGACAAAGGATGATAATCTCATTCCTTACAAACACATGTTTGATATTCTTAAAACTCAATTTCAGTATATCACATTTGAACAAGTTTTGTGAGATAGTAATAAATCTGAGGACTTGATGGAGACAATTGGTTTTCTATTCAAAATGTCTTCAGATTCAGAATAAAATCAATTTTTAGTCAAATAAATTTTAATCCTAGCTCATCAAAATTCCATGTCAAAAAATATTTGTCAAATCACTGGTCCCTCCTCCTTGGTATAAGGATATTTATAATTAACTTCATGATAATACCCTTCCCCCCATCCTTAGTTGATACCATGAAAGAGACATCATTAAAAAATATTTATGTTTGACTATTCTTGATAATTTTCTCTATCAATAATGATATGATGAAACCTGATTGAGATTCATGAACTCAAATTATGCCCACTTATGATTCAAAGAGTTACACGATGGCATATGTGGGGCATATACTAGTGGGATGGTCCTAGCCAAGAAGCTCCTCCGAATTGGTTATTATTGGACAACTATAGACCATGATGTTTATCAATATGTTAAAAAATGTGTAGCATGTTACAAATATGGATATCTAATTCATTCTCCATCCAACGAATTTCAGCCCACTACTACTCCATGGACTTTTTATTCTTGTGGATTGGATCTCATTGGGAAGATTAACCTTCATCATAAATGACCATAAAAACATCATTACCACCACTGAATACTTTACTAAGTGGGTGGAAGCTATACCACTCACTTATGCTACTAGTAACCATATATCTAAATTCATTCTCAATCATATCATTTACCACTATGGTATCCCTTCTATCATTATTTTTGATAATGATGAATAATTAAAGAATAAATATGTGAAATATTTATGTAAATAGTTTCATATCCAACATAAGTAGTCCACACGACATTACCCCTAGGGTAAAAACCAAGCAAAGGTGACTAATAAAACCATTATCAATAATTATCAAAAATATTATCATTGATGCTGGTCATGATAAGCATTTATAACTATATCTTAGTTTATGGGCTTATTAAATAAGCATATGCACCCCAAATGACACAACTCCATATTCATTAGTCTTTAAGTGGTGAATCAATCTTTCCAATTGAGGTCAAATTACCCTCTTTATGTATATCCCTCTAGTTCCTAATCAATTAAAAATAATATAGGGTTGCATGACTCCAATAATTGTAACTCCTTGATGAGATGTGACTCAATTCCCTCAATCACCTAAAGTCCTTTCAAAATTAAATACACAATCAATATAACAATAAATTCTAGGCAAGGGAATTTGAGAGTGGCAATATAGTACTCAAGATAAATCTAAGAAATACTAATGTAGATCATGAGAAGAAAGGAAAGTTTGAGCCTAATTAGATTGGACCCTATGTCATTGTTTCCAAATTAAGTTTAGGATCATATAAAATGGCTACTCAAGAAGGTTAGGAATTGGATGGACTGATGAACATCATGAACCTAATGAGATTTTATACCTCAATCATGTCCAAGCCAACCTTGTAAAAAAAAATCCAATGGTGAGACAAGTCTTTATCATCTTGGACGAGCATGGTGATGAAAACTAGTCTTCAAGGTCACCTGTGATATGCCTTTTATCTACAATCATCTCATAAATAAACCTCATATGCTTGGGGGTAGTTTGTATATCCTATCCTCCTCTCCTTCTGTCACTTTTCCTATTATATCCATAATTCCATCCATTCCATTTGGCCTTGGCCCTAGAATATGTACATGTGTCAGTACTTTGGGAGCATATGTGACATCAAAATAACTATTCATATTAAGGATATCCAATATAATTAAATAACATGGAAATATGATACATGGATAATTAATGGAGCTTCCCTTCCATTTTTATCTTGCCTGTCATCATTTTTCACTATGTCATTTCCATCCTTTATTAGTCTTATTCTCTTAACTACTAAGTTTAGATTTAATTTTTCCAAAGATACCTATGTGTGTATATTCTAAACAAATAATACTCATATAATTTCCCATACTTGTATTATATTCCTTTTACCACTTTGGCCTCCATCCTTTAGCTTCACCATCCCTTGTCACTATTCAATAAGTCACTATGTGTATCTTTACATCTCATCGTATGGCTTCTATCATGGCCTAGGGAAAATAATCCAATAAAGTTAAGATGAATTATGATTTGATCATTCCCCCATCCATAAGATTGATGACATGACAAAGGCTGAATTATAACAACCATCATCATTGTGCATGTATATATGTGTTTGTGCACATTTTTAATGATTTATCCATAAATGTATTTATTGTGTGTTTTTATATTTTATGTTTATTTCTTGTTGTATATAGTTATGTTACTTGTATTTTATCATTTTATTTGGCCTTTTAAGTCTTATCTTATGTTGTGTGTAATGGAATATAATAATGGTGTCATCTTGGCATATCAATAACATGGGTACATCTTGTTAAAATGATACTTTCACATTCTTGAATTTCATCTTTTTATGCCAATCCATTATGCATTATGGTAAGAAGTCATCATGGTTATACATGTGTCACGCTGCATATTGCCTAATTTCAGATTAAAAATTATTTATATAAACATATCACTCAAAATATATCCACTTAATAATCCACATCATCGTGTCCAAACACTACTCATATAATCATTATATCCTATCACCCATATCCACATCTCTCTTATCTATCATAATCTCATATGTATCATCACATCTATCTAAATCAATACCACACCAAACACATACTATGTCTATCACATGCTAATCTAAAATATTCATAACATTATCATCTATACAATATAACATCAAACCCTAGTCTAGCATCATCTCATCAATTATATGAGTGGAGAAAGTTGTCATGAAAATCAAAAGATATGAGCATCATGATCAACATCTATCACATAATCATTATTTATATACATGACTAATCAATGCTACATCTCATCGTGAGTCCCATAGATCATAATAAACATCATATACATCATCATCTCACTAACAGATAATAATATCTTAATCTAACATCCTCTCATTCATATATCAGTTTTAAAAGATGATATGAAAATGATAAGGAAGGAGCATCATTTTCAAAATATATCACATAATGCTTAAAAATATTACATCAAATCATAAGTCTTATACGTCATCATGATAATCATAAAAATAACACATAATTAAAATAATAATCATAAAAACAACATTAACATACATCATGGTCCTAAATAAAGCATTTGATACACTATATAACTCATAACACATCAAATCCATAACTCAAATAATCATATATTTATCAAAATGAGGTCCATGAATACATAAAAAATAGATATATACACTAGCATCCTGGACATCCATGTGTTAATATAAATCAGTACATATCCATATCATATCTTGTTAGCCCCATATAGATATGGTGATGGAGGGCTTAGCAGAAGATAAACTGAATGAACATAAGTCCTAGACCTAGATGAACTCCCTATCCAACTGCTATTTCTGAAGGATGGTGGTCTCAACCCTATTGGTATGACTTACTCATATAAAGACCTTAAATATTGAATCTCTTGTCTAGATATCATCAACTGACTACCCTTTTTTTACAATCCTTGTACAATCAAACCTTCTTGAGTGACATCCCTCTTTGCTTGAAAGTTTTGTGCTATGGTAGTAAAATTGGTAATATTGGTTAGTAGAGTCTATATTTTAGTCTCTCTACAATGTCTATATGTCTGGTATACACTTGGCATGCTAGACTAGCTCTATCTTCAACCCTAGTGGAAATATCATACTCTATATGACTAATCAAACCCTCATCCATTATTTAACCGATATGGGATGGCCCTGCGTCATTGGTATGAAAATAACATTTCTCATAATTATGCACTCACACATCTATTATGGCCATAACTCTCTCTAACTCATATTCCACCATAGCCATAGGAGTCATCACCATAATCCTCCCTCACACAATACATCTTATAAGTAGTGTGGATGTTTGGGAAGAGTCTTAAGATCCCACCACCTACCAACAATGTTTATATCCTCTTTATCCCTATTCCTAGCCTTGTCCATCCCCACCTTGTTCATATATATCCATAAGATCATGTTCACCCTCTACCTCACCATCTCCATCCCCTCCCACCTTATGTCCATCTCCATCTATAAACTATACCACATGTACAATAAATACCTACACCATATCTCCATTTCCATCTCCTAGGCACATAACTGACACCACCTGATCCTATCAACTTATATCAACATCTCCATCCCTAACTCCCCTCTACCATCTCATCAACTTTGTCATTGTGTTTCTACATATATGGATAAGCTCTCATTGTTACCCATGTCCAATCCTATATATTCATCACAAGTGTTTTAATTGGAGTTAGTATAGTCATGGCCCTTTAGTCCCAATATACATCATACTCTCTTGTCACTCCTACATCAAGAATCACCATCTAATAATCCCACTATACCATAATCACTACATAAAAACTAAAAGTAATTATAGCCCTATCTATTATCTACCCCCACTATGACCTCTCTCTAGTCACCCTAAAAAGACATCAGGTCAATATGGAATACCTTGTTCTCTTCTAAAGTATCATTACACCTTATCTAGCTAGTGCGGCTTGATCACTAAATCATTTTGATCTATCAAGTAACACTTTGTAAGCATGTATCCCATGTAATTAACATCATCCCTCCATACCCATTGTATCTATTTATAAGGTATCCATGTAATTTATCCTATAGTCAACTTATCTAAGTCATGTCTATAAAAAAATACATCACCTACATGACCCTATTTCCCCCCCATCACAATGTCCCATACATATATCAATGGATCATAGGGTGCTCTCTGGTGACATGTTACCACTAGTTGTTCTATGGAAATATGTTCCCATGCCCAAATCTATAATAATGTCACATCCTTAATAGTATGGCCCCTCTTATAGGTACATAAATTCAAGTATCATTATAATTATTCTAGAACTACTAGTCATAAATAAAATAATTCAAAACTCCACCATGTATACTACAACATTTACAAATCTAATTTAGAAAAATTGCCTGATCTTTTCAGAAATCAAGATGCTACTAACAAAATCCATGAGGGTAAGGGTGATTCGCTATTCCTTCTCCTCCCAAAAACACCTATCAAAATCTATCTAACCTTTAAATATACCCACCATCATATTTATAACTAATATCCACATTGTCACATCTTTGATGGTGTATTTCTAGTAGAGTCAATCACCTTTGATCAAGATTTGAAAAGTCTCCCTAATGTTATTAAATGTCACCATCATCTCCCTTATCATGAAGTGGAAATTACTCATCTTCGAGTGCCATTTCTCCACTAAGGTTTATAATAGGGTTTTTTCCATCTTGATCAATGGAATCCACACCACATGTTATAATCACACCAAGTATAACATCTTATAGTACTTCACTGTCAGTACTTACGATCTCTAAATCACTAATGATCACTGTCCATAAGATGTAATCATTTTTAACTAATTTTTAAATCACAACATGTCAAATCATCAACTCATATCAATCTAACTAGCATGATAAAAATTCCCCTATTTGTCAAGTCTGCATCCCCATCACTTATCCAAATATCTTTGTGACATATTTTTAATCAAAACCACTTATGTCAATGTAAAATCACCTTTTATGAGATCAAAATCACTTCTATAGCATACATGGTTTCATTTTAAAACTAAATACAATGCCTCTCTTTTCATGCTTAAATTCACTAAAACATAGTTAAAAATAATAATTTATAGAAGTGATTTGTGCTTGCATGTTGTGCAAAAATACTTCAACATTTCAAATGTGCTAGTAGATTTTTAAATCTGCTATTTGGTAGACAACTTCATGTTCCTCCATTATTTCAAAGCCACTTTTTTGATTCATGAAATTAAGTCAACAATTTCAAAACTTCTTCATAGAGCAAACCCAATAAAACCCTACATTTCTAAGTTAAATGACATTTATTTAGTATGATGTTTCTTCTACGTTTAGTGAAGCTGCATTTCACATTAGTGAAGTCACTTTGAGGGAATTTATACCTAATGTGGCTTTGTGTTATTGAGTCTTTAGACCCTAATTAATGATTTTAAATGCAATAATTAATCAAACTTAGACTCTATTTTTTACTTATAACCTCATTTCTTATCCCCATTTCTCTCTTTTCACTCCTCTCCTCCATTATGCTAACCCATTTCAATGTATATCCCCTTATTTATTATCACAATCATAAAAAAATCCCCTCCATAATTATCTTGATCTATCCCCCTTGGTGGAAACTTAAAACATACCTTCATCATTTTATCATATTGATCATCCCTTCCTTTTTCTAGTGTTGGGAGAGTTAAAATTCCTAGAGGTCCCTATAGACTCTATAGGTAGTGCTCAATCACATGTAGTGTTTGAGATCAGTTTAGTTACCATTTCACATCATTCATCCATTATCCATTCATCATCATATCATACGAATCATATCATCATGTCCACTCATTTAATATGTGAGCTACAAATAATCATCATTTAAGGACACATCCATACCCATCAATTACTCAATCATTCAATATATCATCTAGTCAACCAATTAATTTAATACACATTTATAGTTATACCTAGCATGTGTCCTTGCCTTGGGAATGTCTAAATCTTATGACCCTCATACATTTAATATGTTCAAACTTTATTATCTCCCCTTGTCATGTATCCTTTCCTTAGATATGTATATATCTCAAAATATCAATCAATCTAAGCCTGTAATTCTTCTTGGCATGCATCCTTGCCTAGGATATGTCTAAATCTAAAAAATATTACATGTCTTGTCATCTAAATTTTATGGATTCTTCTTCAGTAGGGCACATCCAAGGTCATAAAATTATCATCTCTTACTTCCTCACATACATCTTTTCCTCGAGCATCATAAACACATATACTTGTCAAATTATAGACCATGAATTGGTAGTTCATTCATTGCATCTAATTTAACCCCTCTTTATTCTATCCATGCATTATATACCTCATTTTATTTTTAAGTGGCCATATATCTCGTCACTTCCCACATGACCCATCTAGTGGGCATCATCTATCCTAACTTACTAATTCTCATGACCACTTTCTTCTTTTATATACCATTACTTCTTCTAGTCACAATGCCCTTTCAAAGAGGGGTAAAATGTATACATATAAAATTCACTACTTTGTCACTCACTACTATTTTATTCCTGATTACATACTAATTCTTTTTATTCATTGATTTTATATCATTATCCAAAATTTATTCTAATATACCATCTTAATATACCCCTTACACATTTCCCACATCACAAAATAACCTTATAACACCATCTTTCTCAATTAATTCTTCTATTAACACTTATTTTATCCTTAATCACAATTTACACAATATATTTTGAATTTTAAATTCTTTCTCATATACCACAAACTACCTATGTTATGTCTCCTATAAATCCCCTTTCTAATCACTCCCTAATCATCATTTATTAACTCTAATAGAATCTAGAAATGTTTAATCTTCCCAAAGCCCCTCACCCATTCTTCTTTAGAGGATTATATGAATTTTTAATTCATATTCTCAACTACCAATATTATCATCAAATCCTAACCATTGATCATAATCTCACATGGATGAATCATATACCTCCATTATTATAGCAACTTCCTATAAATCCAATTATACCCCACATAAAATTCAATATTTGAATCCTTGAGAAAATATTTCCATTATCTTGCATCCATTACTATAATTTTTTTGAAATATTGAGAATTTTAAGTGAAATAAAAAATCCATTATCAAGATTCAAGTATGTTCAAGTCATTTTGAGCACATCCAACCTTGTCAATGAGGGAAAATTCATTACACTTGATGTATAATTATTATTTGTATTTCATTATGAATTTACATGTGAATATTTTATTCCTTTAAATAAATTATAGGTGCTTGTGAGTGTGTTTAGAGTATTAATTTTGAGTTCATTCCATTATTCCATTCCATTTTTTTTCTAACACTCATTTTCACATCATAGTTACAATTTACATAGTTAAATTATAACTGCAACTTGTATTCAACAAACCCAACTAGCTCTTCTCAAATAGTCAAATAATAAAATTATTATTGGCATATAATCCCTAGCTTGGGCCTACATATTGGATCCTTTTTGTTTCATCCCAAATCTTTCAATTATTTTCTCACTTCCTTTGTGGACTTACAGTCATAGAAATGCTCATGTAATAAAATATATATCAATTAATGAGGTGAAATATTTTTTTAATAAAATGGATCATAAAAACTTACAAACCTATGTATAATAAATTATAAAAAAATTAAAAACTTATGTGCATCTTTATTTTTGCTCAATCTCTTAATAAATGAGTCACCAAGATCCCTTGACTAACTCTCACTTCTTGGGATTTGTGTTAGCTACTCTTTATCAATGCATTAATTGAAATAAATGCAAAATATGTAGTTAGTCAAAAATAAATTTTAACCACATTTTTAATCTCATTCGATTTGTTAACTAATATACAACCTCATCTATATCATGTTTGAACCCATCATTATACAACTTTCAAAAATCTATATTTTTCATGTTATGAGGTCGAAGTCTTCTCTTCTCTACATCCATATTTCATTGCTATACTAGGGTAAAATAACATATTTGGAAAAATATTAAATGTGTATAAAATAAAAATAATAATTAATATGTATTTGGGTGAATTTACCCTCATATGCCTCATCATCCTACAAAGTGTAACTATTGCATATATTCAATTACTTTTGCGGTATAATAGGAATTTCCCAATTCATTTTTAATTATTTTGGCAAGCCACTATTATACATTCCATAAAAAATAATGAAATATGATAATCAAAGCACAAGGAAACATGGAATAAAAGACACATAATTCGAATGACCAAAATTGTACATCATAATAGTGGCCATGACCACTATCAGACTTTATTATTTTGATCAAGGTGAAAAAACTCAATAAACAAAGATGAATTAAGTTTTTAGGAGTGTGTTTGGGAATATTAAGGTAAAAATGGCATATTTTAAGGTGTTCATGAAAACATGATGATAATGAAAGAATATGGAGTTTCTAGTGTGAGAAATAATGTACTAACAAGAGTATAATTTAAGCCTATCATCAAAACACATGAAATCATTATAAAAACATTAAAACTACCATAAATGAATTAGTGTCCAAATAATGCCCCATTTGAATGTTTGTGTGTACATACACATCAAATTAAAATACATGAATATGGAATTTTTTTTGATGTATTCACCCTACTAACTATAAGTTATGATCAAAGTTATATCCTAATATGTAAGTGACATGAAATTAAAAATGAGAATATAGTTACCTTTTATTAGAGTCCAACTCTAACCATTTTTAATATAAAAAAATCCACTTCCCTGTTATTTGCATGAATGTTCTAAATGCCAATGAGAATCTATGAACACTCCAATGTCAAAATCTCAAATGTACCTAAAAAATGTTAATATTTACAAGTATATAAATGTTATGATAAATTGAAAATATTTTAACAAAATGAAATCATGAAAATTGAAAATTGTAAAAATGAATGAGTATTTCTAGGATTATTTGAATTATATTGTCATATCTTAAAAAAATAAAAATATGATTTGCATCAATTTCCCCAAGCATGTGGACAAAAAAATTGTAACTTGGATCATATTAACCTTACCATGTGGAAAAATCTAGTTTCCAAATAAATAAGAAGACATTTGAAACATATTTGTAACCACATGACATAACTCCATAACCTTTTGAAATATTTTAACCACTTGAAATCTATAACTGAATATAAAATAAGCCAGCTACACTTTCCTTTTCCATGATGTTTTGGTGAATCATTGATCATTAAAAATGGATTAAATGTAAAACAACAACTATAATAATCATGAGATCACATTCGTAAACATGTGTATATAATCATAGAAATATGGCATCATAAAACCTTATCAATAATCCAACACTAATACACCAATGCAAAAGCATTATAAGTAAGAAAATGGAAATGGGAGGGGGAAGTGATATGCCAAAATATAAAAATTGTGGAGAAACAAGTGATATGGATCAACATAACAATATGCTCCTATAAGGACAAGATTAAAAATGAATAACACAAAAATAGTATGTCCCAATAGATGCATGGTAAAAACCATGACAACACAGGCACCGAGTATATATTTCAGTAAGTAATAGTGTGAATGAAGTGGATCATGAGACCAAGCATATAGTATCACATAATATAATTATCCACTATAAACACGCACACTCATGTAGTAATATATAAAAATAAAAAATAAAAACCAAAACAAATCTATTAAAAGAAAATAATAAATAAATCACACATAAGTGTCAACACAACTTGAAAAAAAGAGTATTTTGTATAGACAACACACATAAATACATGCCAAGAAACACACAAAATTCAAGTGACTCAAGCAATTATAGGGAAAACATGAGAACATTTAATGTAACATTAATGTGAAACATCAAAATGTATCATATATAAGCTAAATAAATATAAGTATAAACAACTATAAATATTAATATGATAATGGAAAATAGGAAAGATATAACTTGAAGCACACTGAAAATTATCTTAGTATAAACATGCCTAAAATTTAAGAATTCACCTGGGTGTAGGTATGATAAAACTATGAATAATTTTTTTTTACATGATCATATTTAACTTGTATATCATTCATGTTACTCAAATGATACCATGAGTAACACTTGAATAAATAATGTATATGTAAACCTTAGCAATAGGTAGATAAAATATCATGTTGCCAAGATTTTAAATCGGACAAGGGCCAAAATTACAAATATTATAGAACCTTCACCTTTACCACAACAAGAAAAATAATTATCTAGATTGATAGAATAAAGGCTTATACTAAAATATGGTAAAATATTGATATTTATAGTAATATAAAATGGCTTGATTGGAGAAAAGGCATGTCTCACACAGACATGACTATTGAATTGTAAGGTATCTAATCGATATTTATATTGTGGAATTGTAATAGAGTAAAGATAAAATAGAGAAGAATTTAAGTGTAATAGTAGAGAGTATTAATAGGCTACAAAGAAAAGTAAACCTTTTAATATCATAGTAAGAATATAACAATATAGTATAGAGAGATATAAGAATATTGTAATCACTAGTTATGATATTAATAAAAATAAAAGAGAAGTTATATTATGACATACTATGTAATATGTACTTATTACTATGAATGAGCACACCTAATTAATTTTTATAAATGCATAAGATAAGTATTTATAAAAAATACCAATCTCTGCATCACATTAGTCTTAGTTGAAGTTAACTTAAATGATATAATCCATATTTAGCCAATAACTTCATATTTTAGATCAACATTTGTTAGCACCACCTAGACTTCATTTACAATAATGTTCAATGGAAGGTATCAATGAGAGTTATGGAAACCAACCTTAATAAAAATTGAAGAGTGGTGGGAAGAGACACTCAAAAAAAAAATATTAGGCTAAAAGAATGGGTGAGTCCTTGCCTGAAGTGAAGGCATCATTCTTTAGATCCCAATAAGAGGAATATGGGGTCACATTTGAACAAATATTGTGGCTTTGGTTATTATGCCAAGATAATCATACAAAAGGATTCATATTCCACATTAATAAACATATTTAGTGTACTATAAAAAATATTGAGTCACTCTAAAACATTGATACACCTTTAACTTAGGTTATTGATTACTGGTTCAAAAATAAACTCGACTCATTTCTCATAGTTTGGGCTATACAAGGTTGGACAAGATTTGACACAAATAAATATGAGTTTGTTGAAGGCGTCAGAAAAAATTTCTTGAATGATGTATCACTCTTCATCTACAATCTATGAATGGGTTTTAGGTTGGTAAGAGAAGACAAATAACTCATTTAGGGGACATGCACTTAAGGATAGTGGGTAAAAAGAGAGGGGTTCATCAAAAGATGCGACCAATAAAAATAACTGATCTAGATAGTTGGAGGAGGTTAAATAAGATGCATAGTGTTAATAAACTAAGTATCAAGTTAATTAAGGAATAATAATATATTAGTAAGAGGATAAAGTAACATAGTTAGGATAAAATGGAAAATGAAGAGAAGAAAAAAAATGGAGGATGAGAAAATTTAGTCAAAAAATAGGAAAGAGATGTAGAATAAAGAATGTTAAGAAGAAATTATATGTGAATGAAACTAATATGGACTCTACCATTAAAATCCATGATATTGAAAATCTAGATATTAGGGTAACTACACAAAGTTGGGGGACAAAAATGGGCCTACCCATGGACATTTTTTATTCTTAAGAAAAATGATAAATCTGAACTTCTATATATTATTTGAGATGGACACATTAAATTTTTTATGATGACATAAGAACAATAATTGTAGAATTTTGAGTATAGTTTCTATTGACCAAATTTGACTTTTAGGCCAAATTAGGGTACCCCTAGGTAGAAACTTGAATTTAAAGTGTTTTATGGGTATAATACATATTTCACAAGGTGTTTTATAGGTTAATTAGTGTCATTTAATTTTTTACTAGTCTTGGTCCTTAGTCATTTTAGTTCTTTTAGTCATTTTGAGTCATTTTGAGGTCAAAAAAGGGGCATTTAATGAGTTATATAGAATTAATGGGAAGTGTGAAGGTAATAAAAGGTTATGGAATATGTCATGTGTCCTCAAATTTCTTAATAAACTATTGGTAACTAAATTTGGTTAGTGCTTCAAAAGAAAGAGTAGTTTTCTTGGGGAAAAAGGTGAGTTTCGTACTTGTACGACCCATGGGGAGTGTGAAAAATGGGATAAGATCATGGTATGTATATTAATATTACCCAAGATTAATTACACATTTTAGGTTCTTTGAAAATTCCATTTTTGGCCCAAAACCATTCCTTTCCTTTTTCACCCTTGGCAAGCAAATGTAGTCTTCAGGTTTGTACTTGGTACAACCAGCAAAGGAGGTTTCAGATCAAAATCCTTGGGGAGGTAAAATTAAAATTAAATACCTTAATTTATACAAATATTTTGAATAATGGTGACCTGTGCTTCATGAGCCATCCTCATGAAGTTGATTGTACTTTTATGCTTGTTGTTTCATGCACCTTATAGGTTTTGCTCCATTTGTAGAAAGTCCATACAAAATAGTTACTAATATTGATTACATATGATTTCATATTACTTATATAATGTTATAAATTCTTTGTTTCACATTTAAAGTTGATTTTATGAGCAAATCATCTCAGGTTTGTAGATTCATCTCATATGGGATGACAGATAGGTTTCTAACTCTCTCTAGATTTTAATGTTTTTTAATGGATTTATGGGGTTGTGTTAGTGTAATTTATATATTTTAATGGTTATATTTACCCAAATTAACCTTTCATATTATTTATCTAAGAGATATTTCATGGGTTATAGTCATAAACATGATACATCTAGTTCATTCCATGACTGCCATGTGCAAACAATTGAGTGATCTAAAATAAGGACTTTAGTATGTTTATGGATATAATATAGGTTTTAATATGTTTAAATCCTTATTATAACATGAATAATTAATTGATCCTTCATATGGATCAAGGAGAAGAGACTATGGTAGTCATACTCAATCACTCACACATTTTGCCATTGATATGACTAATTCAGGTGCTAGTGGAAGAAGAAGGTGACATTGAAATGAAGTTTTGAATTGTTCAAAACACTAAAAATTTTAAGGGATTTAATTTAAACATTGGAATATGGTACATTATTTTTAAAAGTGAAACTCATCTTCATTGCCTAAGCACATAATATGCCTTCATACAACTAAATCTCCACCTACATGGGTATCTTGGATAACATCATGTTATGATATGGAGGTTGATGAGTGTTTCAATATTTTAGGATTGTTAGGACTGAATTTGGATACTTTATGAAACTATAAAACTGACCACAACCATGTATATCCTCTCTACTGCTAAAACTCATGTTGACAACTTGTACTTCACCTTGTCCACCTATAGAAAACCTTGACAGAGAATCGAGGACCCCTTGTGAAGTGTTGAAACAAGAAATAAAACTATTATTAAAGTCCTAGTGTGATGAAGGTATCCTACCAGACATATTTGGAAGACTATACTACTAAAACAAAGTTGAATCCACCTTCAAAGTAATGACTCTATGTCTCAGGCCCCTTATACCTGAATTGGCAAAATGGAGAACTTAGGAGTTTCATAGAAGATTTACAACGTGGTTTCCATGGGATTTGAGGAATATAGATGATAATTAATTGTAAAATATATGATGGAGAAACTCCTTGAAAATTTTTAATGGAAGAGAGTTAATGGAGGTTGTTTGTTTTGGGTCTTAAAATTGCCTACAAAATATTAAAATCCTGTAATATCATCTATAGAATTTTGAGTTTGAGAAACCTTTGTTTACAAGTTGATAAAATAGACCACATATTCACACTTTAATGGTTAAAAATGGTTTTAATTAAGCCTTTATATTATATTTATCATATAATTAGGCTTTAATATTGTGATTTGGGTCTTATGCTCATCTACAGGTGTCCTTCACCACCAAATGCCCACCTATAGCAGGCAAAAGGTAGGGAGGACTCAGTTTAGGAGCACAAAATGCATGTGAAGGGATAAAGAGAGGTTTTAAAGATAAAATAACTATGTGAAAACATCCATTAAGACCAAAATAAACTCCATAAGTCCTTAACATGATGAAAAAAACCTATACAGACCCTTGATGACCCTATGAGCACCTACAACCACTATAGGGTGCAAGTTTGAGAAGGTTTTCCTTTCCTACATATATGGGTGTTATGGTGTGTTTATGGTTTTAAAAAGTGATTGGAAAAATTATAAAGGTTTCAAGTATCTCAAAAATCAATAATAATGACCTTCAAAGCTTATTTAACCTACATGACTCTGCCTATAGTTAGTTGTGACTCCAGGTAGACAATCAACTATGATAATATGCCTAGGGGATGGTTTAGGATTATCAAGGAAAAAAATGGATTAAAAAGGTTTTAAATTAATATAAGGAAATATATTTATGTTTAAATATTTTATTTCAAGATTATTACTCCTACAAGTCCAAGCCTAAGAGCACTAAACATGTCAGCATAGTCAGTCAAAGTGAAACCTAGTCTTGAGGATTCAAGGATGGGAAAGATATGTAAAAAAATTTAAATGGTAAATGGAAATAAAACAATTTAATATTGATCATTAATTCTCTATATCATTTTCTACATGGAATAAAATCAAATAAAGGGTTATTATAATGCAAAACACAGTCCATTGCAAGAGACCTTGCACACAATACTCAAATACATAGTCTGTTTTAGTTTTGGAAGAAGTTTGAAGGTAAAATGGATAGATAAAGGGATTGTTTTTTGTGTAGGGTATCATTTTCACCTTTATAATATAATAAAATTTTCATAAGGTCTGATAAATTAGGGGATGTACCCTATATTTTATCACAGACATAGGGTACTTTCCTCTAATGCAAATTGGTTGGCTTTAGTAAACAAGATGAAAATGGTGGGTCAAGGGACTGATTTATAATTGAAAAAAGGTGTATGGGGTTGAAAAAAATATAATTAAACATTAAAAACCAATCACATAATGTAAAAACCTTACAAGGTGAGAAAAAACTCCAAGGTTGCAGTCAAACCTAAAAGGCAAGGTTTATGCCTAGTGCCAAATGAGGGGGTCATCTTCACTTCTAATACTATATATGATTTATATACTATTAAATAATTATTATGGGATAATTATATAATTTTATAATCCATTTTTATGCATAATAACCATCAAAAACTCATGTTGGGGTTTTAAGGAGTAAACATGCCTACTAAGTATGACTAGGCCTAGCATCCAAAAAGGGGGTCAACTTCATATTTGGATTTAGATGATCACAAAAAAACTATTTAATAATATATATGGGTAAATAATAGATGTTTTAAAACTATTTATATGCAAAGGAAACCCTGATGAAGCCATTTTTATCTCAAAGACACCACTAGACCTGCAAGAAATGGAGGAAAAGGCTCGATATGACAAATTTGAACATTCATATCTCTCTTGATGATTTGCATGGGAGAAAAATAGGTTAATAGGAGTTATAATATGTATTTAAAAATAACTTTGTTGAATTTTTATACAACTCCAATGTCATAACTTTATGAACAAACCTTAAGAATGAAAACAGGTATAAAACCCTCCTAAACCCTTACCAGTGACTAGTTTGGAGAAATGGAGTTGTATAGTTGCTTTAATGAAATTTTTTTGTTTATTATGATGATTTTAACTTATATATTACTCTTTTTGGATACTCCCCATTTTTTTTGGCTATATGTAATTGTACGAACAGGGTGAAAAATAGGATATATTTAACCATTTTGTGTGTTTTGTAGGTTTTAGAAGGAGTCAGAGGATAAAATAAAGTTTGGAAAGAATATATAGAATTTTTATAAATAATTATGAAACTTTAATTATTTTAAAATACTCATAATTATTAAAACAAATAGGTTCATCTTAGCTAGTCAAAACTACCATAGTGGACAAGCTAGTGAGAAGCATGGAAAACTTCATGTGAGCTGATTTTAAAGTGTCCTAATGCTTATAATGACATAAAAGGTATTTAAACTTGTAATAAACTCCATCCCATTGATTTTAATGGGAAAATAAATACAATTTTTTGTCCAAGTGTGCAAGGTTCCTGAAGGAGGAGTTCTTTAGACTGTAGATGATGATGGCTGCATTCCTAGATGATTCCAGATGACCAAGCCTACAACCAATACATGAAGAGGCATACCTAAAACCATTCCTATTAATTAAAATAATAATACCTATACCTAATCAGTTTTTGTATGTTAAAAGAGGTCCAAATTATGAAAGTAGTTTTCTAAGCTATAACGAGTAGTTTCATGTCACTTTTCATGAGTTTTATGACTTGGATGGACCCTTGTGCTTCTTGACCTTGCATGGTTCATCTCAAATCCTCTTCTCATGCACAAATAACTTATTTTATTATATTTAAAAGTTTCCTTTTTACATTTTTAATTATCTCTTCTCCTTTCTCTCTCAAGTTTTATAAAAACTATCCATTTTGGCCATTGTAACTTATGTTCCACCTGAGTATGGTAAAGCCCTACTCATTTCCATACCATTTGATCAATAATAATACTAATTTTTACCTCTTCATGACTATTATTAGTGTTTTTTACTTGAATTTTGAATATTTATTAGTGAATACCATGGATTCCTTAGCGTGTTGTCTCATTCTTTCATCCTATTTGTAGTTGGAAAGTTTTTTCTTATAGGGCATGTGAAGTGTTCTAGGAAATGTCAAGGATTGAGTGAGTTAGTATATTTATTAGTGTCATTAAAGGCCTATTTTATATTCCTCCTATATTTTAACATTAATCCATAACCCCATAGTTTAACATTGAAATGAGAAGATGCATATTAAAGGAGTGTATGTTTCGTTAGTCCTTTGTTCTCATGTGTAACATGTTGTGGGATGGAAGTCATCATACTATTTAGTGTATCACCTCCCTTATAAAAGTTTGATTTTAGTTATCTCTCTCCCTTTCCTCCCCTCCAAATTTTAGGTGTAGTTATTATCCAAAGTGTTACATCAAGGGAGTTATCCATATCTATAGATTCACCTCATCCTTAGGCTACCCATAAGCCTAGAGGTGTTTTCATAGTGCCACTTGGATGAGGAGAGCTTAGGCATCTCTTCCAAGGGTGAAAATATAAGTGAGAACAATTTTTATCATTCCTAGTAGGATTATTATTCTAAGAGGTTAAAATATTTTTGGTGTTATATTTCAACAATTAGCCTTTGGAGGCATCTATCAAGGAATCAATGGTGACTCCAAAGATACATCAGTTGGTCAAGTAGCCTATGTTTCTTTTTGAATATTGTTGGTAATATATTTATTTGTGTTCTTATTTTAATGAATTTTCATGGATAATTTTGGTGATGAGTACTATTTTACACAATTTGGTGAGACATTTTGAGATTGTGCCATTCCCTATCAACAAGAGTAAGTTCTTAATCAATCCATTCATGAAGTGTATCAATACTATATCCAAGGTCCTCAATATCTTATTTCTCCTAGTCAACCTAGCCACTTCTCAAGTCAATCTATTTCCACCTTTGAAAACACTTTTGGGCTATGAGAGGTACATGTTGGATCTTGATACTCTAAGGGGATGTGGTCAAGAGGTTCCTAGTCATCTTTTTCATAAGGTGAGAGATGCATTAGAGTTGGTTAAAAAGAGTGGGTACCTATTTAGAGAGCTAATTGGCAAAGGCTCACAAGTGAGATGTTTGATGTGGGTGGACTATCTTCTTCCTTAGAGGATACGCTATGATTTCATGAAAGGCAACCTCACCAAACCTATCAAACTTCATATCCACTTCCCCAAGTTTAGTATCAGCCATATTTGACCCCTATTCATGAGCCCAATTAGGCTTACCAAAGTCATCCTTTTCCCCATCGGTTGGAAGAGAGAGTTGAAAAGAGAAACCTTGTGTTTGAAGTTAATATTGATAGGAAAATTGGGTTGGATAATATGAATGTGAAGTAGTCAATGTTAGCAGCAAAAGAAGTGGATTTTAAGTCCCTATTGCCCTCTCACATTACATCCTCATCTCAAGGAATGGCCCCTAGATATGAGATTCTAAGTTGGAGAAAAGGTGTAGAATCCAAGCCTAAGGATATTCGAATTTACTTCAACACTTCATACACTCCTCAAATTGCATCACCACCTAAAGAAAAGACTTATAATCCTAACATCCTAAGCTGTAATAAGATAGTGGAATCATGAGGAAAGAAAGAGGATAGAAGAATTGTTAAAGAGTGTGGAGTTGAGAATGAAGTTGATCCTTTGCAAGTTCCTCCTACCCTTCCTCAAAAGACCTCTTGTCTTCCATGTCAACCCTCTTGTACTCCTTCTCATGAAGACTCATATGAAATTCAAGAAATAATTTTCCAAGAGAACCTAGCCAAGCAAATTGAAGATTTAGAGTCAAGAATGAAGTTGTTAAGTCAAGGTATGATGGAAGGTTTAGATCCACAAGAAGATCCTACGCCTAAACACACCCCATCTAACCTCCCTCAAGAGAGTGATCAAGATAAATTAGATGTGAATTAAGTGATTTTATATTGGAAGGAAAAAACCAAGTTGTTTTACAAGGTCTACCTCCCCTTCTTCAAGAGCTTCTCAAAGAATCCCCTACATTTCACTCTCAATCTAATTTTGAGTTCTATGTGCCACCTCCACTAGCTAGTTCATCTTGTCCTCACCCCATCACCCTTTGCATTGATGGACATATGGTATGGGAACCTAAAGAGGAGTATTTGGTTGAAAAAACTCATAAATCTTGCTTGAAGAAAGCCTAACTCCTTGGTAGCCTCATTGGACTAACATGACTTCAAGATACCTAGTCTTGGAATCACAAAGAAGGAGGTTGAAGATATTGCATCCCTTGACAATAAAAGTCATATTTTAGAGGTTGAGATACAACTTGAGATCCCTGAAGAGGTCATAAATGATGAAGAAGAGGTGTTTTCTTATGTAAAAACTTTTGATTGGGTTGATGAGAAAGAATGTTTTCCTTTTGCCAAACAAGAAGAAATAGTCCATAGATCTTCCATCCCTATGTAAGATGTCATGGATGTACAAGAAAAATATCCACATCAGCTTTGGGATGTTTTTTTTAAAGTCATTGGATCAGGTTATACTCCTCTTTAAGGAGGCTACAATTTAGTCAAAGATGGAGAAGGCAACTTTGACACTCAAGTAAGTATGGAAAGGAAAAGTAACCTTTTAAATCTATCTTTTCAAGAGGAATATGAATTTGATGATGTTATTTTTAAAATAATCAAGATGGGATATCATACTCTCAATTAGTTGGGGGAAACACATCAGCTCTTGAAGGATGGAACAATCTCCTATTGGCCTCAATATTCTAAGGAATAAGAAACCAATCCTCTTGAAGCCATGCCTACTATGGAGATACAAATTGACCATGAAATGAAGAGTGGAAAGTAGTATGAAGTATGTGAAAATGTTCAAGAGAAATATACATACATTAGAAACCTATTTTAAGATGATCTACTTGAGATCAGATCAAGTGAAGTGTCAAGGAATAGGTCTAATCTATAAAGCATCTAATTCAAGGAGAAATATGTTTGGTACTATGATTCATCTCATCAAGAGGATGATTCAAGAAACTTTACTTTTGACCTTATAAAGGAGGTATGTTTAGTTTTTAGTTGTTCATAATAGTTTTTCCCTATTTTTCCTAAGTGCTTTGAGTACATGTGTGTATTGTTAGTGTGTTTGCTTTATTTGGTGTGTCCTTTGTTTTGTGTGGTTGAGGTAATAAATTGGTCTTGTCTTGATAAAATGATATGGTAAAATTAATTTTGTTTTTATCAAAATTCATGTGACTCCCTAAGACCAATTGACTGCTAAGGCTACTATTCTAGTTAGTATAGTAGGCATACTACCCCTATGAGTCAATAATTTGTTGACCAAATTTGACTTTTAAGTCAAATTGAGGCACCCCTAGGTAAAAAAATGTATTTTAGGTGTTTAAGGGGTATACTACATATTCAAAAGGTGTTTTATAGGTTAATTAATGTCATTTAATGTTGTATTGGTCTTGGTCCTTAGTCATTTTAGTCATTTTAGTCATTTTGAGGTCAAAAAGGTGCATTTAATGAGTTGTGTGGATTTAATGGGAAGTGTCAATGTCCCAAAAGGTTATGTCACATTTCATGTGTCCTCACATGTCTTAATCAACTGTTTGTAACTGAAAATGGTATGTGCTTCAGAAGAAAGCATAGTTTTTTAGGGAAAAAGGTGAGTTTGGCACTTGTACAACTCATGGGGAAGTGTGCCACATGGGAGAAGATCATGGTATGTATTTTAAACTTATCCAAGCTTAGTTAAAAATTTTAATTTCTCCAAAAGTGTCATTTTTAGCCCAAAATGTTCTTCTCCTTTTTCAACCTTCTTGGCAAACAAAAGTAGTCTTCAAGTTTATACTTGGTACGACGAATAGATGAGGTTTCAAATCAAAATACTTAGGTAGGTTAAATTAAACTTAGAGACCTTAATTTACATATAAATATTTTTAATAATAGTGGCCTATGATTTATGAGTCATCCTCATGAAGCTGACTGTACTTTTTTTCTTGTTATTTCATACACCCTATAGGTTTTGCTCTATTTCTAGCAAGTTCATATGAACCAGTTACTAAGTTTGATTATAGATGATTTTATATTACTTATCTATATTTACCCATGATTTTTTTCATGATTCAAGTTGATTTTATGAGAAAATCATTTTAGGTTTGCATATTGGTCTCATATGGGATGAGAGACAAGTTTCCACCTTTTTCTGGATTTTCATGATTATTTTTGGCTTCAAGGGGTTATGTTAGTGTCATTTATATGTTTTAAAGGTTATCTTGACCCACAATTCACCTTTCATCTTCTTTATCCAGGAAATATTTCATGGGTTATAGTCATAAACATGATACATCCAATTTGTTCCCTGACTACCATGTGCAATCAACTATGTGAACTAAAATAAGGAATTTATCATGTTCATTTAAATATAAGAGGTTTGAATATGTTTAAATCCTAATTTAAACATGAATAATAAATTGAGCCTTCATATGGAGCAAGGAGAAGAGACTGTGGAAGTCATATTCAATCACTCACACATTCTACCATTGGTATGATTAATTCAGGTGCCAGTGGAAGAAGAAGGTCATATTGAAATGAAGTTTTGACTTGTTAAAAATCCTCAAAATTTGAAGGTAGTTAAATTAAACATTGGAATTGGTTACATGATTGTTGAAAGTTAAATTCATCTTCATTTCCTAAGCACATAATTTGCCTCCATACAACTAAATCTCCACCTACATGGGTATCTTAGATAACATCATGCTAGGATAGGGAACTGGATGAGTGTTTCAATATTTTAGGATTTTTAGGATTAAATTTGGATACTTTATGCAAGTATAAAATTGACCAAAACCATATATATCCTCTCTAATACTAAAGCTCATGTTGACTACCGGTACTTGACCTTGTCCACCTATAGGATACCTTGATAGAGAGTTGAGGACCCATTGTGAGGTGTTGAAACAAGAAATGGAACTATTCCTAAAGTACTAGTGTGTTTAAGGGATCCTATAGAACATATTTGGAAGACTATACTACTAAAACAAAGTTGAATCCACCTTCAAAGTAATGATTATGTGTCTCAGGCCCCTTATCTATAAATTAGCAAAACATAAAACTTAGGATTTTTATAGAAGATTTACAACATGGTTTACATGGGATTTGAGGAATATAGATGATAATTCCTTATAACATATAGAATTTAGAAACACCTTGAAAAATTTTAAGGGTAGAGATTTAATGGAGGTTGTCTGTTTGGGGTCCTAAAATTGCCTACAAAACACTAAAATCCTGCAATATCATCTACAAAATTTTGAGTTTGAGCAACCTTTGTTTGAAAGTTGATAAGCTAGACCACATATTCACAATTGAATGGTTAAAAATGGTTATCATGAATAATTTATATTATAATGATATTCCAAGGAGGTTGGAATACCTTGTGTTGGGTATTATGCTCATCTACAGGTGTCCTTCACCACCAAATGCTCACGTATAAGAATCAAAAGGTAGGGAGGACTTAGTTTAGGAGAATAAAATGAATGTGAAGGGATAAAGAGAGGTTTCAATGATAAAAAATTATGTGAAAACATCCATTAAGATAAATAAAAAATTCATAATCCCTTAACATGATGAAACAAACCTATATAGACCCCTGATGACCTTATGAACACCTACAACTAGTATAGGGTGCAAGTTTGAGAAGGTTTTCCTTTCCTAAATATATGGGTGTTAGGGTGTGTTGATGGTTTTAAAAATTTATTGGAAAATTTATTTGAAAATTTATAAATTTTTCAATTATCTCAAAAATAAAACATAATGACCTTCAAATCTTATTACACCTATAGGACTATGCCTACAATTAGTTGTAAGTGACTGCAGGTAGACAGTCAACTGGGATAATATTCCTAGGGGATGGTTTAGGATTATCAAGGTGAAAAATGGATAAAAAAAGGTGTGAAATTAACCTAAAAATATATATTTAGGTTACAATAATTATTTTAAAATCTCATTACACCTACAGGTCCAAGCCTAAGAGCACTAAATAGGTCAGCACAGCCAATCAAAGTGAAACCTAGTCTTGAGGATTCAAGGATGGGAAGGATATGTAGAAAGTTTCAAAAGGTAAATGGACCTAAAACACTATAATATTTATAATTAAGTATATATATCATTTTTTACATGGAATACAAGAAGATAAAGGGTTCCTATAACACAAAACACAGTTCATTGAAAGAGACCCTATACGTAGTACTCAAATACATAGTTTGTTTTAGTTTTGGAAGAAGTTTGAAGGTCAAATGGATAGACCAAGGGTTGTTTTTTTGTGTATTTCATCCTTTACACCTGCAGAATCTACTAAAATGGTTATATGGTCTAATAAAGTATAGGAAGTACCCTCTATTTTTCTCATACAGAGGGTACTTTCCCCCAATGCAAACAAACTAGCAAGCTTTAGTGAACAAGATGAAAATGGTGGGTCAAGGGACTGATTGAGAATTGAAAAAAGGTTTATGAGGTTGAACCAAATCAAAGTAAAAATGAAAAAACAATCACATAATGTAGAAAACTTACAGGGTGCTAAAAAACTCCAAGGTTGTAGTCAAACTTAAAAGGCAAGGTTTATGCCTAGTGCCAAATGAGGGGGTCATCTTCAATTATAATCCTATATATGATTTATATACTATTGGATAATGATTATGGGATCATTATAGAATTTTATAATCCATTTTTATTCAAGATAACCATAAAAAACTCATGTTTAGGCCTAGCATCCAAAAAGGAGGTCAATTTCATATTTGGATTTAGATGATCACCAAAACCTATTGAATCATGTATATGGGGAAATAATATATGTGTTAAAAATATTTATATGCAAATGAAACATTGAGGAATCCATTTTTGGCTCAAAGACAACACTAGACCTACAAGGAATGGAGGAAAAGGCTCGGTAGGACAAGTTTGAACACTCATCTATCTCTTGATGCTTTGTATGGAATCCAAAGATATTTAGAGGAGTTAGAAGAGGTTTGAAAAATCACTTTGTGTAATTTTTATATAACTCCAATTTCAAAACTTTATGAACAAACCTTAAGAACAAAAATAGGCCTAAAACCCTCCTAAACCCTTGCTAGTGACCAGTTTGGTGAAATTGAGTTGGATAGCTACTATAGTGAACCAGTTTGCTTATGATGATAATTGTATATTTTAGAGGGATATGTTAGGCTCCTCCCCATTCTTTTTTTCTATACGAACTTGTATGGATAGGGTGAAAACAAGGTAATTTTTTACCATTTTATGTGTTTTTTAGGTTCTAGGAGTCTATGGATGCAATCAAATTTGGAAGGAATATATGGACTTTTTATAACTCCTTATAGACATTTAATGATTTGAAAAGACTCCTAATTATTCAAACAAATATCCTCATCTTATCCAAGCAAAACTGGCACAGTGGACAAGCTAGTGAAAAGGGTGGAAAACTTCATGTGAGCTGATTTTAAGGTGTCCCTAATTCTTATAAAGATATGTAAGGTATTGAAACTTGTCATACACTCCATACCACATATTTTCATGGGAAACTGAAGCCAAATTTAAGGCCAAGTGTGAAAATTACATGAAGGTGGAATTTTTTGGACTACAGATGATGATGGCTCATTCCCAAATGATTCCAGATGACTAGACCTACAAAAAATGCATGGAGAGACATGACTTAATCCCTTCACATTAATTATAATAATAATACCTATCTCTATTTATTTTTTAGATGTTCAAATATGTCCAAATTATGAAGGTAGTTTTCTGAGCTAGAATGACGAGTTTTATGCCACTTTTCATGAGTTTTATGACTTGAATAGACACTTATGCTTCTTAACCTTGCATGGTTCATCCCATATCTTATTATAATGAAAAATTAACTAATTTTTTCATATTTAAAATGTTTTTGTGACCCTTGGAATTATCTCTTCTCCTCTCTCTCAAGTTTTATAAGAACTAGCCATTTTGGCCATTGTAACTTATGCTCCACCTGAGTATGGCGAAGCCCTACTCATTTGCATACCATTTGATCAATAAGACTACTTATTTTTACCTATTTATGACTATTATTAGTGTTTTTTATTTGAATTATGGATATTTATTAGTGAATACTATGGATTCCTTAGCATGTTGTCTCATTCTTGTATCCTATTTGTAGTTGGAAAGCTTTTCCTTGTAGGGCATGTGAAGTGTTCTAGGAAATGTCAAGGATTGAGTGAGTTATTATATTCATTAGTGCCATTAAAAGCCTCTTGTCTAGTCCTATATTTTTAAATTCATCCATAACCACATAATGTAACATTGATGTGAGAAAATGTAGATTGAAGGAGTGTATGTTTGGTTAATCCTTTGTTCTCATGTGTAACATGTTGTTGGTTGGAAGTCCTCATCTTATTTGGTGTATCACCTCCCTTAAAATAGTTTGATTTAAATTATTTTTCTCCTTTTTTACCCTAAAATTTTAGGTTTAGTTTTGATACAAAGTGGTACATCAAGGGATCTATCCCTTTCTATAGATTCACCTCAATCTTAGACTACCCACAAGCCTAGAGGTGTTTCCATTGTGCCACTTGGATGAGGAGAGCTCATACATCTCATCAAAGGGTAAAATTCCAAGTGAAAAGAGTTTATAAAACTCTATTTTTTGAAATGGTCAAGGATTAGTAGGTGAAACATATAAAATTTGAAGAGGAGATTTTTTTTAAAATAAAAATAGAGTATATAGCTAGACGTGCCTCATTTTTCCAATATCCTTTAGTATTTTTTAAAACCCTTTGGTAAAAATTTAGATAAGATCATATAGTTTATGACCTATATTTTTTTACAAAAAAATAGTGAATACATTTTTATTAATTTTACATGTAAATAGATCCCAAAAAATGTAAATGAAGAATAGTAGGTTGTGCAACCCCTTAACTACCTAAAAAACATGAAAATAGTGTTTTTTGAATGTGTATACAATTAGGCCTAGTTTATGAACATATAATATTTTTTCATGTAAATAAATGAAAATGAAAATACAACACACACACACACATCATTTATACATCTAATGGAAAAAATTCATAGTTAGAAATCAACATAGATGTAAACCTTAAAATAGTCAAAAAATTAAAAAATCATATATTTTGAAAGAGGAGAGTGTAATTGACATCATAATAATAATTTTATGATATATATCATTGAAATTCATAGTGATTATGATGAAAAAAGTTAGATTTTCTTATTTTTAGTAAAAAAATTGGATTTGGCTGTGTTTATAGGTCTTGGCCTTAGGCTCAAGAATCCAAGCTATTTTCAAGCCAAAATACATTTTTTTGAAATTATACATAAAAAATGTGTACACTCTATAATCCGTACGCTTATATTCCTTATAATTTAAATTCATTTAGTAAATATATGAAATTAGGGTCACCCTGCACCTTATATAATTAGTCTCACAACTGCATGACTTATGATTTGAGAGATAGTATTTAAAAATCCAATTTAGTCATTACTTAGATAATTTCAGAATTTTCATATTGAACCAAAGGAGTTTTGGGTGTAACTTTTGTAATTAATGTCCATTTTGGGTAAACATATAGTCATTTTAAGGTCTTGACATATTTTGGATTGTTTTTTGGCATTTATAAGATTTATCGATCTGTAAAAATTAAAGTTTACAAACCAACACACACCCAAACACTAATTTATGATAATTTTAGTTATGATTAGGTCTTTTATAGGAAAAAATTTGACACAACAATGCCATAATAATTTGTGACTAGGGTAAATAGGGAAAATTTGGGCCACATTTAGGCATGGTCACCCAAATTTAATTTGAATTCATGCCAAAGTGGTGTGCATGGGAAAACGTAGATTGTATTGGTAACCGAAGCACCCCCAACGACCCCTTCATTTCAATTTTACTATGATTAGATCCCTTATAGGCCAAAATTAACAAAAAAAAACCATATATACTTATGACCAAGGTAAATGTAAATAATTTTAGGCACATTTGTCTATTACCACCCCATTTATCTTCAAATTTAATAAATAAATGTGTGATTGTGGAAAAGCAACTCACATTGTGAGCCTTACACATACAACCACCATTTATGTTGATTATACTTATGAGTAATTCCATTATTTTTAAAAGTGACACATGAACACCATATCCACTTGTGACCATGAAAATTCAAATAATGTCTGGCACATGTAAGCACAAACACCCTAGTTCACTTTGAATTTAAGCCAAAGTAATGTTATTGTGGCAACATAGGTCACATTGATGACCCATGCACACCAAACTACCATTTCATGTGATTTTTACTTATAATTTTAAGGTTTATAAGCCAAAATAAACATATCACCACCATATCCACTTGTGATGAGGGGAAATACAAATAATATGGGACACATTTATGCATGATTATCTCAATTTACTTTAAATTGAGGCCAAATTAGTGTGATTAGGACATCACAGGTCCTATTGGTAATTGAAACACACCCAACCACTCCTTTATGGTGATTTTAATTACAATTAGGTCACTTATAATCTAAAATTGACATAATAACACTATATCTATGTGGCTAAGGAAAATGTGGACAATTTTGGGCACATTTGCTTATGATCACCCCAATCCACTTTGAATCCAAGCCAACATGGTATACTTGGGGGAACATAGGCTCCATTAGTGACTTTTTCACACCTAAACACCCCTTTATACTGATTTTACTTTTGATTATGTCCTTTATAGGCCAAAAGTGACACAAAAACACTATATCTAGTGATTAGGGAAAATGAGGAATTTTTTGAACACATTTTTTCATGATCACCCGAATTTAATTCAAACTTAGGCCAAAGTGGTGTGAATGGGGAAATGTAGGTTTTTAGTTTTGTGTGCATGAGTCACCAATGCAATTAAGTCCCTCATTCCATAATACACACAACATCACCATATCCACTTATGACTAAGATAAATGTAGATGATTTGGGGAAAATATATGTGCGCTCACCCAAATTTAATTTCAAATAAAGACAAAGTGGTATGACTGGGGAAACATAGATCAAATTGGTGACATACACATATCTAACCACATTTTAATGTCATTTTTACTTGATATTATGTGGATTATAGACAAAAATAAACACACCAAAACTATATCGATTCTTATCTAAACTATAGGGATGTGATATTTACAAAGTGTGCCTCAATAATCATCATGAGACATCAACTCCCATATATATATATATATATATATATATATATATATATATATATAAAATGCTACACTATAGGTAGTATGCCTCTATCATGTTATACATCACCTATATCATGTCACATGTATATGAGATACACACTCATGAGATGCATTATATGTGATTCATGAGCCATGGTTATTATATTTAGATACGATAAGGGCTAGGTTATATAGTTATATTTAATGGAATCAAAATATTCAAAGGGCCTGCCAAACTAATGAAACCCATATGAATGAATCCCATTCAATGATGTCAAGAAGTTGAAACCAACTATTGTATCAATAAGGTAGGTGTTATCCATCAAATTATGTTACCTATACCCATTCTATTATCTATCATATCAACATCATGTTACATATAGATATGAGATTGGTCTGTTCTATGATTTGGATGTGTAATGCATCACACAAATCATTCATGCCATGTCAGGAATTATGCACATTGGGTCATGTTGTTCATACCATACATATTGTGTATGTAATGTAGTAGTGTTGATCATTTATAAACTTATTAAATCATTGCTAGACTTTTTAAATGGATAGAGTGAATTGGATATAGACATTTTCATTGATAGACCTCAACCCCTATCACTGTTCACTCTAAATATATATCTAAATCCATATGTGGGTTTAGAGTGATAGTATATTGTGTCAATTAAGCTATATATTATTTCAATGCTAATGAAACTCTATATGGGTGGTCACATGATCATGTCTTTATTCATTGATGAAATATGGTTTTGCTATATCATTCATTGTTATTCATTATAATTAAATGATTCGATCATAATATGTATGTAATATGATTCACATTGATTCATTCACTTGGTAGTGACCTAACTTATATGTATATGGGATATGGAAATGGTAATGATCCATTATGGCCATACCCATATCTGATGAAGTGGGGCAGAGGAATTGGTCAACTCATTAGGCCCATGAATCTAATACTCTAAGTTTAAACCCTATGCACCCCTCACCCTCCTCATATATAGATAGGGATAGGTATGTGACAATATATATAGGGGCCCTAGATTGGTTTAAAAATTGTGTGCTTGATTGATTGTATATATCTAATAGAACCCCATCCCTAGATATTTATTTATATCAAATATATAGCATCATTAATTAGTGATTGATGCATGAACAATTTCACTTATAACCTTATATTTATTTAGGATATGGATATGGCATATATAATATAGTGAGCACACTTCTGGGTGGTAGCTATCCCATCTAACTATATATATAGGCACTCTCTATATATAGAGTGACCATCTATGTTGAGGTTGACAAAGAGGTCCCATAATAAATGAGGGGCACTCCATTGATAATTGAACCTATATATAATTGATAAGGTCACCACATATATATTGGTGGGAGGATTATTTGACATATCTATATATAGTGGAAATCAAGGGCCCCACATTCTAGTGATTGATGCAGAAAGTGTCCCTACTATTGACATAGTGAATAAATAATATATCTATAAATTAAGGGATGATACCACACTCGATTGATTCCTTAAATTGAGGGTTGATAGTTGATAAAAAAGGGTTATTATGAGATTAATAAATTATTTATGGGAACCCATACTCATCTCAGGGAGTCAATGATTTACTAGGTTGTATTATATTACATTACATAAATTTAATATATTATAAAAATTACTCTATTCTATTTTTGGAAGAACACTAATGATTATTAAGAAGAACACTAGTGATTATCAGGAAGAACAAGGGAGTAATTCAAAAACCATTTTTTAAATGTGGAATATACAAACCATACCCAAGTGTCTCTTTGCCTTTATATAATTAAGGGAGGGGATAATTTGATTTAGATTTAAATGAAGGGGGTCAAGGTAGAATAATCTGTTGGTTGAATATTTTGTCAATCAGCGTACTAATAAACAAAATAGGTCTAATCAGCCAAAGTAGGAAGATTAGTCATCCAAATGTGTAGTTTTACCACATCAGAAGGGGACTGATCTCTCCTCTCATCAAGGGGAGGTTCCCTATAGATAGGCTATATATATATATATATAAATAGAAAATAATACTCATGGGTAGGACAAACCATTCATCTCTCTTTTTTCAGAGATGATGCATGTGGATCAAAGAGGAAATCTCAAGGGAAATGACAGACAACACTCCTCTTCTTTCAGAAGTAATATTTAGCCAACCACAAGAGTGCTCCTAGTAGTAACAGCAAAATGTAGCAAAAGATGTAGTAACCAACAAATTGAGATGCAACACAAAGTCTCCACCTGAATTGCTCAAGAGTAAGATATGAAGGACAATGAGGGCACAAAGTTGTCCCAAGGTCCTTTACATAGAAATGAAAATAAAATGCACTAAAGGCAATTATGGGGGCACAAATTCTCTCCACACTTGACTCTTTAGGACACCTTCCTAACTGCTATCACTAATTTTGCTTGTTGAATTAAAGGAACAAAAAATATATTGAAGAAAAAGACATAAGAACAGTTTCCTCAACAACAAAGATATTACAGCACAAAGTCATCAAAAATATGAAACAATGATCTTAGTAATGCCTTACAATTTAAAGTTTCGTTCTAATTGTCAAAAAAGGGATGCTTTTACAATAAAAGAGAGTTCCTTATATAGCCATTTCAAGAAGGACTCGGGAATAGTAATAATAGAAATTAAAATTGTACAAATATACATATATATAGATGCAATGTTTTGACACTTCAAGAGTTGAAGTGTTTCAGATGCTACTTCTTGGAAGACTTACTCGTGAAATGTGTTGAATAGTGCTCTATGGCTTTTCTTGTTGATAAACTAGCTTTGAACCAAAAGAAGGCATTTTGCCGATGGTTCCAGTCAATGAACTGGTGAACCAAACATTGAATGAGCAAATGAACCAAGTTTTGGCAGTTTAAACAAAGCCTTCCACCATGAAACCAATTTTGAATCGCTTGATGAACCCACCTTTGAACCATTTGACATTGAACCAAAGGATGAACCAAACATTGAACCTACTGCTAATGTTTGTCGATGGAGATTTCTGTTTGAAACTAGGTGATGAACCAATTTTGAAAATGACCAATTGTTAGAAACTGATGATTGTCTTCAAAAAATGAGGAATTTGAATGCCTAAGACTTGAAAAGGGAAGAGACAATTTTAGTCTGTAAGACCAAAATAGTTCAAATATTGTCCTAAAAATTGATATTTTTTGGGGGACAACAACTGGAAGTTGGGGAACTTCTATCAATTGCAAAAAGAATTAAAAGGAGTAGAATGAATCTCTAGGTCTTCAAATGCTATGCTACCCAAAAATAAAACCAAAAATAGAAACAAATAAAATAAAATAGAATTAAAATTGTACAAATATACATATATTTGCAATGTTCTGACACTTGAGTGAAGTGTTTCAAATGCTACCTTGGAAGACAGTGAAAATACCTGATAAACTAGCAAGACATTTTGCCCCCAGAAATGGTGATGAGCAAATGGAGCTCTCCACCAAGAAACCAATTTTCTATGTCTTCCCCTTGGCTTTTTCTTCTTGTTATTCCAAGGCAAGATGCGGTCTTCAAACTAGAAACCATAACTCCTTTCTCTCTTGGTGAAGGATTCCTTTGCCTGATTTTGATTTTGTTATTCTGCTAGTCTAGTCTAACACATGATTGGATTGTCCATATCAAAGTCTTGACAAACCATCAGCTTAGCATCTCCTTTGATGTGAAAGAGTTTGACTTCTTCACCCTAAGCAGTGTTCAATCTGAGCAATAGAGATCTGTATTCAGCTGTGGAAGAAATGTTGACTTGCAAATTACATGAAGGAAGAATATCTCTTGAGGAGATATCAACACAGTCCCAACATCATCATTGGTGGAATAATTTTTGTCATCATCAGAAGTTGATCTCTTATTAGATTTCTCTTCATTAGAGATGGAAGATCTTTCTTGTTTTGTACTACACCCTACTAATTCTTCTGATGCCTTGTTTGAATTGAATCCTAGATTGCCAGCTATAGGACTTTCATCAGTTGAGATAGGAGCATCATCCATGGTCAAGAATTAATTACCACTACTTGAAGGCTCAAATAGAATTTGAGTTGTAGGGGCCAACATTTGGGTGACCATAATTTTTTCTTTAGATAGGTCCACACTTGGTTCTCTATCAATGTCCAATTGCTTAGGATTGACTTGCAGGGATTCAAACTTAGTCATTTGAATTTTGGATTCCTTGACATGATTAATCATGGCAAATGACTGAGATGGATTTGGAAGAGAGGATGGAAGTTCATCCTTTTGATTTTTGGGAGGGGGAGGACTGATCAGTGAAGTTGAGGTAGATGGTGTAGAGATGTTCAATATACTTACTTCTTTGGTAATCATCGGGTCCTTTGACTAAAAAGGAAAAGGGGTTCTCTGCTCAGTAATTGAAATCATTGGTTGGGGTCACTCCTCTTTCTTTTCTTCATCGGTCTGCTGGGCTAAATGATTCTTAGACTAGGTGAATACTACATTTGACCCTTCGACTGCTTCACCTTCACTCCTAGGTTCATCTTGGTAATTTAGGAAACCAATGTGAGAGTTGCTAGCTGATTCTTCTTGATCCTTCCTGAAGAGATCAACACCTTTTTCTTGCTCAGACTCAGGTTGGAAATAGGAAACATGTTCTGCTTCCAAATATCCAATTGTTGAGTTGGTTGTAGGTGCTTCAAGGGCAAAGTTCCTCTGTGGGGGAGGAAGATGATTTGGTTTCCCTTGACTTCTGGCAGCATTGCCTTGATATGGTTGATTAGGGAATGTCCTCCTTGGTGCATTTATATATAAAGGAGTAGAAGACATACTTTGTGCCATTTTCCTTTTCAAGGCTAGTAATTCATTTGCCAGCTTTTGTACCATTAGATCAGTGGTGCCTGTAGATGTATATTCAGAAAAAGATGAGGATCTATTTCTATTTAGATCTCTTCTTATCTTCCCTGTTAAGATGAGATCATCTTCTACCTTAGTGGCCAAAAGTTGAGCTGTAGCAAGATCTATTTAACTAGCAATTCTCAAAATAAAATTGACTTCAGGTAACTAATAATTAATGAAGAAGCATTTGAGATTCTCAGTTGTAGGTTGAGCAATTACAAGAGTTTTGTTCCTTAGTTTGTCAAATTTGGCAATGAAATCCCTCATAGGCTCATGAGGCTCTTTCTTCATCTGAGTGAGCTAGGCCAACAAGGCATGTGCATATTTTTTAGGCTTGAACCTTGCTTCTAACTTGGCTTTAAGTGTATTCCAGTCAGTCACTGATCCAGCTTGCAGATGGTAAAACCAGTCTGCAGTAGCACCTTGTAGTGTCTCCACAAAAAGCTTGACTGCCACATCTTCAAATTTCACCCCTATCACACCATAGGCTATGGTGAAGGCTACAATGTGTTCATCAGGTTGGACTCTTCCATCTCCAAAGAATTTGGGGAAATTCTTCCTTGAACTGAGTGGTAGCTCATGCAAGGGTGGATTTAGATTAAGTGGGCCAAATGAGTTACCCCAGGGGCCTCGAACTACCATAATCAGATCATGAAAAATATGGATAACACATCTGAGTGGAGTTTCTATATTATAGGACAAAAATGGAAAAGAAATTGGCCTTGCTTCAGCTTAAAGCTTGAGGCTTCAAACTACGCTTTCTTTCCCAGCAGCTCTAGTTTTATAGACTAGATAATATGATGGAGATGGATGAAAATGGTAAGGCTATAAAGAATAATGGGTAAGACGTGAAACAGAGTCACCAGAGTCTATAATGGATAAGGTTTATAATGATAATGGGTTATATTCCCTAATGGAGTCACCAAAAATTGTTAGTTGAATATTTTTTTGATCAACGTACTGATAAACAAAATAGGTCTGATCAACTAAAGTAGGAAGATTAGTCATCCAAATGTGTAGTTTTAACACATCAGAAGGGAACTAATCTCTCCTCTTATCAATGGGAGTTTCCCTATAGATAGGCTATATATATATATAAACAGAAAATAATACTCATGGGTAGGATAAACCATCCATCTCTCTTTTTTCAGAGATAATGCATGCGGATCAAAGAATAAATCTCAAGGGAAATGACAAACAACACTCCTCTTCTTTCAAAAGTACTATTCAACCAACCACAAGAGTGCTCCTAGTAGTAACAGTGAAATGTAGCAAAATATGTAGTAACCAGCAAATCGAGATGTAACACAAAGTCTCCACCTGAATTGCTCAAGAGTAAGATATGAAGGACAATGAGGGCACAAAGTCATCCCAAGGTCCTTTACATAGAAATGAAAAGAAAACACACTAAAGGAAATTATGGGGGCACAAAGTCTCTCCACACTTGACTCTTCAAGACACCTTCCTGACTGTTGTCACTAATTCTGTTTGTTGAATTAAAGGAACAAAAAATATATTGAAGAAAAGACATAAGAATAGTTTCCTCAACAACAAAGATATTATAGCACAAAGTCTAAAAATTCACTTGCTTTCTTATTCTAGTAACAAAATATGATCAACAATCTGAGCTCAAAGTCTCAGTAATGCCTTACAATTTGGGCAGAGTTTCATTCTAATTGTCAAAAAAGAGATGCTTTTACAATAGAAGAGAGTCCCTTATATGGCCATTTCAAGAAGGACTCAATAACAATAATACATCATGTTGCATTGGAATCTATTAAGAAGATAGGTTGGAACTTAGGGGCATTTTATCCATTTGATTTTATCAATGCACGAAAACAAGTCGTGCTTATTGAAAGTTTGCAACTTTCAACATCCACCTAGTGATCTGATCTTATCTTCATCATTCCTCCTTTTTTGGTTAATTGAATTGAGTCCTAGATTCAATTTTCTATTCTATTCATTCCTCACTTTTTGCTGGTCTTGGCCTTGATGTCTATGAATGCATTTTGGTCTGTAGGTTCAAAGGATCAATAGTTATTTTGTTGTCTTGAATTTTGACATTTGTGCACCCGTCACTATGTTTTCAATGGCTAATTCACTGTGTTGAATTTGACATCTTCGGGCACGTCACCCCTTGGTCTTCTTTTGGCTTTCTACTTCGTACTTTTCTAGATTAGACTTGCCCTTTTGGGCCACAGCTTTGAAACTCTTGTTGAACTACTTCGTTGAACCAATCAGTTGAACCATGTGTTTGAACCAATCGTTGAACCAAGTTTTGGTTCAATGATTCAAACAAAGCCTTGAACCGATTGAAAAATTATTTGTTTGAACCAAAGGATGAATCAAAGCATTAAACTACTTGATTGAACCTGCCTTTGAACCATTTTATGTTGAACTGAAGGATGAACCAAACGTTGAACCTGTTGCTAATGTTTGCCGATGGATATTTTTGTTTGAAACAAGGTGATGAACCAATTCCAAAAATGACCAATTGTTAGAAACCAATTCTTTTGATTTAACCCACCTGCAAAAGCCATGAAGCTTGATAAATGAGGAATTTGAATGCCCAAGACAAATTTTGAAAAGGGAAGAGACAATTTTGGTCTGTAAGACCAAAATAGTTCAAATGTTGTCCCAAAAATGAGTGATATTTTTTGGGGGACAACATAATCAATCTCAAATAATGATACACAAACCATATCATAAATGTCCTCAATATTAATCAGCTTGATTTCTATAAATCATAGAGATAGTGTTGTTGGTATAATACCTCAATTAAGAATTGATGAATGTTCTCATGTGACTAGGGAGAATGCATGAATGTGAATGTGCATGAATTTTATTTGTCACAAATTAATATAGTTTTGTTAGATTGATTTTGGCCTATAATCCCCATAATTCAAGTAAAAATGACATAAAGGGTGGTTGGATATGCACATGTCACCAATGCAACCCAAATTTCCCCATTCATATCACTTTGGCATGATTTCAAAGTGAATTGGGTGATCACACATATATGTGCTCCAAATGATCTACATTTATCCCAGTCATAAATGGATATTGTGTTTTTGTGTGGATTTTGGCACAATAGACTTAATCACTAGTGAAATTAACATAAGTGGTGGGTTGGTGTTTTAAATTAATCAATGTGACCTATGTTACCTTAATCACACCACTCTAGGTTGAATTAAAAGTCAATTAGGGTGATTTAGCATACATCTGCTAAGAATTATTCATATTTCCATGGTCATAATTAGATGTGGTGTTGTTGTGTCTTTTTTGGCATATAATGGAGATACTCACAAGTAAACTCAACATAAATTGTTGGTTGGATGTGAAAGGGTCATAATATGACTTAAATTATCATAGTCACACATTTTTTTATGGATTAGAGGGTAATGAGATGATCATAGACAAATGTGCCTAAAATTGTTTGTATTTACCTTGGTCACAACGTATATGGTGTTTTGTGTCTATTTTGGCCAACAAGGGACCTAATTGTATGTAAAATTTGCATTAATGGGTGGTAGGGTTTGCATGGGTCACAAATGTGACTTATGTTTCCTCATGCACACCACTTTAGTGAAAATTCAATTTCAATTTGGGTGACCACCCACAAATATGGTTCAAATTGTCCCTACTTTGGTTGTAAATGATTATGGTGTTTTTGTGTTACTTTTAGCTTATAATGGACCTAATTTTAAGTAAAATCAACATAAAGGAATGGTTGGGTGTGCATTGGTTTGTAAATTATATTTTTGACAAGCCAATAACTCCTTAAAATGTTAACAAGCAATTTATAAGGCCATAAGACCTAACAAATGACTATATGTTTCCAAAAAATAGACATTAATATCAAAATTTATGCCTTTAAATTATAATATTCATGTAATATATGTATATTTAATGTGAAAACATTGAATATATATATGAGCATTGAATAAAAAAATACACAGATATAGGTGGGAAAACCTCTAATAGAGTTTGAAAACCCACAATTGATATTCTTTAATTTTAGAAATTAGAACCCAATATAATTCCTTCACTTCTCACCTACTCTTTGCCAAATATTTACATCACTCTTTGAATAATATTTTCCCCAAACAAGTATTAACACAATATTACTAATGTTTAACATGTAATGTAATGTGCGTGAGCAAATGACAATTACCAAACACAAAATATCTTAATATAATGGGGTGTGGAGGTGTACCATTGTAACCAATGGGTCCAAACTCTCCCCAAGGAACCAAATGATAAAATATATTTAATTACATGATATTACCTCATGTTAATGAATTAAATATATTTATTTTATTTCCTAACCATTGTAATTATGTTAAGGATAAATATCACAAATTAAGCATTATTTATTCCAACAATCCCCCTTAATGTTAAGTGAGTATATATGCCATAATCACCTTAATAAAGAAATTAAAAAATGTAAAATTTGAAGGATTTAAATATATTCATAATGCCTATATCACCTTTTGAGACAAAAGGAATTATAAACCATAAAATACTAAAAGTATGTTCAAGCTAGCATAATCATGAGACTATATCTCATAATTTCTCATGAATAATCAACCAAACATTTTTTGGATCCTTTTATAACATAAGGACATCCATTATAATACATTATTATAATCATTAGATATAAAAATAAAAATTTCACATGAAGTTTACTAAAATTAGATAATGTAATATATTATAATGCTTTAAAATGAGAAGAAGTATAGATAAGAAGAAGGAAACACATGGAAATTAAGATGTGGTATTTTCACGCACACTCCCCCTGATTGGAAAATTTGAGAGGCCCAACATTGCATGAAAATGACAAAAATTGGTAGCACCAGGTGGTTTTGTGAAGATATCTACCATTTGTTCATTTGTAGAATAAAACTATACGCTAATATCACCATTGAGGACTTTTCTTAGATAAAATGTATATGAACTTTAATATGCTTAGTTTTCTAGTGTTGCATTGGATTTTTCTCTAGAGATATACAAATTTAGTTATCATATATAAGGGTGGTACTATGAGAAAAATCCAAATGAAATTATTCTAGTAACCTTCGTAGTTGCATGACTTTTTTAGAAACTTCTATATCACTTCTAATCTCTACTTTAGTAAAAGAGATAGAGACAATGGGTTGATTTTTGCTACTTCAAATGATAACTCATGCACCAAACTTAAAAACATATCCAAAAGTTGATTTGTGATCTATAGTATCACTAGCATGGTTAGCATCATAATAACCATATAATTTAGTATTGTCAATAATTGTACATATTAATATTGTGACACAACAATTGAATTTTTATCTTGAAATATAGCCATTCTTAAAAAATGATGAAGAATGCCTAAATCAGTCATTTCAAATGTTAGACTTAATTTATCCTTAGATTTATGAATTAAATTAATTAGATCACAAATAATAAGAATATCATTAATATATAACATAATTAAGATAATGTGACCATTTTCAACTTTGACAAAAAGATCGTTATCAAAATAATAGTTAGAGAAACCTAGTTCTTTAAAATAACTTATGATTGTAGAACACCAAGATCAATGAGCTTATTTTAAACCATACACAGTTTTCTTTAAATTACAAATAAAATGTTTTTGTTAGGTTTAGTGAAACCTTTAGGCTAAGTCATGTATATTTATTTCTCTAAATAATTATTCATGAATGCATTTTTTACATATATCTAGTGTATAATCCAACCATTATGAGTTACAAGAGCAATGAGTAGTCTAAAAATAATTATTTTATCTATATGAACAAAAGCTTCAACATAGTCAATCATGTATTTTTGAGTAAAACCATGAGTTACTGACCTTTCTTTAAATTTATCAATTTTACTAATTGAATTATATTTAATTTTATAAATCCACCTACAAGAAACAATAATCATTTTAAGTAGAGGTGGGACAAGATCACAAGGCTTATTTTTAATTAACGCATTATAATTGGCTTTCATAGTAATTTTTTTTTATCTATCATTTTAAATAGATTCTTAAAATTATTGAGGTTCACATTCATACATAGTCATTAAAGCATGAGAAGAATTTTCACTTCTAGTTAATTTATTAAGATTATAAAGACTAAAAGATTGGATTAGGGATTATTCCCATTTAGGTATTTTATATTGAACATGAAATTTAGTAGGTTCCTCAAACTCTAGGTTATCTAACAAAATATCAACTTCCTCGATGAATTTAGTTTCATCATAAGGAGAAATATTAGAGCTAGGTTCGTCAAATGAAGAACATTGAGGGGATTCTATAAAAGGATCACATAAATATTTTTCAAAGATAAGATTAATCACATTCTTAATGATTTATATTTTAGATGGAACATACACTCTTAATAATTTAATTTTACTTCCATAACTTATAAATACGAATGAATAGGGGATAAGATCAAGTTTATTTATTTTAGCTTTAGAAATAAAGATGGAAGCAAGAGTACCAAAGATCCTAAAATGAACCACATTGGGTTTATTGTTAGACCATATTTATAAGGGGTAAAAAGATGAAAATATTTATTAGGGACTCTATTCATATTATTAACAATAGTATTTATGTATTCGACCCATAAAAACTTAGGAACATTTTCATAATGCAACATTGATCTAGCCATTTCAATAATGGTGCAATTTTTTCTTTCAAAAATACTATTTTTATGTGAGGAATAGGGAGTTATTAGTTTATTTTAAATAACACAACTAATTAAAAGAGAATCATTTTTTTTACTAATGTATTCACCACCATTATCGGATCTTAATATCTTAATAGAAAAATTAGAAGCATTTTCAACAACAATATTAAATTCTTTGAATTTAAATAGTAGGTTAGATTTATTCTTTATAAAATATGATGAAATCATTCTAATATGATCATCCATAAAATAAAATATATATAAGTAATCATTATGATATGTGATTTCAACTGGCCCTGTAACATCACTATTAATTAACTCTAAAATATGTGAGGAATTAAATCATGATTATTGTGAAAGGGATTAATATGTTGCTTACCATGTAAGCATCCTTTACAAGTTTCATGATGAAAATAGATATAATAAAGACAAACATAAAGATTATGAAAATATATATCATATAAACATCTAAGATTAACATGTCCTAATATTTCATGCCATAATTGAGATTCATTCCTATTAAGCGATGAAAGAAAACATGTAGAAGAAGAAGAAAATATGTATAAATTATTTTGTTTGTCACCTTCAATAATTAGAGAACCATATTGATTTATAATAGATCAATTATCATTAAAAAAATTTAAAATGAAATTATCATTCGTAAGTTAATAAAAACAAAATAATCTTAAGTTTAGGCACATAGAAAATATCATTAATAACAACATTTACAAAATTTGTTTTTCCTTGTTTACTAGCTGTTAAAAATAAATTATCACCTATGTAATGGTTTTCAAAAATATTTATAACATAAAATAAAATATGAGATAATAAATTCATATGATATGATTCACCAGTAGCTAAAGTCCATTCATTCTCATTACAATCAAACAAGGCAACATATAAATCTATAACATTAGAATTTTATTCCTAATTGTTGTTTTGGTAATAGTTTTGATTCTTATGATTGTTTTGGTTAGATTTTTTTAATTATTTATTTTTAAAAGTTTTAATATTAAATAAATATTTTTATAGTAATTTTATCTTTTATGGCCAAATTTATCACACATATTACATTTTCCATTAAACTTAAGTTTATGATTCTTATTACCAGATTTATTGCTCCTATTTTTGTCATTGATAGAATAAGGGTTAGCTTTATGATTATTATTGTTATCAAAAACATTATTAAGAGATATATAATTACCTAATTCTAATTCTATCTAGAATCAAAATTTAACATCACTTGCTCTACTTGAATCAGAAGTGCAAATAGAGTAGTAAGGTTAGGGATATCATGCTCTATTTGGTACTTTGAGTTAAGAATGGAAATTAAATTGTAAAAATTTTCATGAATATTAATTTGAATAATTAAATAAAAAATATTATCTTGAATAAGATTATAATTACAACCATCTAAATGAGATTTAATATTTTTGATTTTAGCAAGAAAATTAACAACTTTTTCATCACCTTTCATAGGTGTAGTTAGTAGTTCAAGAATAAGATTAATTATCATAGAGAGATAAGTGCCCTCATGCATAAAATCAATTAGTTTCTAAGTATCACTGAGAGACTCCTAATTGTTCATATTTAGTAGGAAATCATCCTTACCACTCCTTAAAATGATTATCACATGGCTCCTTGTCATTTTTGTTAAAGCACATTTATAAGCTAAAGGGTAACATGTCATCTTGATGGGGGTTTTTCCATCCCAAAAATAATTTTCCATATATTTTAGGTCATAAATTATTTCTTAATGTATATTTTCCATATATTATAGTCACACCCATTAAGCATTTGAGATTTATCAAGGATAAATTTAGGAGAAGCCATAACTTCCCTTAAATTAGATATTATAACACTAATAAAACTTAAAAAATGATATTTTAATGTGATTTTATAATTTGTTTCTAAATAAAAACAAATATTTTAGGGTTTAAACAATAATATCCACTTATTTTATTTAAAAACAATTCACAAAATATAAATAAAATTAACACAAATGATAGTCTAAGTGTTGTAAAAATTTACAAGGGTGTCACAAAATAAATTGAACACTAAAAAGATGAAAAAATGAAAAAATAATATTTAATTAAAAAATGAACCATGCCAATGTGTCCATAATGCCTAAAAACATATAAATCAACTAGTCACATGACCATGGTCACTAAGGAATAGTTTAGGTCAAGTGTCATAAAATATCGACAACTATGGTTTTGAACACGAGATAGCACACAAATTAAAAAAAAAAATTATAATAAATAATTTTTAAAAACTTGAATAAATTAATTTTATTGAAATAAACTAGTAATATAGTGCTTTGAACACTAGACCTCCCCTTTTGAAGTTTTTAGCAAAAAGACAACTACTAACTCATTTGGTAGATTTCTTAGGATTTTATATGCACTAATTTATTTTTAAATGTTTTTCATATTATTTTTAAAATAAAAATAAATATTTAAATATATATATGGTGCATTAAAAAAACAATATTTAAAATATTTCCACATATATTACATTTGAGTGAAAAATCTAAATAAGGAAGGTGGGGTCCACTTAATGTTTGTACAAAATTTATTGATTTAACAATAAAGTATTTTTGAAATATATAAGAGAAATTATGTAATTACCTATATATAATCATGGAACTGATGGGAGAGCTTGAGGCAACACAAAATCATGCATATGCCACCACATCTATTGAAACTTTGCCAATCTTCTAGAAATGGCTTGTTGATGCAAAAAAACAACCTCAAAATTGGTTTTTATTGAAAATAAAGTTATATTTGAGATTTATAGGCACTATAAGGTTACCATAGGTAGAGATACAAAAATATTATGAGCTTGAAATGGCCTTCTCAAGGTCTGTGAATTTGTAAGGAACCTTGAAACATTACAACGATACAACTAGCATCTTAAAAAAGCAATTTTAAAGCCAAAAAAATTGATTTTTGAAATTTTACAATGACATAGGGTCATAAAACCATGCCAAGGTAACAAAAATATTTAAAAAAAATAATTTTAGTTAATTAAAATGAGATTTAAATTGCTTAAATGGTGCTTGTATGTATAGATTTTCCTTTACCAGACTCCACATCATCAAAATTGAAGTAGTAAGGATTTATAAAAAAATGATTTTTTTCCAAAGCCATAATATGGTTATACCACTCCTCTACAATTTTGACAAAAACAAAAAAAAAATTACTTTGGTCATTGGCTCCTCTCATTGAATCCCACCAATCAAATACTTATCACCATGCTCTACTATCATGGCAAAATTTATTTAATATATCTATATGCAATGTACACACATAGGAGATATAGATGAACATTGAATAAACAAAGACATAAATATGTGTTAAAAATTCCAATAAAGGCAAAAAAAACCACAATTAATATTCATTAATTTGAGAAATTAGAAGCCAATACAATTCCTTCACTTCTCACTTCCTCTCTGTCAAATCTTCACAGAACTCTTTGAATAATATTTTTCACATGAAAATATTATAGTCTCACTCATTTTCATGACACAATATAATGTTTATGAGTAAGTGAAAATTACCAAAGGTAAAATGTATTTATATAATAGGATGTGGAGGTGGACCATTGTAATTAATGGGTCCAACCTGTCCCTGAGGAACCCAATGGTAAAATATATTCAATTTATTTACACAAGATTATCTCATGTTGATAAATTTAACATATTTATTTCATTTATTAACCATTATAATCATGTTAAGTCTAAATGTAACCACTTAAGCATTACTCGTTCCAATGTGAATTCCCTAGGTTCAATATATAAATCTTAAAAATGACTAAGTATTGACTAGATTGGATTTTGAAAAAAAAATCTCCCAACTCATAAGTCATGCAACTATGAGATGAATTATAAAAGATGAAAAGTGATCCTAATTTTTTATATTTACTAAAATAGATTAAAAATATAATAACAATGTAAATCTATACTTAACATTTATTTTAGTAAACTAATCCTCACCTTTTAATTTCTCATTTTTAAAAAACATAAGGCTTTATACTTTCATATTTTTAGGAATGGGTATACGTTATATTGAATAATTTTTTTTATATTTTTAAAATACATATACGTTATAGCATATAAATGTTTTTATATGTCTAAAACATGCACACATTTATTTATGATTATAACACATCCACACTCTAGGCTTGGTGTTTACAAATCCTATAAAACATAATGCATATGCATCATTATAATAACATGTAATTTTTTGGAAAAATTTAGTGAAAATATCCATGAAATTATTCCCTAATTTCATGTACTTACCCATTATCCATCTGCCACAAAATATGAGTTAGTATTAATACCATTAGGTGCAAACGAAGCTAGTGAGAGAAGTATAATAAAATAATTAGTATATCGTATAGTGTATAAAGTAATGAAAAATATGTGTTGAGGCTTATAAAATTTATCCACACTCTTAAGAAAACCCAAACGACTCAAAACCTTAGGTAAAAAATACCAACCAAGAGAGTGTAGTTTGGCCTAAAGTGGATGAAGCTTAGAGAGTAGTAGAAGAAGAAATGAAGAGAATAGTATTAAAATAGGAGATGTTATTTATATACTAAAAAAATGGAAGGAATTTTAATAATTAAAGGGAGTCTAACCTAAAGTAATCATGAGTAAATTTATATGGATAATATAAAGGATCAAATAGATGTTGGAAGAAATATTGACCTTAAGGAAAAAGATGATTAAAAAATAAGTGTTATTAGTAATACTAGAGATATGCAAAATAGATAAAAGGAGGAAGTTATATTAATATAATAGATAAATTTATGAAAAAATAGAATAATAAAATCAGTTAGAGATTGAAAACAATGAATAAAAAAACTCAAATTGACACAACTCCACCAAATCCCAATCACAACAGGACCTGTGAGGAAATGAACCCTTTGGAGCATTCACCATCCCCCATGCCACTTCAAAATAGACATAAAAATCCATCTCTTAGATGGAGAGAAATATATATTAGATAAGAAATAGTAGATAAATATAAAATTTTAGTGAATATATTTAGAATGTAAGAGAATTTGTAAGAAATCAGGTAGAATTATTAAGAAGGAGATGCTTTCAATATGAATTGAACATAGATAAGGGATGTAACTATAATTTGGATAAACATAAAAAAATATAATCATAATTTTTTTAATAATACTATAAAATAAAGTACATTAAACAATCTATTAAATAAAGGTAACAATACTACAAGTGGTACTCATACACCACCTAGAAAAATAGAAATGACATAAAATAGAATGAAGTGACCATTTTTAGACAAAGATACAAAGGATGCAAAAGAACACTTGTTTGTATTGGAATCATATTTGAGGAGTAAAAATATTATTGATGAGAGGGTGATACTATTTGAATTCATCATAACAATTAGGAATGATGTGCTTAAATGGTATATTAAAACTTATTCTAGCCATGTAAGTGCATGGGCTGATGTATAGAAAGCATTTAAATGAGATTTTAACTATCATGATAATTAGATTGAAAATGTTAGTAAAATGAAAGAGTTGATACATAAGTAGAAGGAGACAGTAAAATATTATGATCATAGGCTCAAATTGATAGTGAGGAAATTATATTAAAAATTAAATGAAAAATAAATAATTGAATACCAATTTATTTTTTAAATGATCCCATTCCTCTGAGATAATATGGATGGGAAAATATTTAATACATTTGCATAAAATTTAGATATTGCATCATTCTTAAAGGTTAATTAATGGATATGTGACACAAACACATCACTAAAAGATAATGTGGAAATACTACATTTAGAATTGGAACAACTAAGGTTAAAACACTAAATACAGGTGAAAAGTGATGAGTTCAATTCATCAAAAGTTAAGAATAACCCACCATAGGAGATAATATGATGCACTAATTGTTATGAAAAATGGAACTCTAGGAAAAAATGTCCCCATAATCACATCATGAAAAGAGCGATAGGCATAATATCAACACATACACCTATGGAAATTTCTCCTCCCATTCAACAAATTATATATGGTGACTTGATATATATTGTAATATGGTGAGTATATGAATAACATAATCAACACTTAGGCCAAATTATGGAAGTGAATTCACCCACATAAATAAAATTTATTTATTTCACTAATTTTGGGTCTTATAATCACTATAATCATAATTATCTTACTATATATACACCAATAGATGTATAATATATTAATCAAAGTAGAGTCGTAATAGTTCAAAAAAATATGACACTGAAATTACTTATGGGAAACCTAATTTACCTCACCCTACTCAAAATTATGAATCACCTCTTACAATTTAATATTTTTAATCTCCAAATACCCCACTATAGTATTAAAATAAAAAATAAGGGGGGTAGAGGGGATGTGGCCAAGGCGGTTATAGGGGAGGATAAGATAGAGGATAGAGAAATTACCAAAGAGAGAGGGTATAATCAAAATTACAATTGGGGATATAACTAAGGGTAGATATAGGAGAGACCCCCACCAAAATGTTAAAAATGTGGAAAAGTTGGGCAAATTTTTATAAACTGTGTTAAAGAACCATAAATGGAGTGTGGATTATGTCATGAAAAAGGATCACATAGTTCATTCTCCTTCCTTAAGGGAACACAATTATATAATAATGGAAAAATTAATACTGAGGATTTAGCAAATTATCCCCCAATAAAATGGGTAAAACATTCGATAAAATTACGAAAGGGATATGATACAAAAGGGAAATTTAAAAAATCCATTGAGCAGTAGGAGATGATAAGATTCTAGATAAAGAAGAAGGTCCCCCAAAATAGATGTTTATTTGTAAAAAAATTAAAGAATGTTAGGAAATAATTAAAGAACATAAAGAGATACCATAAAATAAGAATCTCAATATTATTAATGATGGCTCATAACCACGAGTAGTAGTAACCACCCATAATGGAATGAAAAGAAGGAAAGGAAAATATTTAGATACTGATTCTGAAGAAGAATCATAAACAAATAATGAGAGGGTAAAACCTAACATACATGAAGATGACTACATAGTGGATAAAATTAAAAAAAATAATATATGAACAATAAGATAATAATTATCTCAAACTAACATACTTTGATGAGGAGGAGATTCTGGATTTAAAATGAATGACATAATTAACACAAAAACAAGATATGTTGACTAAAATAACACACTTTTATAAATTCTATAATAAGAAACAAATAGAACACAAAGTACAAAGGATTTATAAAAACTAAAATAAAGGTACAAAAACATATTTATAATAAATAGGAAGTGGAATAAAATTATCATTTACTTGGTATCAAAATAGATGGTCATGAGGTAAGAAAGACATTACTAGATGTTGGCACAAATACAAATGTCTTACTGCATAACACATGGTTGTTACTCAGTAAACCCTAGATACATGCTCTAACATATGATATTGTTATGGATAATGACACAACACATTCACCAATTGGAACCTTAATATATGTACAAGTTAACTTAATGGGCATGAAAATAAAATTAGACTTTGAAGTGATTGATATGTATGATATAGGATACATGGCCTTATTAAATTTATAATGGGTCATTGACTACAATGGTTTATTAAAATTTTAAGAGGAAGAGATTACATTCAAATGAAATGGTTTGGTAGTCCACTTTCAATTAGAAATAGGAATGGGAGCTACTTGGTGAGAGGAATTATGATCGAATGATGAGGAAAGTGACTTTGATGACCTCATCAGTGTATAAATAATTGTTTTTTAAAAAAAAAACAAGAAGATGACCATAAAAATATGATGATGGAAAAATATTATTAGAACATGAATAGGTAAAATCAATATTAGATGATGAGCATGAAGCATGTATGTATGGGGAATTAGAAAAATGGTCAAAAAGGTATGGTCTTTCTAAAATAAATAAGACTACCACATTACATAATCCAATATCACAAAGGAGAATGGATTACCAAATATAATGAGCATCCCATGGAAAACTACCAATATTCATCAAAATTGGGATCATTTAATATTACTTACAAAAGATGATAATATTATTCCATCAAGAGGAAATAAGGATGCAGGCCATTGGTGAAACACTTACTATCATTTTTGAAAGGTGTTGTAACAGCCATAAATCCACCATCCTAAGTTTAAAAACCTTTGGAATAGTACTTAGAATAAGTATTATTATAAAAAGAGTTATTTTATAGAAATAAAAAACTATATAGGAATAAAAAACTTGAGGATACACATTAAAAATTGTGAAAATTTATGGACTGAAAAAGGGGAAACTGATAGATGCTTGTGGGAATAGTTCTTCTATTAGACACTAGATACCTATCCAAAATCATGGTATATGCATCAAGAGATGCACAAAATAACCCATAGATGGGAGGACATAAAAATGTTTTATTTGTGAACCTTCAATTTTTTAGACCTGGATACTAGTGTATGTCAAGCATTTTATAAAATGAAAACATTCTCATTCATGCAAGATTCTATTGCAATTTTTTTTGGAAACTAACTAAGCAGTCTCCTCCTCTATTTTTTTTATTTTTTCCTTCCATTAATGTGTCGATAGATATATTCTCTCTATGAAGATACATGCTTCAACTATCTCATGAGTTAAGGTGATCCATCTTATAGTAACAATATAGGTCATACAAATTATCCTCCTCATCCTCATCCACATCACATAAATCCTCTTGATAGTCTTTATATGAATATTCAATTAGAAGTACTTGGTTATTATTCTTGTGAATCCCTTTAACATCAAACAACTACTATGATAATTTACACATAAGAGTTAAAAAATATAAATTAATGTTTTAGTTTAAATATCAAATCACTTGAAAATAAAATCACATGTAGAATGAATCCAAAGCCTGTAAATGTCAATCATATATCTACATCTCTATCCAAATATTTTATGCCTCTAAAGAATTCATCTTAAAAATGGAAATCAAAATAGGATACATCTAAAATGAGTGATTTCTAAAAGTGTACATAAGGCTAATAAGAATTCAAGTCAGATTATAAGGGAAATTATTTGAAACAACTTGATCGCATTACCTCCTATACATCCTATAAGAAAATTAAAATACTAATTTTCCTATCATAGAATGCATGGATGTCATACAAATTTGTTTGGGGATTTTTAGATAAAAATAAAAAATATCATTGATAATGGTAATTAAATATTAGATACATAAAAAAAAAACCATTACCTAATCCAATAAAACCTCCTATAGCTAATAACCTACTCAATATAGTATGATTGCATCATGCATGGAGAGGAGAAAACCAATAGAAAGAACAGTTAAAACAAGCATGGTTACAAAATGCAATTCAAAAAAGAAAGGTTACAAAAGGAAAAATTTAAAAATCAAAGGTTATTAAAGTAAAAATTGTAAAAGAAAAAATAATAATTAAAAAAATAAAGATTACTAAAGGAACAATTGGAATATTAAATATTACAACAAGAGGAGTTAAAAAAATAAAGGTGGAAAAAATAAATATAGGTTAAACAAGAAAGAATGCTTAATAAAGGGTTTTTTAATAAGGAAGTTCAAAAGTAAGATATATTTAAAAAATATAATATCATAAGTGAGGTTCCAAAGGACCCAACTGCAAAGCCTTCCTCATATCAAGAATCTCTCACTATCACCACTCACAGATAGAAAACAATGTATAAATTTTATGGTTATGGAATATGAGGAGAACATTTTTTCTACTACACCCTTTATTGTATCTCTTGGATATCTCCTTCAACACATATATTAGACTATTATCTATGTAGCATGTTTGTGATCAATTGAGTTGACACTAATGTTTTATTCAAAATTTTATCATCTTACATTTCATATTATCTTTGATATAGAGGCATAAAATGTTGTGATTTGAGGATCATGATTAAATTCATTAAGGGAAATGATTGACTAAAAAATGAATTACATTATTTTTGATAATAATGATAAAGTGAATTCCGTTTTAAGAGAGGGAAACTCTTTAGACCAAGAAAACAAGATTGAATCCATTTCATCGATTTCTACTCATAATATAAAGGATGATATAGTTGAGAAATAAATTACAATACATGGTATTATTTATTTTACATATTTTTTGAAGGATAAAAAATATAGAGTAAATCATACAAACACAAGTGTTTCTAACAATATAATATCATATTTTTAACATCATAATTCAGTTACGCACAAGGATTCATACTATGCACATTTATTACTTCCAAGTGGTTCTAATGATTACATGGTTTAGTTCACAACATATAATCTATTGGTGAAATAGATTCTTAAATACTGATTTATTAATCACATTCTTTATTTTTTTATGTTTGCATACATTTAGTCTTGCAATAACCATTATTTTATCCTTTGGATTTGTTTTCACTTGACCCTTTCCTCTTGATTTTTATCTTGATATATAAATACATGACATATATTATAGAAATTTTTTATTGCACATCCTTATGGAATTCTACATTATCACTCTTACATATTGACTAATTATACATGTTATGGCTTTCATTGAGCTTACACAATCACATACACTTATATCTATATATTAAATGAGCACACATTGATTTTTGCCCATTGGGGGCATGTAGATCCTTATCTCCACATATGTTATTGAGGTAAATTGTTTTGATTCACATTTATAGTGGGGTTATATTGCTTGATTCTATGTTTTACATGGCCATGTTATCCTATATAGTGCACACTATGCTTTGACACATGTTCTAGATTTTTTGAATCCATTCCATTCTTATATTTTAGATACCACATATTTTTGGCATGACTTTTCAATATTCAAAAAAATAAAAAAATTTGAGAAAATAAAAAAACATTCAAAAACAAGGACCTAAGAATGACATTGTTAATAAATTATACTATTTGCATATGTTATATATCAAATGTTTGTTAGATGGAATATTATTTTCATACACACATGAATTTCATGATATATGAGTGTGACACAAGGTGCACAAGTTACACATGGAGGTATAGATTTTGGACTTTCCTCTACCTAGTGGCCATGCTAAGATTGGGTTTTTTTATTCCATAGGTTTCATTATCATAGGTTATATATTTCTATAAACTTATACCATATTGTACTACCTATATTTATCACACATTTCTTTATAATTATTCATATCTTACATTGTGATAAATGGACAATATATTATAATATGATGTGACATTCATAAATATGGATGGTGTAGACAAGTCTTTTCTTGTCCTATGATTCATTGATGTTGTTACTCTCTTACATGATAGGATAATTTTTTATTGTCTATTTTAGGTGGCCCCTTGGCCTTATTTACAACATATTTAATTCCCTTGTTTGTGTCCCTTGATAATATTTGATGTAACACCTTTGCGTACCTTCTTTTTGACATTTTTATGTCCCTTGCATGTGGTCCTTGGCTTAGTTTGTTATGGCATATCAATGTCCCTTGTATATTACCCTTGGACTTATTTGTGACACTAACTCTTGATCTTGTTGCACTTTTTGAGCTTGTTAACTATTATTTTGTGTTTCTATTAAGTTATACTTCTTCTTTGTACTTAATTGATACATATATTTAGACATGACACTTATATTTATAGATTATATATCACATCAATCTTGTACACTTAGAAAACTTAGACCTTGGTTATTCCTATCAATTCTAAACCTTTCCCACTTTTGTAAGTCTCTCATTTACTCTATTTTGTGCCTCTTGGCCTATATCTATTAATATAAATAGTTTTATATTGATAATCCAAGACATATATATTTCTCAAAATGCTTAAAATGTACTTATCTTCCATATCTACAAGTTAATAACCTATATTTATTTTCTTGCTCCCTGAACATTAACATTCAAGATAGATACTAGCATCGATGTTAGTGTCCTGAATAGATGCAAGTCTCTAGTTCCTTAAATTCATCTAATTTATAAATGAAATATATCATAATGGTCAGACTATGTGATTTAATGTGAGTTATTACTCCAAAGTGATTGATATAAATATAATATGAACCCTCATTCATTCCTCACCTAGGAAAAACCTAGAAATAGACTAAATAAACCAAGGTAACTTATCAAAATAACTCTAAAAAGCATTAAATTTAACAAAGTTTTCCTATTTACACACCATTCATAGGTAAAACACATCTATAGGTCTGAATTAATAAAGGAACAACCCAAGAGCCCAATTTTCCAAGTTATAAGCTATCTCATTATTGTACTTACTTTATACAATATTGCATGATTCACACAAAAGACAACATGCAGGGGATAAATAAATAAGTATGAGGCCCTCTTTTGAAGTTTTTTATATATAGGCAATGCCCACTAATAATGGGGTATTTAGGGTCAACTTGACAACATGTGCCCACTAACCCATTTTCCCCTAAGGTCACCATGTAGATGAAGAAATAGGATTTTCAAAATTCATGAAGAGTGACAATCCATGACCCAGATATGAATACACTTGAGTGAATGAAAATTCAAACCCATAAACATCTAGGTGGTTGTGTCTCTTCCTAAATAGTATTTTGTATAGGACACTTACATCAAAACTAGACTATAACATCGATGCAACCATCCTAGGTTGACTTTAGTGTCTAAAGTGCCAAAAGTGTCAGATCTAGAATATTACAACTATTATAGAACCATATTCAAACCTATTTCCTACTTGTCCTAGATATATAACTATGTTAGCATTATAACTAAGTATATTACTTCTTTTTCATTTCCATGTATAGATTAGTTTTACTTTTTATATTTAACCTATACTCAACATAATAAATTTCATGTATGATTATATCTAAGTTTAACACTCAATTATCTAGCTATAGATTAGATAATCACCCTTTTTATTTTCATTTCTATATTCTTAACCCTTATACATCAAGGTAGGATGTGACCCCTATATCCAATTTAAGGTTAAACACCATGTTATCATGTATAGTGCACAATATGCCTTGACACATGTTGTAGATTTTTTGGATCCATTTCATTATTATATATTATATCTAAAATATTATTGGAATGAATTTTAAATATTCAAAAATTTCAAAAATAAAAATAAAAAAATCGTTAAAATACAAAAAAAAATGAAAATTAAAAATAAATAAAAAAATAAGGACTTGAGCAAGACATGGTTAATATATTATACTATTTTCATATGTTATTTATCAAAATTTTGGAAGATATAATATTATTTTCATACACACATGTATTTCATGATATATTATTGTGACACAAGACACACGTATAGATTTTAGACTTTCCTTTACCTAGTGGCCATGTTGATACTGGGGTTTTTAATTCTATAGGTGTCACTGTCATAGGTTATATATTTATATAAATATATACCATGTTTTTCTATATATATTTATCACATATCTATTACTAATTACTCATATCTTACATAGTTATACATGGATATCCTATTATACTATGATGTGACATTGATACATGTAGATGGTGTAGACTAGTCTTTACTTGTCCTATGCTTCATTGGTGTTGTTGCTCTCTTGTATTATAGGATAATTTTTTCTTGTCTATTATGGGCATTCTTGACCCTGTTTTAAACATAGTTAAGTCCCTTATATGTGGCCCTTGGTCATGTTTAATGTGACACCTTTATGTCCCTTATTTTTGACATTTTAATGTCCCTTGCATGTGGCCCTTGGCCTTGTTTGTTATGGAATATCAATGTCCTTGTATCTTTCCCTTAGACTTATGTGCAACACTAACTCTTTATTTTGTTTCATTTTTTAGCTTGAATATTTTTTTTCTTATTCAGTTATCCTTATACTTTGTGCTTCATTGATGCATATATTTAAACATGACACTTATATGCCATGTAATACATATGTTACATACATACCTTGATTGAAATATATATTAATAAATTGACATAATCTCCACATGTTCACATAAATATAGATAAATTTATATTTATACATGGCATGATAGAATTAGATCTTATTTTGAGATGAATTGTTTGTAGGACACATCCCTCATCTTAAAAGGGAGGCATTATAGTGGGCCTATCATAGAGACATAAGCCTTCATGAAAAAAATAAATAGAATAGAGTATATATTCCAAAGATTTAAAATATTTTAGTTATGTGATGAATGTTGTCACATTAACACAAATTATAGGGGCATATGTCATACATATACACTCACTCTACAGAGACTTGAGTACAAATTCATACAAATTTAGGTGCATATGCATGGGCATATGTACACATTTTAAATAGGAACATGAACTAAAGGTTTCCACATACACATACATTTAAGATACATTTTATTGGCTTCAACATATATATGCATAGGATTCTATATCAATTGGCATATATTTAGGGGACTTGATACTAGTTCATGCACATGCTCAAAACTTTATAGTTTATAAATTCACACTTGTTGAAACTGAGGTCATGATGAGGGCATTAACATTAGCATTTTTTTATATGGAGAGAACTTGAGTGAAACTATACAATTGAATCTAGAAGCCATATGTAGTGGTTGATTTAGTTTTACTTCTTGTGAACCCATCATGTTGTTCTCCTTTTATTTTATAATTATTTATATGGGTTAGTACATCACATAATTATCACCACATCTATGAGGGTTGTGGCATGTTGTATTTCCAACATAAGGGCTTGCATATTTATAAAAAGTTGGGTCATAGTCACTTAGACTCTCCATGTGTTTTAACAAGGAATAACAAGTTATTTGATGCTCCAATAAGGAAGCATCATATCTAACAAGTTGCAATGGAAATGTGGTTTTAACTAACACATAATTGTATTCCATCCTTTCTCATTACATTTTCAAAATTCAAATTCAGATTTAAAATTTCAAACGATGGACATTGACTACTACATGTTTGCTACAATTTTTTCTATTGAATGACCTGCATAATTGGAGCTCCCTACCAAAGATAATTTTTTTTATCATAGTTAGGAATATATTTTTCTTTTAATATAGATATTATATTACTAGAACAAAATGGGGGAATTTGTTGATACTAAAATATGGTATCAAGTCTTGATAATGAAAAGATTGACACACATTTACCACACAACTTGAGTGCATAAATATGGTCCTAACTAACTATTATCTCACATATACATGCTAATTTATGAGTTTGATCCTTCTATTTTATTGTTATACACCTATAATAACCTCACTATCTATTTTAAAGATGTTTAATTTCTTGTAAAGACATCTCCAAACCTTTAGTTTCGTCTGCATATGCAAGGGTCATTGGCATCATAATGGGTTAGTATTGTTAGTTTATACTAACCTAAGCCTAATAAAACTAACACCTTCCAAACTTAATGGCTAATTTTATAAAGAAAATATTTCCTTATGTTAAACCCATTTTTATATCATGTTGGTGCAATGATAAATTAACCAATTGGAAGGATATATTAAAAATCAAGATCTCAATTGATAAGGGACTTGGAACTTAATTGGTACACATATATACATTACTACACATTGAGAAAATATGCCATGTTATTCTCAAATTAAAAATTATTCACTAGGTGCAATCATAAACCAAGTTTGAATCATATCAATTTCAAGTTAAATAAATTATTATCAAGTATCATATCCAAGTCATTCACTACATACAAATTACTAAGGAACATAAATGCATAATCACAATAGGTGGGATATATACTAATTTATTTATTTTTATACTCAAAGTATCATATACATAAGAAATAATCAATCATTAAAAGAGGGTGATTAGGGTCAGCTTATCATATTACATTTTCCCAATGTTTATGGGTTTTTATTACTCACAAAGACACCTTAGGTTTTGAGGTGAAGGAGGCTGATTTTTTAAGTTTTGTGCATCATCAAGGTTCAACATCACACACACACACACACACACACACACACACACACACACACACACACACACACACACACACACACACACACACACACACACACACACACACACACACACACACACACACACACACAAATATATTGTAGATATGCCAATGTGATGGTATGGTCACTAATCCATATTTCATTATAGGTCACTACCGACTAACTTAAGTCATTATCAATAGTTGATATTGACCCAGATCTTATGAAACTAACTCTACACAAATAGAAACATAGTTTTGAAACCATAAAAATCACATGATCATTTCATTATATTTTCCACCTTCAAAACAAAGTCACAATCATGCAATCAGTTGGAAAGTCTAAGTACTCATCCCTTTATTGTACTTACTATATCTAGCATATTCCACTTGTCAAATCATTGTATTTATTTTTAGTATTTTACATTCAGATGTATGCTTGAATTCCATATCTCTCAATCTGAATTATTCTACTAGTTTCTATCCTATTAGAGGTTATAACAATAAATTAGTCTAAAACTTATATCTATAATAACCTTGAGGTATATGTGTAAAAGGAAAAAAATGAGTAATTCATTACCTTTAACATCTAGTAGTAATTGAAAGTATCTGATAATAGGAGTATATAAGGAGAATAAGAGATTATTAATCTTTAATTTCAACCTTAGTTTAATTCCACATGAGTTTGTCTTATTTCATTGAATGGTTGTAAAATTGTTACATATTTTAAATAAAACAACATGTAATTATGAAAATCATAGCTTGAATTAGAAAATATAAATTATGTATATCCATTACAATCATGATGTGTTTTTTTATTAGATATGGGTAAAATACTTTTGGTAAACCAAAGCTATTAACTAGACAAAGAGAGGGTTTTGAAGATAGGTTCCACAACCTTTATAGTGAAATAATTAGGGTTTTGAAAATAGGTCCCCCAACCTCTACAATGGAATAAAAGGATGCAACAAATAAGAACTAGAAATAAGTAATTCTAGATACATCTAAAAATAATCAACAATGAAATGACCAAAGGAACCAACTTGGTGGAACCATAACATAAAATTAGTTACAAGGGATAAAATAAATATTTTTTATCAAAGGGATAGTCCTAAAACAAGGTCACCAACTATAGTTAGAGCCATCCCAAAATATACATCTAAAGTGACATATGTTGAACCTCTATAATGTGATGTTGAATAAATAAAATTTACACATATATGAACCATAATGAAGTACAATTGGAAGAAACTTGAGATAATGGTAGATCAAATAGGCAATGAAAACTATTTGAATCTTGATGTTAGATAGCTGATATTTCAACATTTTGATGAAAACTTGAAACATGTTGACAACCTCCATCCCATAATTAAATACCCTTGCCTCAATATTACCATAGTCATTTTTACTTAGGTAATGTTTGGAGAAACCATCACCCAAAACTCATGAATCAACTATAGTGTTTGAAAGAAGCATAAGGTTGTCACATAAGAGATATGAATAAACAAAAACATATGCATAAGGTGAGAAAAATACATCTTGAAATATCCCTTCCCAATAGTATTTTTAAGCAAATAAAAATAAATATAAATGTATCCAACCTTCCTCCCACCCCCCATGAGAGGAAAAACTCGGTAAAACTATGGATCAAAATCCACCTTTTATTATTTTTGAGAAGTCAATATTTGGTCTCAAATTTTTTTGGTGTAACTCAACAATCATGCTTTTGGCCCTCCTTTCCTATATTTCCTTTTGCACTTTTTGCCTAAGTATCATCTCCCTTCCACTTCTACCATGTGGTAGCTTGAAATTTTTTTGGAATGAAGAAGTCCTCAGTTCAACCTGATGTAGAGAAAACTTGACATGTGGCTACTCAACACTTATCTAAAGTTAGTTTCTTTTAGTTAGGCATCCATGTAGTGCCATTACCTAATGGATCTAGAAGGGGACCCACCTTTTAGTTATAAGGGAACATGTAGAGACCCCCACATGGCATCACGCTGCTTGTTTAATGGAATTTTATTTTTTCCAAGATTTTGAGGCACATCATTGGTCAACAGACATGGGTGGGGGCTAGTATGCAATTATAATAAAGAAGACATAGAGATCTACATGTGGTGTTATAGTGATTATTAAAGGAGAGTTTTTTAATTAGAGTTTAGGGTTGTGCCATTGGTCAAAACAAATCAATTCCCATTTCCAGCATCATAACAAAGGTAGTTATAGAAATGAATGTGTAACACCATGACACTTTTCCTAAACATCATGACCATCATAGGATGATGTAGTTACACCATATATGAGATCTAAAAACCAATTGAAATCATGAGCCAAAGTTATCTTTTCAATTTCAAAGGCATCATCATTGGCATATTACCAGGATTTTTAGGTGTCGCTCCCATGGAAAGCCACCATCCCTATATATTTTGGGCTCTTTTCTTGTAGAAATGGTTTATCATTTTGTAATTACTACTATTTATAAAAATATCCATATTGTAATAGTTATAGGATATAAATAGAAGTAGCTCATAGTTTCTTATTCTATGACATAGGATTGAACTTTTTATGTTGTGCCCTTTAAGGCCTTCTATATTCTATTCTCCACCTAAAAATGAAGAAGATGTGGTGTTTTATGTCACATTGAGTGAAGATTTCTTATTGTTTGGTATTTTTGTTCTATGTTTCTATATTTTTAATTATTATTTACATTATAGACCTTAATTCATGCTTTATGCTCCTTTAATAGTCTATGATGTCTAAGGATTTAAGCTATTTTATGAAATCATAAGTTAATGTCTTAAACAATCTTGGTGCATCAGCTTATTTATCCTATTTTAGTTTCCATTTCTCCCTTACACCTTTTCACCCACCAAATGAAAATGAAGAGCTATCTTCTAAAATCCCAAAGGTTACTTTATAGGTTTTATTTGGTCCCACACCTGTAAAGCTTCCCATAGAAGGTTGTTTCACCCAAAGCAAAGGCATTAGGCATCAATAGTTTATTCTTTTTTGGCATGCTCGATAAGACCAAAATACTAGTCTAGATGACTAAGAGCCCAAGTTCATGAGACAAAGGCCCATTATGAAGTCATAAACAATGAATAGTCTAAATTTGTTAACACCACCTCTAGGAGCCCCAACTCATCAAAGGGTTATGAGATCTAGTTCTACTTAACAATAAAAATAGATGGTAATCCAAGGGCTACCAAAGAACTTCATAGTGTGGAATAGCATCATCCCACTTATTCCCCCAGTACCTTTGGTCACATGGGAACCTATCCCTGTAAATTCCTTAAAACACCCCCTAAATTCTTAGGGGAGGATTTTAAGAGCACAACAAAACATCTCCAAGATATCACAAATCTATGTACTTTACACTATATCATGGAGCAAAACATAGCCCTAAGGCTTGAGCCCTTGATTGTCACTGGTTGTTACCACCTAATTCTATAGCCAATTGAGATGACTTGGGAAACCAATTTTTTGACTAATTTAATGAGAAGGTAGACTAGTCATCTCTCCTATAATAACTGATAACTATCAAGAGGTCCCTATAAGAGGATATTATGGATTTTAACACTAGGTTCCATAGGACCTAGAAAAGGATTCCACTAGTAGTTTTATTATCCATGAGTATGGTCATTATCTTCTACCTCGAGGCTTTAAAATCTGATATAGCCTTCATGATTCAATCCCTCAGAGGACAAACACTCACAAATGCATATGACCTTGTGGTAAGAGCCAAGAATAACTTGATAGATGCAAGAAAACTTCCTCCTTACTACTGATGTTGATGTTTCCAAAAATATCAATTCTACTCCTGAAAGAAGTCTTGATTACCTCACAAGCACCACCTTCTATGTATATATATCTACCCACTTAGGCAAGCACATCCACTCAACCCTCATTGGCCATGGAGATAATGACATGAATAATATCATGCAAAGTTTCTCAAATGAGATAATAAACCTCAAAAGGTAGTAAGTTATGCCTCTAAATCCCTCTTTCTATAACTATCAAGAAAAGAGATCATCATACCAGTAAAACCAACACCTAGAGTGGTAAATACCAAATCACCAAGTGTTGAAGCATCAAACATGACCCATGAATCAGATGGTTATGGTTCCTAACCAATTATATACATTATCACCAAATGTATATAGGGATATAGCCACTAGCCAAATAACTTGGTAGATGATACTAATTCATGGTGCTTCTTATGTAATGATGCACATGAAACTAAAAATTTCCCAAGAGGTAATATACAATAAAAAATTATCAAACAACACCAAAAAGGGACTAAAATTTATATAACATATGGATATCAATCCCTAGGGGTGAATAATGTCATCTTGATAGCATAGATGCATGGGATGTCCCTAGAACAAAAAGCTGAAATAGCCCTAGAACATGCACTTTTCTCTTGGATAGAAGGTGAAAATGTAATGTATGTAGAAAAAGTTCTCATGTATAGAGATTCATAGGTCCAATATGACTATTACACATTCTCCAAGAAGAGATTTAATGCTATATTATAGACCATATTAAGGCCTAAAGTGACTCTCAAAAAGAGACTAGTGTAGACATCCAATTCCTAACACCATTTGTGTTGAAATTGTCAATCTTACTTGAATTGCACTCAAACACACACTTAAGGTCAAAATATATAAAATGTGATAAATGGTTCAAAATTGTAATTTAAAAGTTCCAATTGAGGTCAAACTATCCCTAAATGGGGAAATGTAATTTATGGGATAGCTAACTTTGATCAATTCATTTTGAGTCAAAATGATGATTTCATATTTTTATGCTCTGAATCACTCTTTTAATTTAATTTATTGGTACACATCGCGTACCTTTGTTATTTTATGTTGGCAACATCCTAAATGGGAATATAATTCCAATGTATCTAACATCACCTTCCAATTCTTCCCGAGTCAAATTACAATCTAGTAATATGACTTTTTGACCATTTTGATTAATTGAGGGCCAATTTCTAAATAATTGCACAAATGTTGATTGACCTTGTTTAAGGATAATTAATCCAAATAACTATCTTAAGTGGATTTTTCATGAGATTTGTTGAATATTTATTTTTGTAAATTAATTTCTATTATCTACATCATCAGGGGATGCCATCTATGGGGTGGCATCCATCAAGCCATAAGTGCATAAAATATCAGGATTATGGGTCTCCCATGCCTCTTTATTACCTCCCATGCCTTATTAATGTCCCTTATTCCAAATTCATGATGAGGATAATTATGTATTTTAATTACATAATTCAATTAATCCATGACCACACATCTCAATCTAGAGATGGACAATCATGGTTGATTCTGATCATTATTAAAAATCCATAAATAGAGAGGCCATGGATATCATTTTTAAGCTTGATTTATGCAAAGTTATTATGTTGAATTCTATCCATAATCCTTTACATATGACCATTTATTTTAATTTAAAGCTTCATTCATTGGCTAATTTAATGATTTCACATCTTGAGTCTAGTTTTTGAGAAGTGTTCTTGAGACCATGGAGGAGTTTTGCCACCATTTTTGACAAAGACAAGGATGCTTGATTAGGGGAGAACATATTTTTGAGCCACTCTTGGATGATGGAATCCATTTGGGAAGGTAACTAGTATGATTTCTTTCATTTGTTTCTTCATTATCATTTGTAAGTTCCCCTTGAATAGATAGGCTTAGTTAGTTAGCTCTCTATGCATTTCTCTTGGATTTATGGATTAATGTTTGACTAACTTACTTATGTAATCCTCTCTATATTTTGGCATGCCTAGTGGGACTACAACCCACAAATTTTCTCACAAAGCCTTTACAAGCAACCTACTAACTATTATCATGTAGGCTCTTAGAGCATGGAGGCAAATAAAGCAAAAATTTGAGCAAAAAAGTCCATTTTTATAAACCATAGTTTTGTTCTCTAGATGTCCCAACTCAACTCTAATTTATCCCAACTCAACTCTAGTTCATCCCAAACTGACTCTAGTTTGGCCCAACTCAGCTCCGATTCATCCTAACTCAGCTCTAGTTCATCCTAACTCAGCTCTGGTTTAGCCCAACTTGTCTCTAGGTAATCCCAACTCAGATCTAGTTCATCCTAACTCAGCTTTGGTTCATCCCAATTCTGCTCTAACTCACCTTAAATCAGCTTTGGTTTGACCTGACTCAGCTCTAGTTCATCCCAACTTAGCTTTGGTTTAGCCTGACTTAGCTCTGGTTCATCTTAACTCAACTCTGGTTCATTCCAACTTAGCCCTAGTTTGTCTCAACTTGTCTGTCAACCCAAATTACCTATCCAAATTGACTCACCTATCCAACTCAACTCACTTATCCAACCTAACTCACCTATCAAACCAACTCACCTATCCAACCCAACTCACTTGTCCACCCTAACTCACCTATCCAACCTAACTCGCTTGTCAACTTGAGTCACCTATCAACCCAACTCACTTGTCCAAGCCAATTCACCTATCTAACTTGACTCACCTATCAATCCAACTTGCCTATCCCACATACCTTACCTATCCAACTTGACTCACCTATCAACCCAAATCACCTATCTAACCTAACTTGCCTCTACAACCTGACTCACCTGTCAACCCAATGTGCTTATCTAACCCAACTCAACTATCAACCTCAAAGCTGAAATTCTTAATGTCATTTACTCAAACTCTTAAGCACTTCAAAACAGACCCTTATAATTATATTTTTGTAATTTGAGTGGGTAGTTTGGAAGTTGGTTTGAATGCTTTTAACTAATTAAACACACTTTCATTTAGATTTAAAATTGACATACTTGATTTCACACATTTGAATTAGTGCTTAAAATGAACCTAAGATTTGGCTAAGTCTTAGATACATTTCATTTAGTGCTTAAAACACATCATAACTCTTGCAACATTTTAAAATTTTGTGTTTTAATCATGAAATTAGGCTAAGCCTTAAATCTTAAATTTGAGCTTAAAACAAACCTAGGTCTTTATTGCTTCATGTGGCCTTTTTTGTGCAAACTTTTACTATTTTAGCAATTAAGGCCAAGGGCCAAAAAGAGCATCACCTAATATCTTATTTGGTGCTTAAAATTAAACTCATTTTTTAAGTTTGTATGCAATAGGTGATTTATCAATTGATTGACCAAAATAAGGGCATTGCATGTATGTTCTTCCTTCCATCCCCTTTAAGGAAATTTTGGAATCAAAATCACCATCCTTATTACAAGCAAGCCTAGTCCAAGTCTTAGAAAGAATGTCATCTAAAGAAGTCCCCAAAAAATCATCATAGTTTGGGGTGATATTGAAAATGATGATAAAGTCTTTATTTTTATGTCTCTCATTTCATTGCATCTTGGCTTGTGAGGGGGGCTTCATTACCTCCCATCAGTTCTTTAGGGAAGCCTTGACCTATGGTTTCATCTCTTGACATTGACTTTATCCACTCCTTCTAAGCTACAAATGGGATGTATCTATACTTTGGACATCACACTACACTGAGTGAATAATAGGATGTAGTGGTCACAAAAAGGACTAGACATTTTTGTAACAAGCCAAGTGCCATAGACACCTAATTTCCATGCTTTTATATTGCATCATTTGGCATGAAATTCATTATGCAATTGATGCCCCTAGAATGATTGAAAACTTGCTAGTTTAGTCGAACCCACTTTACCATAACTTGTCAGTTTAGACTTAAGTTGTTTGTTTTTGGTCATTAACTTACTTGGTCTTGATTTGTGTATAAAATTACTTGTTAACTCAATGAACTTAACCAAAGCACATTGTGCTTAATTTTTTTGATCAAGGGAGGCATTACAATGTCCAATTGGAAAATTTATCTTTTCCTTGTTTAAATTGTTATATAAAACTTTGTCATATCACCCAGTTTGGTGAAGTCATGATGCCCAAATGAGTCTAGATATTTTACCCAATTTGTTTAAATTCCCTCATTTATAATCCACATTTGAAATTGAACCTTTTTGAGTTTTAAGGGTTGGTGTGTCAAAGTGGGTTCGTCATTTGCACACTAAATTTGTTCTAACTTGGGTTTAATTTTATATTTGGATTGAGGGCCATTTATTAGACTCAAAATCACATTATCATCTTGGTGGACTCAAGTCATCTTGCATATCACTCATGCTTTGATTCCTAGTACATATTTTATCCTAATAGAACCATGTGGAAACATTGTGTTGCCTATTTAGTCATAGCTTTATACTTAGTGATTCATGCATGTTTTTACATATTGAGTTGCTTAGTTCATTTTGTTTTCTTCATAGTTTGGAAAGCTTTCCTGTAATTTTCTAGGGTGAACTTGTTGAAGTTGAAACTAGATTTTATGGTATAGGTGTATCATAAAGATTTAGCATTTGGTGTACTACTTTTCACCTTGGGTCTTTGAGTTACCTTACCCTCTTCCAATCTATATGATTTCAAATTTACCAAAGGTTGAGTAAACTTGTGAACCAAATCTTCTAATTATGTGTGGTTTCAATCCACCCTCCTTTATAGTCTATTTGGTACCTTAGTTATTTGTTTGAAAAGAACCAAAGCATACCTCATTTAAACATTTGTAAAACATTGATCCAAATCTAGTCAAGCATAGAGAACAAATTTTTTAGACATGAATCAAATGTTCACTCATAGTAGGACCTCTTATGGCCTTAGCTATGAGGATGAGAAATTTTATGATGGTTAATATAACCCCATTGTTTTTATGACATCCCCATAATAGTAGGATCCAAAGATGATTACAATGAATATCAACCTCAAGGAGATCAAGATGAAGCACTTCTCAAGTTGATAGAATCTAGTGCTAGACTACCTTCAGAATTTCCTACAGAGTAATTGCATACCTTAGTTAGAGAAGGAGAACAATGATGACAAGAACAAGATTTTGCAGAAATAGACATACCTTCTTCTTCTAACAAAGGAAAATAAATACAAATAGAGTCAAAACCAACAAATCTAGATCTTTTAGACAATATCAAGATAATAAGTCAATGATATGGAGATCAACTTATCACTAACATAACTGACTCATTGGTTTCCACTTCAATTCACAATGATGCTTTGAAAGAATAGGGAAATGTTGTTGAAGGTATGTAATAAACATTTGATAAAAACATAACCATAGTGGATCAAAGTAACCTAAATGAATAGTTAAAGTCATAAGAGATCTTACGAAATGTTCCATTTGACACAAAACATACATTATTTAACCATCAAGAACCTCTTGTTACATTGCAAAATTAGAAACCAAAACATTTAGTTCAAATTGATGAAATCCATCAAGACAATTTGGCTAGTTCATTCCAACCAATGCAATGATTGGTAAACAAACATAGAACTACCCCAAATCAACAAGATACTAAACAACAAATTTAGGGAATGTTTTACAATCTAAGAATCAAAAGCCTATTTTCTCAACCTAAGGAGAAAATTAGAACCAAATCATGGAGCAAAAGGTATATATTCCCTATAGATCCACACAAAACTAGGGGCACATTCCACCCCAACAAAAAGAAAACTAGGGGCACATTCCACCCCAATAGCAACAAAACTAGGAGCACATTCCACCCCAATAGCAACAAAACCAAGGGAAAATTCCACCCCCAAAACATCTTATTCAATCCACAAATTCACCAAAGATGCAAGATTGTAATTCTTGAAGGAAATTATTCAAATATTGGAGATAACTAATAGAGTCAAAAAGTACAAATTTGATGAGATATGTCCATATCCATTTGATTTATCTATTCTCCAAAAACCCTTTCCACCTCATTTTGAGGCACCTAAGTTTGACAAGTAAAAAGGAAATGGAGATCCATGTGAACATATATAGTTATTCTTTATCTTATGTCAAGAGGTTGCTTATAGTATCAAGTACTTACTATAACTATTTCCATGAATTTTAGTAGGATAATCTTTAGATTGTCTACTTAAACTATCCAAGGGATCAGTTGCAGATTGGAATGACTTATAAAATATTTTCTTAACCATTTCTTGTATAACATAGAACATGAATTGACCATTTTTGACTTGTGCAAAGCCAAATAGTGTGATGGTGAATGTTTTGTTGCATATCTTCAAAGGTGGAGAGCATTGGTAGGCTGATTTCAACATAAATTGCCAGACAAATAATTGGTTGATATCTTTGCATAGAAATTACATCTTGAATTCATACATAATATATGATTAGCTTGTGCTAACTCATTTGAAATCTCTTATTGACAAAGGAGTGCAAATTGAGAAGGCTCTTATTGTTAAGGGCCTTGTTAATATTTTTACACAAGGTTAAGCATCTAATTAGAATAAATAAATGATTTAAACATTTATGCAAGATAAGCCTAAGGGATTTAGCAAAAATAATAACATGGCTGGAAATGAGGTGATTGAAATAAGACATGTATAAATGGTGTAGGCTACGCCTCCCCCAAATGTATAATTAACTCCCCCAAATCCACCACCTAATTTGTAGAGAAAACCTCCATGAAAGACATTTCATAACAATTTTAGAGTCTTTAGCAAGTTAGGAGAATCGGTTGAAATAGTGTTATAAAAGTTCATTGTAGCTAATTTAATTGTATGACCAGTATCAAGGCCATTTCCTCAAGATCAACCAAAACCAGATTGGTATAAGGAGAATGAATGGTGTAACTTCCATAATGTTGTTGGTCATGGGGCATTTTCTCGTATCCAATTATGAAATATTATTAACGACTTTATTGAAAGTGGTGAACTAGAAATTAAGTTAGCACCTAATCAGGACATAAATCAGGATATGGGAATCTACAAAGACCCCTTTCTTTGACATGATCCACCACCACCAAGAAATAATCAAAATAGTTAGAATCAAGGATAGAGGAAGAATTATAACCAACAATAGGGTTAGAATCATAATGAGCATAATCAATATCATAATTCCCATACTAAAAATGTGGCTTATAACAAAATGCCTTACAATTATAATAATACTATGGGTTACATTTTTGATACCCACATTGCCACTGTTACTTTGAAACCACGTGGACAATCTCATGTTCTTCATAGCATGGGAACCATCATTATAGGGTCAACACCCTCTTCCCCTAGTAATACCATGTCAAGTTCATATAATCATGTTGTGACTCCATTTTCATGGGTTACTAGTTCTAAACAACATCACCCTTCTTCTAATTACAAAGGCTCCTCATCGACTCAAAGCTATAGAAATATAGCTAAACACCCATGAGCCACCATCCAAGACCCTTTACCTTCCTCTTCTAATTATAATAACTCCTTGCCACCTCTAAGTTGTGCAGTCACAACTAGATCCCCACAAGTTACCATCGAGGGCCCTTCACCCACTTCTTCCATAAAACCCAATGAGAACATTGTGCTGACAGTTTCAAAGATGAATACTATCCCAATAGAGACTAAAATTTCTCAATCCATAACGAAATTCCTTAGAGTCTAGTGGACCAATTGAATAAAACCCCTATATAACATTCCATATTAGAACTCTTATGGAAATCTGTTGTCCTTAGAACTATCATGAACAACCTTTTGAAATAGTCTATTGTGCCTACTGATATAAACCTTAATCAATTCCAAAATCTAGTTAGACATTTGTATTCATTTTGTCAAATCACATTTGATCAAAAGGACATGTCCACTCTTGGCCTAAACCAAAATAACCCACTATACATTAAGATAATCATTGCAGATAATAAGATAAAGTGAGTTCTTATAGATAATGGTTCAAGTCCGAACATCATATCTCTTAAATTGGTATGATGATTGGGCCACATGGATAAATACATTTAGCCAAAAACTATTACAATCAAGGCTTATGATAATGCTAAGAGGGAGTCATCTAGTACAATTTGGTTTCTAGTCATGGTTGGGTCTATTTCAAGTCACACCTTATTCCATATTGTGGATATTGAACTTCCTTATAACATACTTCTTGGTCATCCTTGGATCCATAAAGTATAGTAAGTTCCATCCACTCTTCACCAATACCTCAAGTTTCCCCATGATGGGATCAAGGTTACTATTCCCAATAATCAATAGCCATATCAATATTACAAAAATCTTGAAGCTAAGTTTCATAATTATAACTATTGCCTAGGTTCTAAATTCATCACAAAGAAGAACAAAGCCATCATTTCTCATCCATCTAAATTTAATTATATTGACCTTGGTGATCTACCCTCCACTTTAGTTGATCTATTTCATGTATCTCTTGCTAAGAAGGTTATTATTAAAGATGTAGGTATTTCCACATACCATCTGAAGGATGTCCTCCATATTGAAAAATTGCCTAAATCCCCTAAATCATTTGGTAAGCCTAAAACTTCTTAGACTCCTAATAGACCCAATTAGATTTGGTATCCAAAGAAGAAACAACCAAAACCTCTTATGGTTTTTGTACCTACAATAACACCAAAGAAAGATCAAGAGGATTTTATTGAGGGAGATTAGTTATATTCTGAAGGCCTTACTAATTATTTTCATAATCCAAAGTATCCTATCCCTAACTAGATAATTGATCATATTGACTATACAAGGAAAGGCCTTAACCCAAAAGTGCAAAGAATTTTAGAACATTTATCAAGTAGAGTTATCAACTGAAATCATGGTCTTGCATTTAAACCACTAGAGGATGACCTCCTGACTTTTGATATTGACTCTTCCAAAGTGACTAGCAATGAGACTCCTGGTAGTGACACAACATCCCATTATATCCTTTTTGATGAGCTTGTTGACTTAGATTTTTTTGATTTAGATGCCATATTAACCATAATTCCTATTGGATCTTCCCATCCTACAGTAAGAACCTATCCTAATGGTACTTCCCTTCCTGAAGTAGGACATTATATCTTTACTATAGGAGCTTCCTATCATAAAGCAAACCCTCATTATACCCTATGCATTTTCCATTTTGAACTCATATATTGGGACAAAAAAAAGTCAGTCATATGCCTCGATGAGTTTCAAAATGAAGAATTAATTACATAATACATGGGCCAATGAGATGGGTTGCCCACTGGTGATCACAAATAGGGCTTTTATTTTTCATTGGACCCTTCTACCTACTTTGGAGAGTAGGCAAACTTTCTTGGTCATAATAAAGAACAAACATCGAGATCTTTAAGTGAAAACCTCTTTGAGGTACTTGTTGATTAGGGAAAAAGTAAAGAAAAAGATAAGCCTTTGAGTGAAAACCTATTTCAGGTGCTCCTAGGTAGGAAAGTTTGCCCATCCCCTTAGAACATAGAAGGTCCATCTAGCTAAAGTTCCATAGCTAGTATAAGTATCTATTCAGAACAACATCAAATATTTGAGCATCTTGCTCTTGAGTTTTTAGAGGTTTTTGCTACCTGGACTTTATTTGAGAAGGCAGATTCTAATTCTTCATAGTATCCAAATATTTGGGAGGAACAACAAGAATATATAGTAAAGGAAGATGATCATGACCATACATTTCCTACAATTCTAGAAGATGGATCCACACTCCTTATGGAGAACACAATAGAAGTGAACTTGGAAACCTATGAGGATGCCAAAATTATTTATCTTAGATCTTCCCTTAAAAAAGTAAAATGTGAACCTATTATATCTATTCTTAAGGATTATATAGGCATCTTTGCATGGGCATACTCTAACATGCCAGGATTAGACCTATATTTAGTTGTGCATCATCTTGTTGTTCATCTTGATGTTAAAGCAATCAAGAAAAAATTAAGAAAGATGCATCCATGCATCACCCTTTTGGTTAAGTTTGATCTAGAAAAGTTAATAGGAGAAATTTTTATTAGACAATTAGATTAATCTGAATGGGTTTCCAACATAGTGCTAATGAGTAAAAACATGTTGGGTATACACATTTGTACTGATTTATGAGATATAAACAAATCATGTCCCAAAGATGATTTTCCTCTACCTAACATCGACATGATCATTGATTCAACTACTAGGTACGAGATGTTATCCTTGATGGATGTATATTTTGGTTACAATCAAATCAAAAGAGTCCTTGAAGATTAACATAAGACTATGTTCACCACTCTGTGGGGGACATTCTATTACCAAGTCATGCCATTTGGCTTGAAGAATGTTGGAGAAACATATCAATGTGAAATGATTATCATCTTCTATGACATTATGCATGACATTGGAGAGGACTATGTTGATGATATACTATAAAATCAAGCATAAGAGCTAGACATCCTAATGTTCTACAAAGAATCTTTGAGAGGCTTCATGAATATAAAGTCCACTTGAATCCTAAGAAATGTGTCTTCAAAATCACATCAAGAAATTTGATAGGGTTCATTTTATCATAATGAGGGATCAAAGTAGACCCTAAAAAAGTAAATGCTATTGTGGAAATGCCTTCACCAAACAATCTTAAACCGTTGTGAGGTCTACAAAGAAAGACCCAGTCTATACACAGGTTCATTTCTCAATTGGTAGATAAGTGCCACCCATTTATCCATATCTTGAAGAAAGGGATAACATTTCAATGGGATGAAGATTTTTAGATATCATTTTCAAATCTTAAAACATACTTGGCCAATCCACCAGTCTTATGACTGCCAACATAGGGAAAGCCACTACTTCTTTATATATCAGCCACCGAACATGCACTGGGGGCACTTTTAGCCCAACATAATGATCATGGTAAGGAAAATGATGTTTATTATTTAAGCCACACATTGGTATATTATGAATATAATTATATGCCTATTGATAAGGCATGTTTAGCTATGGTGTTCACCACTCATAAATTATGATAATATATGCTAAATAAAAAAACTATTGTTATCACCAAGGTGGATCCTCTCAATTTCCTCTTATCTAAAGTATATCTTCAAGGATTTATGTATATATGGGTTATGCTCCTTAGTGAGTTTTATATTGAGTACTAGAGTAACAAATAAATCAAAGGGAAAGTACTTGTTGATCAACTTGTGGAAGATCCTCTTACAGATACTCAACCTCTCAAGTTTGACTTTTTCAATGATTCTATTATGACAATAGAATAGGCACCATAAGATCCTAAATAGTGGACACTATATTTTGATGGATCCTTCACATCTCAAGGATATAGAGCTGGCATATTAATGGTCACACCATAGGGGGATATGATTCCCAAAGCATTCCATATACAATTTCATTGTACAAATAATATGGCTGAATATAAGGCATTAGTTGTAGGGCTCCATCTTTCTATACAATGGGATATTCAAAGCTTAAAGGTATATGGAGATTCATATTTAATCATAATTCATACCACTAACTAGTATCAAACAAGAGATGAAAGCTCATTCTTTACAAGCAAATTGTCAATAACCTCAAAACACATTTCAAATTTCTATAGTTTGAACAAGTTTTGAGAGTCAACAACAGATCTACCGATGCAATGGTAATAATTAGTTCCATGATTCAAATGCATGATAGTGATAAATAGTATCAGTTCTTGATTAAAAATCTTCTTCAACTAATGCATATTGTAATAGATTTAAAGAGGGTATGTGACATTGTTGGTCCTAATCCCCCACCTAAGCTACCATGATACCAAAATTTTTATAACTATTTCCATAGTCATGTCTTCCCCACCAACCTTTTCAATAACCAACAGAAGCTATTTCTTCATCACTTAACATCATATACCCTCCTTAGAAACATGATTTATCATAAAGGCTATGATGGAACATTTCTTCATTATTTATCTTTGGGAGAATCCAAGCTAGCACTAAAGGAGGTTCATGAAGGAATGTGTGGGGCCCATACCGATGGTGTAGTCCTAGCAAAGAAACTCATCAGAATAAGATATTATTGGCCCAAAATGGAGATAGATACTTGTAATTATATAAAGAAGTGTGTTCTTTGTTAGCAACATGGTAACTTGATACATGCACCTTCCTTACCACTATAGTTGATCAAAAACACCATGGCCATTCTCAACATAGGGTCTTGATCTCATCAAGAAAATTAACCTGACATATTTAGATGGCCATATGCACATTTTCACCACAACTGAGTACTTTACCAAGTGGATTGAGTCCATTTCTCTCACTTATGTTTCTAGGAAATAGATAGCCAAATTCATTCATTACCATATCATCTGTTGATAGGGCATCCTAGCCCATATTATATCTAGCTAAGATTTGAAATCACTATGTGAAAAATTTAAGATCAAGCATAAGAAATCAACTCCATATAACCTACATGGAAATAAACAAGCTAAGGCATCAAATAAAACCATTATAGCCATCTTAAAGAAGATTGTCAATGATGATGGCTATGATTGGCACTTGCAACTCTTTCCTACCCTTTGGGCTTATAGAACCAATCATCACACCCCAACTAGAGCCACTCCATATTCCCTTATTCTTTGAATTAAAGCTATCATCTCGATCAAGATTGAGATACCATCATTAAGAATATCACTATGGCACATTGAAGATGATGAATACTATAGAGTCTCACAACTATAAGAAATAGAAATTCTTGATGGTAAGTGTTTAGCTACCCTAAAAAACTTACAAGCCTATAAAAATAGATTGCAAATGAGCTAAAAATAACACATTCTCTGTTGAGAGTTTGAGATTGGTGACTTGGTTTTGAAATACAACCAAAATAACATGAATGTTGAACATAAAAATAAAGGTAAGTTTCATCCTAATTGGTTGGGACCATATATTGTCATGGCAAACTATGGATCAGGATCATATTGACTAGCGAAACCTAATGGTGAAGAACTTCCATAACCCATGACTCTGGTTGTTGGTGTCTTATTTTTTTGTTTGATTTTTATTTTCTCTTTTGTGATTAAGAATGCCTTGATGGTCCACATGGATCTTGATTATTCATATCTTGGTCTCATGTTGTTCAGATGTTATTACTATTTGTTTTTTAAAAAATTGTTCCTACTTTAGTCTTGATTTATCATATCTTGATTTCAAGTTAGGTTCATTTGTGTTTATCTTTTTCTTTGTCTTTAATATTTTGTTTAAATTTAAATAACTATAACTCTAGTTTTGGTTATTATTTTACCATTATCCTTAGTTATAGGTATTCACATTTGAACTGGCTTAGCACAATTGGAATCTTATGTCACAATAAGTTATTCATACTTATGTTGCCTAATTTATTTTTCTATAACAAGAACTTTTTTCTTAGGTCTCAAAGTCTTAACATCAACATCACTCTAATGAATGATTCTCAAGAACACTTTGCATAATCTAGGCTCATGATATGGAATTAGGCATCTAGGTATTATGCTTTTTAGCACTCGAATATATGCTTAGACGTGCATCTATTTGCATACATTGTGATTCTAATCAATTTTTGGTCAATTTTCGTCATTCCTCATTCCATTCTCTCCCAAACATGGGTGAACTACATTGGCCTAAAGTTCATATTGGAACATGATCCCATGAAACTATGTAGGTAGTGCCCAATTTCTATTGAGGTCATCTTAGTTATCTTTCATTCTTATTTTCTTCTCTTTCATCACTTTATTTATTCTCATATGTTTGGTTTTATATGGTTTCTAATCCATTACACCATCGCATGTATGTTTACACTTGCTCACTTTAACCTATCTTTTGGGTTATATCCTTGAGATATTTTGTTTACCAATTACCCATGTTAAGGCCCACCATCTGAACCATGTTTGAATCAAATCATCTCTACAGGGGTAAATCATTATTTATTCTTTATCAATGATCAAAATTAGCCCTACTAGGCCAAAATTATTTTATCATGGTCATATTTACTCTATTAGAATACTTCTTATTATCTTCTCTTTGGATACCCTATTCTAGTGGTGCTTTCCTTCCTAAATTAGAACATTCTCTCTTTTCCTCTAATTCCAAGCTATCCACACTAATTCCTATGATGACAGTATTTAGTGTGAAACTTATCTCAAGATTGATCAATGCCATAAGTGTTCAGCTTTTACTCTCAAATTGGGTATGTTTATAGTGTGTCCCTTACATCTATAGATTATATCTTTCCCATTCCCCCTATCTCTAGGGCCTATTATACCCCTAATTATATTTTTCTCATTGATGGTAATTATGCATGCAAGCATTAGCTTGTCTAGATGTGATCTATTCTATGGATTAATCACTCACTTTCTCTTTTCGAGAGTCCATCCTAGTATGTCCTCTCAAGGGGGAATCATAGGTATGTTCCACTTTCTTTTTGATAATTCTTTTCTTTAAAAAGACGTTGCTTCACCTGAATGTCTGGTTATGCCTTCTCAAAGAGGGTCAAAATGTAAACATCCAATTCCTAACACCATTTGAGTTGAAATTGTCAATCTTACTTGAATTGCACTCAAATGCACATTTTAGGTCAAAATCCATAAAATGTGCTAAATGGTTCAAACTTATAATTTACAAGTGCTAATTTTAGTCAAAGTATCCCTAAATGGGGTAATGCAATTTATGGGCTAGCAAACTTTGATCAATTAATTTTGAGTCAAAATGATGATTTCACCTTTTTAGGCTCTCAATCACTCTTTTATTCTAATTCACTGGTACACATAACGTACCTTTGTTATTTTGTGTTGGCAACATACTAAATGGGAATATGGTTCCAATTCATCTAACATCACCTTCCAATTCTTCTCGAGTCAAATTATGATCCAGTAATATGACTATTTGACCATTTTGATTAATTGAGGGTCAATTTCCAATTAATTGCATAAATGTTGATTAACCTTGTTTAAAGCTAATTAATCCAAATCAAGATATTAAGTGGATCTTCCATGAGAGTTGTTGAATATTTATTTTTGGAAATTGATTTCTATTATATGCATCATCAAGTGAAGTCATCTATGGGGTGTCATCCATCAAGCCATAAGTGCATAAAACATTAGGATTATGGGTCTCCCATGCCTCTTTACTACCTCCCATGCCTAATTAATGTCCATTATTCCAAATTCATGATGAGGATAATTATGGATTTTAATTACATAATTCAATTAATCCATGACCACACATCTCAATCTTGAGATGGATGGTCATGGTTGATTCTAGTCATTCTTGAAAATCTATAAATAGAGAGGCCATGGACATAATTGTTAAGCTTGATTTGTGTAAATTTATTATGTTAAATTATCTCCTCAATCCTTTGCATTTGATCATTGATTTTAGTTGCAAGCTTCATTCATTAGCTAATTTAGTGATTTCACATCTTGAGTCTAGTTTTTGAGAAGTGTTCTTGAGACTATGGAGGAGTTTTGCCACCATTGTTGACAAAGACAAGGATGATTGATAAGAGGATAACATGTTTTTGAGCCACTCTTGGATGATGGAATTTATTTTGGAAGGCAACTAGTATGCTTTCTTTCATTGTTTCTTCATTATCATTTGCAAATTCCCCTTGAATAGATAGGCTTAGTTAGTTAGTTCTCTATGCATTTCTCTTGGATTTATGGACTAATGTTTAACTAACTTGCTTATGTAATCCTCTTTAAAACTAGTACCAAAACATCTACCTTTGACATATCAAAAGTGGAGTGAAATAGTGGAAAATAAGGTAAAATACCCTAAGGTCCTGACTCTAAGGTCGTACAATGTGGTGGAGCAACTGAATAAGGTTTTGACCAATATTTCCCTCTAGGATGTCTTATATATCCCTAAGTAGAAGTCTCTACTAAAAGGGGCCTTAGAGGAATAGGAAAAACCCACATGAGGAAAATTAGCTACAGAGTCCACACAAATGAAGGGTAAGGAAGCTAGCATGAGTGCACAACATCATGTACCATCCACATTAATCAAATCTAAATAAGAGGCAAGAAAGTCAAATCTTATGCCATTCTATTTGACACTTATCATCAAAAAGAATTTATTACATAACTCCATGATCAATTTTAGTTCTAGCACAATTATGATGTCTAAGTAGATCATAAATGTAGCATAATTATAGTTTAAACCCTTAAATAAAGGAGTAATGCATTTGGATAGAAATAAGGTTCAAACCATAGGCATCATTAGGGGTCTTCCCCTCACATTATATTCTTGTCCCAACATTACTATGTGGTAAGAGGTTGTAGTGATAGACATCCCACCTATCTTCAGGTTATGTCTATAAAGAGATTTCAACATGAAAATAGGTGGATACCTAACATTGGATTGGTCCTATTTAATCCTAAGGACCAAATATGGATTGAAGTTGAAAGTATTATCTAAACTACTGCATCAAGAGCACATAGAAGATGAGGTTATGTTAAATTTTGAAGCAAGACACACTTCTTTCTCTAAGATAGAGATGTACCATGTGGAAATGCTCAAAGAAGAAAAGGTAGTAGACACTAAAAACTCTGATGAAGAGACCCTTGTCAACAAATTCATCAAGATAAATACATTCTCAAACTTTGATTCCCCTAGCCTCAGAAACTATGTAATCTATGATGAATACCAAGCCATTCTCTAGGTCATAAGGAAGAAAGAAAAAAATAGCAAATGACCTAAAAATGAGTTTGACTTTTGGACTCTACATTTTGATAGTGCAAAATGCAAGACTAGATTTAGAGTAGGCATCTAATTGGTATCTCCATCTAGAAAATAAAACCTCTGAGCCTTATATTTTCAATTTTAATTCACAAACAATGAATCCAAATATGAAGTACTAGTCCATGGCCTCAGCCTTGCCAAGTAGATGGGCATCAAGTAGCTGCAAGTATTTGATGATTCTAAATTAGTGGTAAAATAGGTGAGAAGGGGCATGACTATGAAGAATGTACACATGAGGTACTACCACCACCATATATGGGATTTGATAAAAACCTTCAAATCTTTCAATATTCAGATTATCCCTAGAGCTACAAATGTAGAGGTGGATAAAATCGTAATAATTGGCTCCCATATTGACCCAGTAACAAACTTATTCATTAATGAACAAATAATATGGGTGATCATCAGACCTACCATCTTTGACAATGACCAAAAGTAGAATGTATTTGAAAGTGATGAATATATTTTTATGTTCTTACAAAAATCATGCAAATTTGCAAAGAAATTACAACCAAAAATTGAGGAGGCATATGAAAATCATATTATGTAGTTGAAAAATAATAAATTGCTGAAGGGGCTCATTACCCTAGAAAATTTATTTGACTCTGATGATATAAGGAATGACAAATGGAATTTTGTCATAGATAAAATTGATTACTCTAAACTTGATATCGAAGATGGGAGAAAATTGAAGGTCAAAAAGGAGGTTCCCTAAGAAGACAAAGAGTGGTTTTTTATTTCTATGATAAATATTGCATAAACCTATGATGATTTGAAAGGATACAACTACAAGATCATTCAACACACCATATACTTAGTGGAAGGGGCCAAACCCATCTATAAAAATTAGAGGTTGGTTAACCCAAAAATTGAATATTTCATGGATCAAGAGCTAAGGAAACTGATTGATTCAAGGATCATATACCTTATCAAGCATTCAACCTAGGCATCTAATCTAGTTCTATTAAAAAATAAGAGTGGAGAATCCATCTACGTGTAGATTTATGGGATTTGAATAAAGAATCCTTAAAGGATCATTATCCCCTCCCCCCTATGGAGTAGATCCTCCAGACAGTATCATGTATAAAAATATTTTCTTTTCTAGATGGATTCGCTGGATATAATCAGGTATGGGTAAGTGAATAAGATCAACACAAGACCAATTTCACCATGAAGTAGTGGACCTTCACATATATGAAAATAACTTTCAGCCTCTCAAATGATAGGGCTCATTTCCAATGAGCTATGGATTTAGATTTTAAGGACTTGATCAATAAGATCATCCTCATTTACCTGGAGGACTTCACTATGTTTTTTGAAAATGAGGACCACTTTTATCATTTGGAAAAAGTCTTTCAAAAGTGTTAAGAATTTTGGGTATCTCTTAACCCCTAGAAATGTGTCTTTAGAGTCCCAAAAGGTAAGCTTCTCAGATATGTGGTATCCGAAGAAATAATTCCCATTGATCTAGAAAGAGTAAAATCCATCAGAGACCTAACCTTATTGGTAACCAAGAAAGGGGTCAAGTCTTTCCTTAGCAAGATTAACTTTGTTAGTAGGTTCATATCTGACTTCATGAGATTGGTGAGACTAATCATGTTGATGCTAAATAATGACCACTATTTAAAATATACCCCTAAAAGAAGGACAACATTTGATAATATCAAAGACATGCTATCCACTACTTTGGTCCTGGTCAACCTAGACTTATCTAAGGACTTCATCATGTATTCCTATGGGAGATAACATAGACTGGTGACTGTGTTAACTCAAAAAGATTAGGAAGGGGGAAGGGAAAACTTGATTGCATTCTACTTAAGAACCTTGCATGGATTTGAATTCAAGTACAAATTTATGGAAAAATAAGCTTTCACCATTGTCAAAGGCCTTAAGAAGTTTAGGCATCTTATGGTGGAAAGAAAAATATTGGTGTATGTAGTGCACTCTAGCATTCATGAATACATAATAGAGGGAGAGATCATAGAAAATTGGTCTAATTGGATCACCAATATCCTTGAATATAACATTGAATTCATGCTGACTAAGGTGATTAGAGGAAGAGGAATCTACAAGTACCTAGCCTAATGCATAGACATCTTGAAAGAAGAACAAGAGAAAACTAGAATGGTTTTATTGAGTCATAATGAGATCAAAAAGTCTTGGTTTATTGAAAATATTAACTACATGTAAACTGGTAAGTATCCTAATGATCTTCCTACACATAAAAAACATTTATATAGGATTAAAGGGGCTAGTCATGCACTGGTCTAAGGGTTCCTATCCAAAAGAAACTTTGATGGGGATCTACTCTAGTGTGTTGAGGAACACCAAGCTGAGAAAATCCTCCAAGATATGCATTATGCTTCCCTAGGGGGCCACTTCTCAGCAAAAACCACCTCAACCAAGATCATCTACATAGGGTATTACTAGCCAACCATATTTATGACTACCATCAGACAATGAAGAAATGCCAAAAAAGTTAGTTCTTCATAGGGAAAAGGAAGAATTCAGCCATGCTACTGAACCTAACTATGACCAATGAACCCTTCATGTAGTGGGGATTAGATTTAATTGGGATGATCAATCCCATCTCTAATGCTAGCCACGAATGGATACTAACAGCCATCGACTACTTCACTAGGTAGAATAAGGTAATCTCATTGAAATAAGAAACTAAAAATGTGATCCTCAACTTTTGCCCTTATACATAGTTAGTTTCCCTTTTTTCTCATATATTTCCCTTATTTGTTATTGTTCCCCTTAGTTTTTTTCCCTTTCCTTTGATTTTTCCTTTTTAATAAGTATCATTGGCACAGGTGGCTTCCTCGTTGCTAGGTGTCCTTGCCTAGACTCTTTGAGATCTTAAAAACATTCTTTGAAAGACCATTATCTACCCACCTCTCCTATCATTAATGTTAGATGCTCTATATTACACAATCCCCCATAAGGATCATCATCTCTTGCAAGTTATTCCTCAAGCTTATGTGCCACCCCTAACATTTGTGGGGCACCCAAATTCAAATTTAATTTTTATGATGATCATGCTTATGGAACATTGGCTTATAAATATCGCTCAATGCATCTATCCAAACACTTAGATATATTGAGATTTTGAGAGCACTGAGCAATTGAAGAGAGCATAAAAATCAGAGAGAATTAAGCCAAGAATTGTGAAATTTTGTGGGTGAGTTTGATATCCAGTGTCTCACTAAAATAGAGGGTGAATTTGAGAAAGAGTCTTGGGATGGAGAATTTTACTTCCTTATCAGGAGGTAGAAAACATTAGAGAAAGTAAAGAATGCATGGGTCAAGTGGCCATGGGGACCCTCCCAAATCATACGTAATAATAAAATCATATATTTATACCCCTAATCAGCTAAAGCTAAAGGTATTGAACATTAAGAGCATAACTAAAGGGCACTGTAGAGACCAATCACTAGTCATGTATTTTGTAGATGACATCCATGACTCCATGTTTGGCCAAAAACCCCAAGACCTTGAGGGAGGGAACCCATGATAGAATTCTTGAGAAGGTATATAGGAATGAATATGAGTTATTTGGATATAGAATCTAGTCCTCAATACTATCATAGTACATGGTATCTTTTGTGCACCCATTCTTAGATATCATTTCCCTTTGCATAGATAGGTATAACACTAATATTGGGACTACAATGGGCAATGATAATTTAAGAGTTGAGATCAGTGTGTATGACATAAGGGAGATGATCCATCTCTCAAGTAACCCTAAGGCTAACATTTTTAGTATCGAGAGTCTTTAAAAGGTGTAGGATACCCAAATCCTCAAAGCAGACTTCCTCAATTTCCTTTTCAAGAGTGACTACAAAGAAGGACCTCCTCTACCTCTCCCTTTGCAAGCTTACCCACACAGGACCTAAAGGACACCTTATCTATGTTGGATTTCATATTCAGGATAGATTCTGGTGCTAACATCATTGATTTTAAATTGGGAGCATTATTCCTTCTGAAGATGGTGAACAAGGAGGTGGTGTATAGAATAGATTTTATTGAAGCTATCACCACCACCATGAGGGATGAGCTGTCAAAAATTTCAATGATAAATACATTCTGGTATTCCTCCTTCCTCTTACACTTCATTCTATTTTACTACTCCAAGTTCTTTTTTATTTACTTCACTTTCTATTCTCTTAAGACAAGCACTCTCCCCAACATGGTGACCCCCATCATGATGTAGACACACACCCTATCAGTCACATAAGATTACTATGAGTTCTTGGAACTCTTTTATCCCCCATCCTCATTGACCTCAACCAAGAGGCCATTACATTCAGGAAAATAGACTTGTAGTAGTCATGGATCATTAATATCAAGGTTTCAACTGATTGGTTCTTCCAGAGCCATTTTACCTTCATTCAAGCATATGGATTCATGGTGAGGCCTTTTAGCTCTTGTTCCTACTCATGAATAGGACCTTGGACCTAGAGTTGGCTCACAAGGTTGATGTAGTTGACATAAGGTATGTTTTGGGCCATGAGAAGAAGGACCTTTATGATGTCCCCCTCACAAGAGGAGGCATCATGATGGTGAAGAGTTAGTAGGAACACCTTCTCATATCTAAACTGGTATACATAAGCCTCAACCTAATTAATGATACATGGAGTTATGATCTAGTCAGTTACATATCCTCCTTGAAGACCATTAGCCCATTAAATCACCAGCCTCATCTGTAGCTCAAATAATAGAGGTCACCCGTGGAGGATGACATCAAACATTTCATAGATCTATCCTAAATCTTAGCACACCTATAAGCCATGAAAGTCTTTCTATGATGTGGTCTAGACATTTGACCCCTCCAAAAATTTAATAAAGGGACTAAATCACAACTCACCAGAAGAGATTGGATCTAATAAAAAATAGATGACTATTCAAAATATAGGTAGGAGATTGGCAAGATGTTGTCAAATTTTGAGGATAAAGAGATAGATGAAAATTTTAAAAAAATTTAGGATGAACACCATCTAGAAGAGGCCCTAGAAGAATAATTATTCTCTGTCAAAGAAGATTCAAGAGAAGAAGAAGAATAAAAATAAAAATAAGAAGAAGAAGACACCCCTTGGTAAGGAATAGGGGTATGTACCTATAGAAAAGGAAAAGGAAGTCTTGAAGACCCCAAATCTATAAACCTAGCTACCTCTTTTGTACTTGTACCCCATAGCCCCATAATAATAACAAGCCTCTTTATGGTATCTCATAGCTAGGTCACCTCATCCCAAGTGGTCTGAGGCACCAGTACCTACTCCTCCACCACTACCCCCCTCCCAAAAAAAAAGGTATATTTTTCATGACCCCTTATTTCTATCACCACCTCCTTTTTCACTCCTCATCTTCATCTATAGTTTTACCTTAGGTTGTAGCACTCCCCACTACCCAACTAATTACTTATCTAGCCCTACCCTCCTCTTTGACTACTCATCCCACCATTGATCTCACACCAATTTCCTCCACAACCTTGATATCCTACCTTATGCCCTTCCTTATTCCTCCTCCCTCATCATCCACATCATCTTATATCATGTCATAGTTGCCTTCCACTCCTTGTTTTGGTCTCCCACATTTATCTCCTTCTACCCTCACCCTCTACCCACTCTCCTCTAGGGAAAAATGTTCACTTTATTGTAGTAGCAAGTGACCATTCCATTTAGGATACCCAAAGAAATCCCCTTCATGGAGGAAAACATTTAGCCATATAAGCAATTCCATTAGTATATGGATGACATAAGGAAAGCCCAAGAGGACTAGGTTAAGAAGAGGAAGGGAAAATAGGCCAAGACCATGGTAGAACCTCACATGTGGTCATTGTTTGACCTAGCACAACAATCTCTCATGACTTCACATATTACACCTCAGGTTATCAGGCCCCAATAATAGATGCAATTAAGGGAGTACATAATACAAGATGTTGGCCTAAATCTTAACCAGGCCAAAACCACTGATAAGGTCAAAATGATGGAGGAAACATAGAAGTATATAACCATAAACTACATTAAAATAGGTTGATTGCTAGAGGAGACCAAGGTAAAACTTACTAAGGTGAAGGCTACAGTCGATCACCTCAACACTGAGGTAAAATAAAAATATGTAGAACTCAACGAATTGAGGTCTGACATTCAAATATACATCTCTAATAAGAGCTTCCAGGTAGAAACCAATCTATGATCAACCATAGAGTCCAAGCTTTAAGATAAGGAAGAAGAACTTACATGGACCAATCATAATCTTTTAGATTCTAATTAGGCATATATATAACTATAGAAATAGGCACAACATGAGTCCTTAGTTAAGGACCAAGAAATCACACAACTAAATAGTGACCTTACCACCTGCTCCTAGATCATAGATATCCTCCTAATGGTTCAACAACTATACATATATTATTAGGAGAGGATCAAGGGCATGGCCACAAACCTAAAGCCAACACTTACTTTCATCATAGAATCAGAAATGTTGAGCTCTGAGGTAAGCACATCCATTGACCAAGTTATTACTTTCATATCCCCAAAGGTCTAGGAATCACATCTCCTTGTCCAAAAGATTTATGGTGCTTTAGATGAGACATTAAAAGTAGTAGGGGTAACTGAATGAAGGTAAGTGGTGATGAAGGTCAATGAATATTTGGGCTACAACAAGGTAGCTACCAAGTGTAAGGCATTTTTGAATGTCTTAAAGAAAGTGGTCCAAGATAGGTAGGGGCACATTAAATAATTAGTCCAATTGGGATTCCCCTCACCATTCTTGGTAGATAATAGTGTCTTACTAGAGGATAAAATTAGAGAAATGTTGGAATAGAAGCAGAATGACTAGGCCATGTTCATGGCTCTCAGTTAATCACCAAGCATTTCCAAAGTGGAAACCATATTGTAGCCATTTACCTATCGTTAGTTTTAAATGATGGTGGTAGTTCAAGGTTTGGACAACATTTTATTTGAGGAGATCATTGATCTAGATAGAGACTTTGAGTATCTTAAGAAGAAATCCCAACCTAAGGAGGAAGAATGGGTGCCTTCAAAGGTGACCCTTCAAAAGGTATGAGTTACAGGTCTTCCATCCTTTTTTATAAAGTTTGCCTTGACTAGTATGTGTACTATATTTTTTAGGTTATCTCATTCATATGGAGATGGACCTAGGAGTCACTAGGAAATGTGGATCAAAATCTATTTTTTATTATTTTTGAGTAGTCAACATTTGGTCTCAAAATTTCTTGATGTAACTCAACATTCATTTTTTTAGCCATCCTATCCTAATTTTCCTTTTACAATTTTTACCTAAGTATCAACTCCCTTCTACTTCTACCATATGGCATCTTGGCACTTGTCCAACATGAATAAGTCCTTAATTCACCTTAGTGTAGTGATAGCTTAGCACATGGCTACCCAACACTCATCTAAAGTTTGTTCCTTTTAGTCAAGCCTCTAAGCAACACCATTAGCTGACAAAGTTGGAAGGGGACCCACCTTTTGATTATAAGGGAGCACGTACAGACCCCCATGTGGTATCATGATGCTTGTTCAAGGGAAGCTTATTTTTTACAAGATTTTGAGGCATGCCATTGGTTGATAGACATGGGTGGGGCCCAGTATGTGATTATAATGAAGAAGATGTAGAGATCTCCACATGGCATCATGACATTTGTTTGAGGAAATTATATTTTTTTTTAGAGTTTTAGGTTTTACCATTGGTCAAAATGAATCAATTCCCATCTCTAATGGTATAATAGAGACACTTATAGAAATGAACATGTGACACCATGACACTTCTCCTAAGAGTTGTGACCATCAAAGGATGATGTAGTTGTGCCATATTTGAGATCTAAAACCAACTACAAACATGAGCTAGCATTCTACTTCTAGTTGTAACAGACTACTCATTGGCATGATGTTGGGATTTCTAAGTGTCACTCCCATGGTAAGTTGTCATGCCTATATATTCTAGGCTCTTTCCTTGTAGAAATGGGTTATAATTTTTATAATTAATATTATTTCTAATAATATCCATCTTGTAATAGTTTTAGGATATAAATAGAAGCAGCTCATAGTTTTTTATTCTATGAACTTAATAGGTGTTCATCATAGGTAGGATTGAAATTTATATGTTGTACCCTTTGAGGTATTTTATATTATGTTATCCACCTAAAAATGAAGAGGATGTGGTGTTCTATACCACATTGAGTGAATATTTCTTGATGTTTGGTATTTTTGCTCTCTGCTTCTATAATTTTAATTTTTATTTACATTATAGACATTAATTAATGCTTTATGTTCTTTTAATAGTCTATGATGTCTAAGGATTTAAGATATTTTATGCAATCATAAGTTAGTGTCTTAAACAATCTCTTTGCATCACCTTAGTTACTCTATTTTAGTTTTCATTTCTCCCTTACCCTTTTTCACCCCTTTAATCAAAATAAAGAACCAACTTCTAAAATCTTACATTTTGCTTTATAGAATGCATTTGGTCCCATACCTGTAAAGCTTCACATATAAGGCTATTTCACCTAAAGTGAAGGCATTATTTTTCAATAAAAACCATCATAAAAAATATTAAAAAAATCCATAATATAAATAAAATATGTAACAAGAGCATCAATATTAAAGATAACTATAAATAAAAACCCCACTTCTTCATATGAAGTGCTCTCCTCTAAAGATGAAATAAATGACTAGAGGTGTAAAAAACATTCTTTCAAGAAGAGATCTAACATGAAACAAGTGCTCAACCTTCACAATGTGGAGTATATGTTGATGGATCACCAAACACCCTTGAATCTTCTGCCCAGGGTATGCTAAAATCCTACTATGATTTTCTTGCCCAGCAAAAATTTCAAAAAATAGATTTTTTTTCCATTCACCCTTCTTATAAGATAAAATAAGAGAAAGAAATAAATCATGAAGACCTTATGTTAAAAAAATATTCCATATCTGACCTATACATAAGACTTATAACTTTTGGGGAAACACTTAGATCCATCCATACCCAACTCTAGCCATTAGCAACCCTACAAGTTACAAAACTCTTATAGCTCAATACAACAATAGTAAAATGAAGGATAGGCTCGAAAATAATCTCCTTAGCTCACATCAAGGAATCTAAACTTCCAAAAATATTCTACCACTCCATGTAAATCTTCTACCAATCAATCATTTAACTACAAAACTAACCAAAATATTTAGATTCATCACTTTATAGAAGCAAAAATTTTGCTCAGGTAAAATTTCACCAATCTATCATAAAGCTTATGATAGTGAGTTATTCAACCAAAAACTATCTAAAACCTAAAAATATGTCACTTAATGGAAGAAAATCTTCCCCTCTAATTTTTTTCCCTAATGGGTTATTCAAATTTTTAGGAGTTAACTCTCATTAGATGAAAAATAACTAATATATTTTTTACGCTATTTATTATTTTATAATAATGATGTGTTTATGTGTATAAGGGGAAATCATAAATCAAATCTAAAACCCTAATGTTTAAAATGGAAACCTTAATAAGGTATAAAGAAACCCTAATAGAACCTAGGGCTTTTCATGCTCAAAATAAAAATGGTTTACCAATATGTTTTATCTTATTTTGGATTCAATGGTCTAAACAAGGTAAAACTTAAGACGAATTTAGATCATATAATATATGTCTAAATTAAGTTAATCTTAATATAACTACTAGAGTATGACTACTTTATTTCACTTAATATAAATATAAAAGACCAATAAGATAGGGTTATTAGCTTGCTTTAATTTTTCTTTATTTGTGATAGTACATAATCATTGGTAGTGGTCTGAAATGGGTATGTGGTTGCTTATATATTGAAACAGACTTTTTGAGCCTATTGGGATGAATCTGGTAATGCTTATACACCTATTATAAATAAATATGCCTGTGTGAGATGTGTCAAACTATTTCATCACTTATCATTTCTTGTCATTTAGATAAGTATTTTCTGCAATATCAGAGGCTCAAATTATGCATAGGTTCAAATTTTTATTCCTTTAGGGTGGATGCATAAATTTAGAGGACAAAAATCATGAATTTATTAAAAATAAACATAAATTTTTTCAAAGAGTGTATGCCCTTTTCCAAATGGTGTACGCCATTTAAATAAAAAACTAAACCTAGGATAGTCTAGCATGGTACCAAGGCTAAAAGGTATACATCTTTTTTGAAAAAGGGCATACACACTTTTTTAAAAAGAGCATATGCCCTTTGTGAGCCCAAAATATCATATACCCTTTCAAAAATACATTTTAAAGGGCATAAGGCCTTACAAAAATTCATTTTAAATGACATACTCCCTTTCAAAAAATCATTTTAACATGCTAAATTTTCAAAGTCATGATTCATTCTTTCTCTTGCCTATTTGAAGCTTGTTTTGGAAGGGTAAGAAATGGTGTGCATTTTTTTGTATTCCTTGCATCTGGGCAACAATATTTCACTCGTACATCATGGTTTTAGGTAAGCTTTTTTTTTTTTGGCATAGGTCATGTTTAGGGTTTGAAATACATATTTTCTAATGCATGTTTAATAATAATCATAAGATAATTTAGGGTGTTTAAATTAAATTTTCATTTCTCTCACAAAAACCTTCAACTCAACCTAATATAAATGTTTATTTTATAAATTTAGATAATTGATTCGATGGACCCATTTCTTGAAGAAAATCTCAAACAAAATCATGATAAAAACCCACAACATTTTGACTTTATAAAAGAATAAACTCAATTATATGACTAATATAATCTAAATAAAAAAAAATCAAATTATTATCAATATTTTGTGTGACTCTTCAAGTCATAGTGCACACAATTCACTCACCAATACATTGGAGGTCATTTTCAATGAAATGAGAAATGTCGCTTCCCAGCTTGATGCAATGTTGCATCAAAGAGAGGTGTTCCAATAATTACATTCTAATAAATTATCATATGATGACACTAAAAATAAAAATATAAAAAAATAACAAGTGTTTACTTTGTTTCTTAAGAGTATAACCACCACTAATAAGTTGAAAACACATTATCATTTATTGGTGTGTTCATGTGGAGATTAAAAATAAATTTTGGGATAGGTGGTAGATGGTGTTTGATGAGCCTTCATGAAATAATAATGAGGCTCCATTATATTTTTTGAGAAAACATTAATATTAGTTTTTTCTACAATAAATCCTAAACTATTTTGACATAAAGGCATCCCAAGGTAGGGGAGGTGGATTATCATTTTATAAACCTATTGCTAAGCAAGACCAAAATTTCTAAAACTAAAAACAAAGAAATAGGAGGACAATACTACATAATTCTATCCCAAAAACTTACATCATAGTATATATATGGACACCCTTGAGATATTTATTAGTGTGACATAGGTTATGTTTGACCATGGGATGCATACACTGAGGAGTTATACATAGGCTATAGGTGTTGGCACATCTAGTAGTATCCCTCCTACTATTAGTGTTGGTGTCCATCCTACTATTGGTGTTAGTGTTCCTCCTACTAGTAATGGCATAGCTATCAGTCATCTTATAGTTTCTATACATCATTGAACATCATGTGGGAAGAAGTTTACTAGAACTCTTATTCAAGTTAGAAATACATGGGTTACATATGCAAATCTAATAGGCACACATATGGATACTAGATGTACATTTGTATAACAAACTAGTACACAACAATATATGCCATCTATATTTTTTCATCATCTCTACACACTAGTAAAAAAACATATATTCCATCTATAATTTATTCATCACATCATGACATAACAACATCAAAGTATATTCTATCTATATTTGTTTCAATATCTCAAGACACTAGCATTCTAGAGTATATGCCATCTTTAGTTCCTTCACCACCTCCCATCAACACACAACTAGTTATGCATGGATTATCTATTTATAATATGTATTTGACACATGATTAATTATTTATATTTTGGTTATGTATGTAAATTAATATTAAGTTTATATTTTAGTATATGTTTACTTAATCTACTAATATTTGACTTCTTTCATTTATTGCTTGTATAGATGATCATTGATATCTTAGATACCCTAGCTAATTTAGATTTTGTTGTTAAGTCTAAAATTATCACTATAAGAACTTACACTCAAGATGGGAAAGAAAATCTCAAGTTTATATATTATTTAATAATTTTGTATACACCATGTTTTTAGTGTGTTTGCTTGCTCAATCTTCCCCTCCTCTTTTGAGAGATAGAGACATAGAAAGAGAGAGGAAGAGAAAGAGATAAAATTTCATTATCTCTCTTCCTCTCCCTTTTAATCTATCTTTCTCTCCCTCTCACTCTCTCACTCCCTTTCATTAATACTATTTTTCACTCTTTACATCCATCCCTTGCTCTTTCTTTATATACAGAATGAATAATTTTGACTTATCTTCAAATAGGTTAGTTTTATTTGATTCATAATTGACCTCTTTCATTTATTGGTTTTATATATGATGAGAGATGATATGGGTACCATAAATAGATCACAAAAACCTATGAATAACATTACATTTTCATCTGAAGGTCCAATATCTCCCCAACACCTCCTGATTTATAGATAAAGACTAGTGAGAACATAGTAAAATTATTTAAACCTCACCTAATGATAATATACATCATATTTATATTTATATGCACATATAGATATAACCTTATACATATGTTCCATATGATTCTATGATCACTATGACTTAGGGGTGATCAAATTACTCATCATTGAGTGTATAAATGAAGTGAACTTCAATTAGGTGTTGTAAGAGAACCATGAAGGATAGAGATAAACTATCAGTGGATATAGTTACATAGTTGAGCCATATGATCATATCTAGGAAGATTATCTACCACTTAGGATGAGGGAAACATAATGATGTATTTTATATCATAGCTAAATCTCTCTTGATAAACCAAAATTTTGTTAATGGCTAGCATATGTTTTGACTTGATATCCCAATTGATGAACTATATTTGCAGACATGTTTGGATGGGTGTATAAACACTTGAATGGCATCCCTCTATTGTCTATCACTCTTAGGTAAAAAATTGTATGTATATATATGAATCCCTCAAGATAATATCCTCTTTCATGAGTGAAAAAATATAGATAACTTTGGGTGGGAATTATAGGAGAATTGTGAGTGGTAGAGACAAATTGTCATCTCATACAAATGCATAAGCGAGTGCTATAAGCACCCCATATATGATTATATGCCATTCATGGCGATGAGTAAAATTATGTCCTAAACATGTATTATTTTTAGGCTTATCATTTTTTCAATAATATAATCTTTTTACTCATGGAACCAATCACATGAAGGTGGAAGCTCAACTAGTACCACTAACCTATATTAAATTTGTTAGTAAAAATTACAAATAGAAATAAAGACAATGACAAAATAATTCAAAATTAAAATACACTAAATCAAATAAGTTATTTTTATTAATTTAAAATACTAGACACATTAAATATTAACCTTAATAAGTCAATCTAATGTACGTTTAGGACCAACTCTATTTTTAAGTGTTTCAAGAATCATTTCATGCTCTAATTCATGAAATTTCAACAAATTTATATTACGAGGATTTAAAAAAATAATCATTTAAATATTTCTCATGATAACCAAATTTGATTAATGAAGAACCACTATCCATTTTAAAGTCCTCAAATAACCACTACTTTAACTTTTTATGAAAGTATCTATGAGGCCAAGTTCCTATAACCATAATAGATATAATGGGATAAATTAGGTCTTATCCATCTGTGATAGTTGTGGTTAATTTTTTATTTGCCTATACAAAACAAGACAAATAATAGCATGTTCCCTCATCATTATCCTCAATTGCAATTAATACAAAAATTTACCCTACATTTAAAGTATAATAAATTTTTAAGGACATTGCAGAGAAAATTTAAGATATCACAAATGGTTAAGGTTACATTTAAACTGATCATTAATTCAAGTAATGGTGGAGCAGAGCAAGGGGAAAATTTTTAAATTTGGTAGTGGGTGAGAAGATTAATGTGAGGATGAGGGAGGTGAGGATGATGAAGATCTAAATGTGTTGTGCAAGTATGGATTTGAGACCATGATTTTTAATTCCTAGTTCAGGAAATTGGTGGACCAAAGAGTTTTTAGAGATGTTTTCTACTTTAGAGAGATCACTGATGAACACTTATCTTTGGTGGTTGTTTTGAAACTAGAAGCATTGTTGACAAAATGGTCTGCATAAACCTTTAAACCTTTTTTTAGCATTATGATGGTTTTATTAGATACTATTATGTTATTCATGCTCTATTCATGGGATAAGGGTTGTTATCTACTATGTGATCCATACTTCTTTCGAGAGTGGTAATCTCATCTATTTTCTTAGAGGCTCTGTTGTCACCCTTTCTAAGTGGAATCTACCTCAAGGCTATCAGTTATATGAGGGGTGGAAGGGCCTTATCTATTTATTTCACTAGGTTCATTTACTTTGATCTTTTTACTCCCCTACTCAAAAAATCATGTATGTTCAGTTGGTGAAGCACCCCAACACTGGGTCATGAAGCTTAAAATACATTATTCCCCTTTGCATGATTTACTCTAGTAAGCTATGGGATGTTGCTTTGTATTACTTAGGTATGTAGGTGGTGTTTTTTAATTCCTTAAAAGTAATGGTTAGATTTTTGGTGGTTTCTCATTGGGCCTTGAAGGGCCTTGATTTGGGGCATGGAAATAATCAAAATTAGGGAGGTCATTGGTCTGCCACTAGCTTATTGGTATTTCTTGACATGATCATTCCTTTATGGTCCTTTGATGGGGTGGATGAAAGAGGATCCCACCCTAGATTTCTATTTTAGGGCAAGATGGGTATTAGAGGAACCCACTCCCCTAGATTGTTAAATGATATGGCTATTAGAGGAAGCCATGTTCTAACCCCTCTTGGTTGCTTGAAAAATGAAAAAATCCTTTTATTAGGTTTTTTCAAAGTTTTTAACTATGTGGAAGGCCTTTTTCTAGGTTTAGGAGGACCCCTCTTTTTTATTTACTCCCTTTGCTATTTAAGATTGGATGTTAGAGGAATCCACCCTTGGTTCCATCATGCTTTAGGATCTCATAGAATCAAATCGGTTATGGACAAAGCCTTTTTGAGGGCTATGGATTTATTCAATCATGCTAGCTCTCTAAAAACACATAGGTTTTATTGTGAGAGGGTGGTAAATTACTCTATAAAATTTTTGAATCTTAGTGGGAGGATAAGTGCACTCATTATGATTTGGTAGTGTGAAGGTTGGGTGGAAGACCTAGGTTGTGAAGGCTAGGTGGAAGACTCAAGTGGTAGAAGACCTTCCTCTTTGGATGGCATTATAATTGTTAGTGTCCTAAGGAAAGATATTATTAGTGTTAGCCATTTTAGATTCACTTTTTTATATCAATTTTGGGTACTCAAGGTTGCAGGATCCTTAAAACCCCCATTTATAAGAACCTCAAAATCCTCATGTTTGTTTCTTATTGTGTTTTTCTAGGTTACGAGAAATTTAAAAATCAATTATTCTTGAAAGGTTGTGTTTACATTTACATCTCTTGTTAATGGTCATGGGAGCCTTAAAAATCCCTTGTTATGCTTTGAACAGGCTATGAATCTTAGTGGGAAGATAAACTCACTTGATGTAACTCTATTATATGGAAGTTGTCCAGAAGACCCTATTAGCAAAAGACCTTCTTCAGTAGATGTTTTGGTTTGTAGTGTCCTTAGAGAAGACATGATGAAGGGAGACAACCCTTAGAGATTCATTATTTAGTAAAATCTTTGTGTACTGTAGGTTGTAGGATCCTTAAAACCTCCAGTTGTGGGAACCCTTATAACCCTCATGTTCTCTTCTCTTTTCAAGGTTGTGTATACCTTTACTTCAATTTTTAAAGGTTTGGGGAGCCTTCAAACCCTCTTTAATATACTTGGTTATTAGGGGGATATTTTTTACCCTCTTTGTTTTACCTAGATGTGGGTCCAATTATCAAAACCCTCACCCCTCTTGTTCATATATCTAGTATCAAAAGCATTTTACCCAATCAAATAAAAAAAGGTTACATTTAGATTATAAATAAATTATTACCTAGTTGCATAAGCTATAATATGTGGTTAGAGTCAAATTATGATGCCATTTCATGATCCCCTAGTGGTTGGAATAAATTGTTAGTCTCCATAGGTGTTAGGGGTTTGCAATACCATTTGTTAACCCATTATTTCAACTCACATTAATTCCAATTAAAATCCATACAAACCAAATAAAATAATGTCATTTTGCTAGTATAAATAGTCCATGAACTAGAATTTTAGCTTCAAATGAAGTGAAAAACACTCGATCTAGGTAATGCAATGCAATATTCATACATTGAATAATTTCCTTCATTAGTTTAAATAATATTCACATGAGAATATTTATCTAATATATGAGAAAAAAAATTCATTACACCAAGTCAAAATACTTGTAGCATCAATAAAATCATCACCATCCTTGTATTTTCCCTAATCTTTTTAAGGGATATTTTTATAGATTCACCTACACCATCATGATCCCCTTTTCCATGTTCAGCCTCAAAAATTCCAAAAATGTTTAATACCATTATTTTTATTCATCTTGCTTAACCAATAAAACATTCAATAATTATTAAAATATCTTACATAATTATCTGACCTAATGTAGTGTGTATTGAATATAATTTCTCTTGCATTCATATTTCTATAAAATATATAAAACTAACATTTTAAAAACTTTGGAGAATGAAATTATCATCACTCATATGAGAAATATCAACTAGTCTAGAAACATGATAATATATACATAACAAGTATGAACACATCATATAAATAGGAAACCCTCATAGGGAATAAAACCCACTATCCATACCCTGGACAACTATCTCTATAAATTAATGAATCAAACTCAGTTGAGCACCAACCCCAATCTATCAATCACCAACTTGATAAAGTCTTTAACAAGCACTCATGTGAAAAGAAGTACCAACTCCCTTTGTGACTCAGAACCAACTCAACCACCTCTTAAACAAGTAACCATTTAGCCAAGTAGAATTATGCCTTACATAGTTGTACTTTTTATAATCTTAAAAATATGACGGTACTCTTCTTCATCTCTTAACACACTTCTATTCCTCTTAAAATGGCCTCTCGCCTTCTTTGCTCAATTAGCCCTCTTCTTGACCTTATTAGGTCATATGACCTTGATCCTCATATTCAATCCTTATGTTATATATTAATTATTCCCCTATGGTGGTCTAAATTACCTCCTTATTCTCCTATTCATTCTCTTTTATTTTCTTGCACACTCATTAGTCTAACATCCACTCTAATAGGCCTAATTAGGCTTAATTTTTATACAAGTCACTTACTCTTTAACACCTTAGTCAGCCATAGACATTTGAAAACTTTAATTAATATTTTATTAGGTCATATAAAATGTTTCATATATGAAGTCATTTTTGCTATCAATTGAATGTTTGAATGTAATATGCATGAAAATTCTAAATTGAATTAAATAATAGTATTGAGATTGAACCTCATTCTTTAATTATAGTGTGTATTTTTTAGAAAATTCCATAATTGAAACAATGGTCCCAACTAGCAATTTGTGCTTGTAAAACTTGAACTGATTATCTAACCATTTTCCCTTGTGTGTGTGTCTTACATATTGTTAAATAATATTATTATTGAATTAAAACATGAAATTAGATATATATACTTGGGTTGTATCCAACTCACATATTTATAATTATTTTCCATACTTTAATGCTTATATTATAAATTTTTACTCCTTAAAATCAACTAGTTTCTTTCTAAATTCATGTGAAATTTATATGTGTATACAACTGGTCAAATGTGACAACCACCACAAGTATTACATATTACATCTAAACATTCTTTGGAAAAAGAATATCCCTCAATTATTTGATAGAAAAATAATTGGGATTAACTCCCTTGACATTTTAGGTGGAAAATCTACCTTACATTCTATTTTTTAGCCTACGATCTAGTCCTAAGAAGCACCTATGAGATTAGGTTCTAAAAGGAGATTTAGGTGACAATTGGGGGACTTGTGTTCTCTCATTTTAGGATTACTAATGAGACAATCCATGACATGAGTTATAGGTAATAGGATCAATTAAATATCCTACTTATAATATATCCCTAAGAGATGTAGAGCTACCATCACAGGCTCAACACCATTTTTTTCACTAATATGAAAAATATATACTTATAACTAAACCAACTGTAAACAATTTGAAAATTTTGGATATACTATGTTTTAATTTAACATTTATAAAATGGGGTACAAAGATAATTTTTTAAAACTTAAACATCAAAAGGGAGAGAGGGTAAGGTAGAGAAGAAAAATTATAGTATGAATGGAAACATCAATACTTTGAAGAATGAAAGCATGATTAGATATAGTTATTCCACTATATGCTAAGTTTCATAATGGCTGAGGATTTAGTCACATAGGGAAAAAGTCTAAGGGAAAAGGAGAAATGCTTGATTTAGATATTCTTTTAATGGAGAAATGTGAATAGGCATGTTGTTAATCACACACAGATCCTCATAGATCTTAAATTAAATGAAAGAATCAAATAACTTAATTAGAATAGCTAACACTCATCCTAATTAATTCATAAATCTTGCAAGAAAACATGACTAACAATCCTAACATTTGTGTTAATATAATAAAACATAAAATAAATGAAAGACATATATGAATTAAACACATTTACATATAAAAATAAAATTTACATTAATTTGATCACATTTATTTACAATAGAGTCAACCCTTTCAAAATAATACATAGTTCGATATATATAGGTAGAATAGGGTGTGTATCCTAGTAACACAAACTCCCATGACAGGCCATCATGGCCTAAAATGATTGTAAATAAATTATACCAAATGATCCCATATCCCATAATAAATGGACTAGAAATCCAAAGGCACACCATTAGAGAATGAAGAGGAGGTTTAAGGTGGACCACTCCCAAATTATTGGGGATGTAATTGCTCAGCTATTAGCATGACTACCACCAAGTCTAACTCCCAGTATAACTTGTAAAGGATTATGGGAGGCTCTCAAAAGATAACCTTAGCTTGACTAAGAATTGATTTTGAACTTGGAGTGGGGACTTGAGGGAGACCTTTACCTCAGACACCTATATAATACTTATTTTTAACTAGGTTTCTAGCTCTAGAGTCACTTTAGACCCACCCTTATTGGATTTTTACACCTTTCTCTACATTAAATAGTTGAATTAAGCTAGGGGACCTCAAATTCTCCTCTATCAAGAAAGGTATTGTTTAGGTGGAATAACATAGTGATATTAACCTCTTTGAAATAAGTTAGCATAGTATCCCTAATCTTTTCCATATGCTCAATTATGATTTTGTATAATGGTTAGCTACACCTCAATTGAAGTCTTCATGCTCCCAACATAAGTTTAGTAGAGGTTCAGGTCTCCTAGAGGCATGAGCTTAAGTTACAGGAACATGACCTCATGAAGAATCATTCCAAGAATTTTACATTTTTTGTCCATGTTGGTAAATCTATCAAAGTACACTTGAGTGCATTATAGGTACTCATTATTCATGGTTAGAATGTTAGTCACTTCCCTAAGATTTGTGAATAGTTTCACAAGGGCCTCCTCAACTTCACCAATCAAATCTATTAGTAAAGTGTTCCTCACATACAATATAAGTGATCTAACCTACTCCTTCATGTCTTCCATGAGCTTTCTAGCTAGTTTATTAGTGTCCTAGAGCATCGATATAGGGTATTCAGTGACTTTCTCATCTCCTCTTGGTATCCTCACTTTGGTGAGTGAGAAGAGGTCATTTTAACTCATCCATACCAGTGGGCCTCATTCAAGAGTAAAACTATATGTGATAACTCTCTTCATAATCCAAATTTCTTTATTTAACTCTAATTAGACCTTCAACTTACCCTAGTAGACCATTTATGATCTCTATGTTTTTACAAGAACTAGGTGCCCAATCCAACTTGGGCCTATGGTAGCTCCCAAGGTAGTGGAAGAGGATGAAAGTGGGATGGTAAAGGTAGAGTTAGATAGAGGAGGATTGGGAGAATGAGAAATCAATGAAAGGGAAATAAATAAGGAAGAGAGGAGTTGAGGAGGAGGGGGCATGGGAGAAAAATGGGCATAGGAGTGAAATGAAGAAGGATGAATGGGGATACCCATGGGAATAATTGGGAAAACCATTATTCAGGAGTCTTGTGAACCTATGTATAAATGGCACCTAGTAGTAGAGTGTTTAATAAGAATAAGGAATTGGATAATTAAATCTAAATCCTTAAAGACCTAGGGTGATAGAGAAGGTAGACTAGAGAGAAATGGGAGGAGTGGGATGAATAGGGGGCCAAAGGGAAGTTAGCTTATGTATATTTTTAGATCTCTTACCTAGATTAGATAGAGTTATGGTCATGGATGTAAGGACTATGGTTACATTAAGAACTTAAATTGAGATCTTGATGAAATTTACCCTCTTATTCATTTTGGGCATCATGATTGGATCGACATGTGACATAATAGTCAAAAGAGCTGTGGTGGAAATTATTTATAGAGAAAATTATATTATTGGTGGAGTAGTTTCAAGCACTATAGATCTAGGATACACTCATATAATGCACATGAGTTCATTAATCAAAGGGGTGGCCATCGAGGTAATTGAGATAGGGACATTGGAAAGTGTCTACATCGAAGAACTATTAGTGTTCTAGATTTTTACTCTAGCTAAGAAGGGGATTGTTTAGGTCCTCTACTCAAATCTAGTCCAACATGGGACTAACCCTAGGTTATGGGTCACCTATCATAGGGTTAGACCTCTAGAGAAGGTCATATTCCTTCTATATTTATCACCTAAACTAATTTTGATTGGGAAAAAGGAGAGAGAAATGGGTAACAATGCATAAAACATGTAAAGGAAGTGATGCACTTGTAATGTGATTGTTCATCCACTCTATTTGAACTTCTAAATAACACTAATGAGATTAGATATACAACTCCAAATAATTTTTTAAGCATTAGTATTTCATGGAAAGGTTCATGAAATGATAAAAACCTAAGGGAAGTGATGGAGAGGCTTGATTCAAGGCACTAACTAGTTGATGTATCTACTTGCTAGCTCTAATCAAATGATATTTAACATTAAACATGACCTACAAAATAATATAATCTAGTAGTTAGGTGAGATCAATATTTGACAAGGGCGAGATTTTTACCACATATGCAAATCAATTTGATATTGACACACTATACAAGAATAATAAAATATGAAAAGAGTCCTTTATTTATCTCAAGAAGTTACAAAGATCAAATCTAGGTAGAGTCTAGTCATGCCCAAGAGAGGGATTACCAAACTATTTTCAAGGCTTATAAGCCTATATTTATAGAAGAAATAGAAATAAATAGGAGCTATGCATTGAAAGAGGCCCAAATACTTTCAATAGATTAGCATTCTTGAGGATACCGACTCATGATCTCATAAAAAAAAGGGTCCTCATGAAAGAATTAAATGCCCTATTTAACCAACATTTAGGTCTTCATCTAGGCATATTTTACCTAATCTATTGATGAGGATCAACTCTTCATACCTTAGAACTGATAGAGCCATTTCACTCTATACATAAAAAAACTAATCACATTCATCAATTTTCCTATAGTTTTCATGTCAATGAGGCAAAGATTGATAGGTGTTTGATCCTATTTTAGTACTTAATCACCAACCTATTGTATGTGTTAGGTCCTATGAAGACCTATCATACTTCCTTATAATTCTAATGGTAACCTTTGACCTCTATAGTATACATTCTATTTAATCCTAGGCTATCTTAAAACTTATCTCCTTGCATTTGCTTGTCTTAGCTAAAAATTGGCTCATCAATTTCCATTGAAAATGTCCTAGGCTTGCCCTTTGTTCATTGGCTATTGAAAACTAGCTCAGATCATCAACACATTGACTAATCTTATATCATTGGATTTTTCTTATCTAGATGAACACTAATCATCAATCTTCTACTAATGAATGCTTTTATGCCACCTATCATGCATGCATTTACTCCTTGGATTCATTGACTTTTTTGAATCATGCTCTTTGTTGATCTTGGATGCATGATTGAATGAATATCATGGATCTAGATAGGCCCATTAATCTATCAATCATCACTCGTTATGGGATATTTTATATATTTTAATGTATATTATTGATCTAAATGTTTGAAGTATAATGCCTATTCTATGAGGCTTTACTTTGATGCCCACATGCTTATATTTGATGTCTGCATTAATGTATTTGACATTCACATGACCATCACTGAGATATTTGAACTTCAATTATTACTTGATGTGGCTTGAATTTGACATTTTCATGACCATAAAATTATTTCCACAAGAACATCAATGACATCCACATAATTGTCAATCTTTGATCCCTAATGGATGATTATTGAGCTTTAATTTGACATTTACATGGATGTCTTTGAGACATTTGAAAACCAATGATCATTTTTATGCTTGAATTTGATACTTGTGGGACCATCCTAGACCTTTTGAATTCCAATGGCTACTTACCATAGCTTGAAGTTGACATTTGTACATTTGTCACCAATTTCCCTATGCCATTTCCTTAAGAATTTTGTTTAGGACACTTCATTGCGAAAGGAACCTTCGGTCTTTTGATTAAGGACACTTTTCCTAAAGAATGACCCTTTGGGAAAAATTTTAAAATAATTTTCTTAAAATAACTTTTTGTACTTACGCACTTTCCTGAATGAAATGAACCTTCAGGCCTTTTCATAAGGCACTTTTTTGGTGAATAAATACCCTTCAGGACTTTTTCATGGGATGCTTTGCTGTAGAAATGACCTTTGAAGAAAATGTATAGGATACTTTACTTGAAAAATTGACCCTTAAAATTTTTTTCTTTAGAACTTTTGGAAAAGAAATATCCTTCAAAAAAATTGTTTCGGTCACTTTCTTTAAAAGAAATACCCTTCAGGATTTCCACTTCAGATGACTTTATCAAAGAATGATCCTTAAAAAAAAGTGTTTGGGACACTTTGCTATAGAATGACCCTTCAAGGAAATTATTCAGCCAATTTTCTTAAAATAAATGACACTTAGGCTTTTAATATAGATAAAATTTCCAAGATAATTTACACTCGACCTTTTTTGATGCAGATAATTTCTTTGAAAGAAAAAGGTCTTCGAGGAAATTATTGTAGAACAATTTTCTCAAGAGAAATCTATCTTCATCTTTTATTTCAGAAATTTTATCCAAATGAATTCATGCCTTCAATAAATTTGTCTTAGACAAATTATCCTAAATAATCTTCAACACAGCCAAAAAAGGGTCCCAAAAGATTTAAACTTGGCAAAAATAAAAGCCTAAAAGAAATATGCCAATTAAGGATTTATCCAAAACAAATGTTTTATATTTAGATTTTTTAAAATCTTGTAGGCCTTTTAAAATCATACTTGAACTATATCTTGATCTTTGAAGGTTCCAATGTGTTACAAAAACATAAAGCTTGTGTAGACTTGTTCCATGACCTTGAACTGTCTTGACCACCATGAGAATATGCTCAAACATTTTCTTTGCTCTACATACATGTCCCATAGAAATTAACAATTTACACTTTAATTTAACTTAAAGTGTTTCAAAAACTTTTTAGTAATATGATCTCCCTCTTTCATCATTGGGTCTTTCTTTCAATCAGGAACATTGCTCAGTCTTTCAAAGCTCTGTATGTAGGCCAAAAATGGCCAACATCTTTGGCAACATAGCTAGGAATCATGCCTACTATACTTGAACTTAGACCATGCACATGACTCTTGGACTCATAACAAATGAATGAAAGAGACATCTTGATTTGAAAAGACAATAGATCAACCAAAATAGGGAAGGAAATAAAATAAAGCAAGGAAAATATCCTAACAAAGTAGATATGAGAATAAAACACTTATTTGGGACAAAATATAAACAAAATAATCTAACTAACCATGACAAAGCATGGCCCACCTGGATCAAAGGGGAAATTCATAAATTTACTCATTCCAAGAGAAGATACAAGTTACAAATTAGGGTTTTTATTGAACATGACCTTTGAATAGGCATTATTTTTTCCAATTAATTCCCTTAACATCTCCTGAAATGAGCCATCAATAGAAAACTTGTCACCAACAAAGACAAATTCATCTTGCACATTAGGATCCTTTTCATAGTACTTATCAACTACAACTTTGTCAAGTGATATCTCATCTATGCATTATCCTTGAGTGACCTTATCCTTCTTATCAACAACTTCAAGTTAATCAAGCTCTCTAAGGATTTTTGAATAGTCAAGTTAATCTGTATAATGATCTTGAGTAGGTGTTTCTTGATCATATTTTTGAATATCATGCTCTCTAATGGGAAGCATACCCTTGTAAAGCTCTTCAATCTCTTATAGAGATTTAAAATATAACTTCCAATCATTTTTTTTTCTTGATTTTGATCAACCTGAAAAGGATTATCATAAATGGTATCTTGTTCTTCCTCAAGTGGAGATATCTCAATCTTATTTATGACTTTAGCCTATACCAATTTCTCATGGATTTATTCCATATCAAGATCAATCTTTTGTTGCATACCTAAGACTCTTTTAATATCAGATATAGTCTCAATTTCAAATTGTACCTCTAGTGAAGTATCAATGAATAACTCTTTGTCATACACAATTGAAGCATCCTCTTCACATTCCTTAACATCTTAACTTGTAGTTGCAACCTATTCCACTATTTCCATAGAACATGCTCCTCTTGAATAAGGGAGATGGTGGGAGTGTGATGGAATTCATTTGTTTGAGAGGGCATATGAATCAATGTTTATCATAATTAGATTTTGGGATTTTGAGGACAAAGGAATCATTTAGGGAATATTGAAGGGGAGGGAAAGATAAAATTTTGAGAACTTCTACATTCTTATCTTTCCACTTGTATATTACTTCATTAAGGTGTGAAACCTTTTTATCCTCATGGAAAACTTGAGTTTTAGGGGTAAATGGTGAATAAAGGAGGCTATAAGAAGGTTTATCTTCTTCAATAGGATCTTGAATTAACATATGAATAGTTTCTTTAATAGGTTCTTCACTCCAATTAGGAATCTCCATTGGCTCCCACTAAACATGATTAAGAAATCTATGAGAATAAGGAACACAAGAAGACTGATAAGGAATACAAGGGGTTATTGACATAACTAATTAAATTCACCTTTATTCCTCTCATAAGCCTCTACTTTATCTAATACAAAGGTCCAAAACTCATGCCTCTCTTCTAGATGATTAGACACATTTTGAAATAGTTCATTCACTTCTTCATACCGGGAATCTAAACATATTTTTGTTGCATATTCTAGAAGTTTGAGATCTATCTCATCCATATTTTCTTATAAACAATACTACTCATATGCAACATCATAACCACATGGGAAAGGTGAAATCTGGTCTTGAGACTGATATGGTTCATAAGGAAGGTAGGAGTCATGCTCTTGATAATACAGATCATGGGAAACTTGATAAGGCTCATGGCCTTGATAAAATTCTTGGTAAGTCTTATTGGGCTCATATGGATCATCACAAGGCTAGTATGGTCCATGATAAGGATGATAAGTAGGTATTATATAGGGATCTACCTCACACATATCCATGAAAACAACATAAGGATAGTGAAATGAAATATACTTACTTGGAAACTATTTGAACTATTAAAATAAATTTTTTGAGCTTGAAATCACCAAATTCCTCATGAAGAACACTATTATAACTATAATTTCACCAAGACCAACTCCAATGGGTCCTATCAGGCATGGCAAAACATAATCCCCTTCTTAGCTAGGGTACAAATCTAGAACACCAACATGGGACTGACCCTAGGCTATGGGTCACCTATCATAGGGTTAGACCTCTAGATAAGGCTAGATTTCTTTTGGATTTATCACCTAAACTAATTTTGACTAGGAAAAAGGAGAGATAAATGGGTAACAACACTTAAAGCATGTAAAGGAGGTGATGCACTAGTAATGTGATTATTCATTCACTCTATCTAAACTTCCAAAAAACACTAATGAGATTGGATTTACAACTCCAAATGATTATTTATGTATTAGAATTTCATGCAAATGTTCACCAAATGATCAAAAACTAAGGGAATTGATGGAGAGGCCTGAATCAAGGCACTAACCAGTCAATGCATCCAATTGCTATCTCTAATAAAATGACATTTAATACTAAATATGACCTAAAAAATAATATAATCTAGTATCTAGGTGAGATCAATATTTGAAAAGGGAGAGATTTATACCACATATATAATTCAATCTGATATTGACATACTATACTAGCATAATAAAATTTAAAAATAGTCCTTTATTTATCTTAAGAGGTTACAAAGATCAAATTTGGGTAGAGTCTAGTCATACCCAAGAGAGGGATTACCAAGCCATTTTCAAGGCTTAGAAGACTATATTTATAAAAAAAGGAAAATAAAGAGAGAGAGTTGTGCATTGAAAGAGGTCTAACCACTTTTGATAGATTAGTATTCTCAAGGATGTTGACTCATGATCTCATAAAAAAAGAAGGTCCTCATATAATAATTGAATGCCCTATGTATCCAACTACCAAGTCTTCATATAGGGACTCTATGCAATCTTATACCTATTCTACTAATGAGGACCAACTCTTCATACCTTAGAACTGATGGAGCCATGTAACTCTATAGATCAAAAACCAATCACATTCATTAGTTTTCTTATAGCTTTCATGTAGATGAGGTGAAGATCGACATGTGTTTGATCCTATTTTTGCACTTAGTCACCAACCAATTATCTATGTTAGGTCTAATGAAGACCTACTTTACTTCCTTATAGCTCTAATGGTGACCTTTGAACTGTGCAGTATACATTTTGGTTCAATCCTAGGTCATCTTCGAACTTGGTTCCTTGTATTTTCTTATATTGGATTAAAATTGGATCATCAATTTCTATCAAAAATATCATAGGCTTGACCTTTGTTCATTAGATATCAAAAAATAACTTGGATCATTAACATATTGACCAATATTGTACCATTAGATTTTACTTGTTTGAATGAGTGCTAATCATCGATCTTCTACCAATTAAATGCACTTGTGCCACCTATCATGCAAGCATTTTCTCCTTAAACTCACTGAGTTCTTGAAATCAAATTCATCATTTATCTTGGGTGCATGATTGAATATGTGTTATTAATATGCTAGGACCTATTAAACTATCAGTCATTGCTTGCTATTGGATCTTTTATACAATCAAATTTAGATCATTGATTTGAATGTTTGAAATATAATGGCTATTTTATGAGGCTTTACTTTGATGTCCACATGCCTGTATTTGACATCTACATAAATGCATTTGACATTCATGTGATCATCATTGATATATTTGAACTTTAATGGTTACTTAACATGGCTTAAATTTGAAGTTTGCATGACCATCAAATGACATCCATGAGAATGTCAATGACATCTGCATGATTATTAATCTTTGATCCCTAATGGATGACTAATGATTTTTAATTTGACATTTTCCTAGATGTCTTAAAGACATTTAAAAACCAATGATCATTTTTTGTGCTTGAATTTGACACTTGCAGGACCATCCCAGACCTTTTGAATTCAAATAATTACTTGTCATAGCCTAAATTTGATGTTTTTGCAACTACCACCAATTTCCCTAGGCCATTTCCTTTGGACTATTATTTAGGACACTTCACTATGAAATGACCCTTTAGCCTTTTGGTCTAGGACAATTTGCCTAAAGAATGACCCTTCAAGAAAATTATTCAAACAATTTTACCAAAATAAATTTTTATACTTAAGTATTTTCCTAGAAGAAATGACACTTTGAGATTTGTTATAAGGCACTTTTTTGGTAAAGAAATACCCTTCAGGACTTTTGCATGGGATGCTTTGCTATAGAAATGGCCTTTTTGGAAAATGTATAGGACACTTTGCCTAAAAAAGTGACCCTTTAGAATTTTTGATTTGTACATTTCAGTGAAGAAATACCCTTCAAAAAATTATTTGGGACACTTTCCTTAAAAATAATACCCTTCAAGATTTCTACTTCGGACAAATTTCTCAAATAATGATCTTTCAAAAAAAGTGTTTGGAACACTTTTATGTAGAATGACCCTTTGATAAAAATTTTTGGATAATTTTACCAAAATAAATTACCCTTAGGATTTTAATGTGGACAAAATGTCTAAGAGAATTTACACTTAGCCTTTTTTTTATGTGAACAATTTCTATGAAAGAAAAAGGTCTTTAGGGAAATTGTTGCATAACAATTTCACTGAGAGAAATTTGTCTTCATCTTTTATTTCAAACATTTTGTTTGAAAGAATTCATGCCTTCAAAAACTTTTTCTTGGATAAATTATCTGAAAGAATCTTTAACACTTAGCTAAAAAAGGGTCTCGAAAGATTTGAACTTAGTAAAAATAAAAACTTGAAAGAAATCTACCAAATAAGGACTTAAACAAAACAAAGGTTTTATACTTAGCTTTTTTAAAATCATGTAGGCATTTTAAAATCATGATTGAACTATAGCTCAATCTTTGAAGGTTACAATGAGTTATAAAAACTTGAATATTGTGCATACTTGCTCCATGACCTTGAACTATCTTGACCACCATGAGAATATTCTTGGACCTTTTCTTTTCTCTGCAAACCTGTCCCTTATAAATTGACAATTTAAACTTTAAGTTAACTTAAAGTGTTTGAAAAACTTTTTAGCAATATGATCTCCCTCTTTAGGTCTCTCTCTCAATCAAGAACATTGCTCAGTCTTTCAAAGCTTTGTGTGTAGGCCAAAATTGGCCAACAAGAATGTGTAATGGGATCAATGACATGGAAACCATGGTGTATGTTGGTGCTATGTAGCTAGGTGCTATTATATTTTGAGACCTTCCCATATTTGTATAAGATAATTTAACTAAACTAGATACTCCTATATATGAGGACCATGCAATCGAGACTCCAAGAAACTAAAGCTAGACCATGGAGATTCCTTTAGGTGGAATGGGTTGAGTAAAGGTCAAATAAGAAGTGAGGATGTTGAACATGGTCAAAGTTATGAGTACCTGAGAAAATTAGGAAGCATGCATAATAATAATTGAGTGAGGCCTCATTAGGATAGGTTTTTTAGGAGAAAGGAATATTGGGGGTGGTTTGTTTAGCTATGGAGGGATGGAAATAGTGGGGGAAGGAATCTCCAGTGGTGTTTCTTGTAGGTACTTCTTTAGGCTCAATTTGGGGTTGCTCTTGATGTCTAAGTGTATCACTTGTAAAACTTTTTGTTGAGTGACTTGTAGAAGTGGAGGTGATAAAATTGAATCTAAAATTGAGGGAGTTAAATCTCATAGAGGTGAAGGTTTAGGGACCCAATTTATTATCCTTCTAAAAATTTGGGTTGCAGTCACCCAAACATCCTCCCTAGGCTAAGTTTTAGGAGCCTAAAAATCTAATAATAACTTTTCTTTGATGATTGGCGCAACTTGGGATTACTTCTTTTTATTCTTCTTCACCTTGAACCATACTATCCCCTCAGCATCAATTAATGGATTTAGATGAAAATCATCATCTTCGTGGGCCTCATGGTGATATGTGATGTTGGTCCTAGTTGCATGTTTTAACACATGGGTGTTAATAAACTTGTATGGATCCCATTCTCTTTGTTCCAATCTTCCCAATGCGTATGCATTTCTATTATGTACCATATTATATATCAAGGACAAGTTGTTATAGACATGGTGGTAAATTAAGATTGGTAAGTCTGGATACACCTTCTACTAGAGATCAAATGTGTAACCCATGACAGCTTTGGCCAACTAATAGGTACTTTATTACTCAATTATGTGGTCCAAGACCTGATAAGGTAGGAGGAGAGGGGATTCCTAGATGCCCTCTACCTGAATGATGTTATGATCTCTATAATACTAGTAAGATTTTATGGGTAAGAGTGTATTCTATTTTCATCTGATAGTTATGTCATATGCCTCTTGTTTATGGCCATGTAGACCATTGGGTAGAAGGTTGTGGTTCATGTAATGGTAGGTATATATTTTTTAGAATACCACATGAATAATAAAGTTGTTATGAGTCCATGGTGGGAACACATAAGGCATGAAAGTGAGGTTTGTTCCAACTGCATCCATTAGATATCTTAGCACATATAAATTTTACCCTCCTCTTGTCTTTCTAAATCCCTTGATTAGGTTCAATATGATGAGGATTCTAAGGTATAGGACCTCTTTCCCTTCAAGGATGATACTCAATAGGTGCACCAAGAGGATGTTCACATGTATGCCATCTTTTATTCTAAATAGATAATTTAACAAGATCATTCTCACATGTACTACTTCCCAAAAGATATGTATGGGGTAAGTGTTGATGTCTTCTTTTCTAGTCCATTGGTATAGATTCATGGTTTAATCTTAGAGAACCCTTTATATTTTATGTCTATCAATCCATGTATCCATCACATTTTGGTTATAAACTAGGGTCTACTTTGGGATATTATAATAATTCTTAAAATTAGTCCTAGAGATATTTACAATTTTATTTTGAGACCATGAAAAATATACTAGGTCCTTCACAAAGTCATGTATGTGGATAGAGTTCTATGGCATGTTGTTGAAGAGATCAAAAAATAAGAACACCTCTGGTTTGGTAGTAGCTTTATGTAATCTTGATTCCCTAAGGGATACATGCTCATCAAGGAATTGGGTTTCATCTTTATCATTATTTGAGGTGGGATTTTGCATGTCCTCAATTACCTAAAAAACTTTTTTTAGTTCTTAAAATGGATCAAGCCTAATGAGAATGTGGTATATTTATGTTTAGGCTCAAGCCTAGGATTTGAAGATGATATGGCCATGGCTGAGGATCTAAATTAATGAATATTAATTATTTCACTATCTTAGGAGGGATTCCTTTGCATTAAATAATGAGAGTTAAACATATTACCTCTAACCCTAAGTCTATGTTTTCAGTGCTCTGTCAACTTTTAAATGGTCAAGTTTGATCGAAAAAGGATGTATTTTTGGATTTGGCTTTACTTTTCCATAATTGGCCACCTCTTAGTTCATCATGGGAATGGGGATTGACTGATATAAGATTAACAATGGTGAACATGGGGAAAAAAAACAAGCAATAAAAACACATAAAAATAAGGAATAAGAAACTAACAAAATAAAATAAAATAGAGGAAAACATAAAACAAACTATAATCTAATCGAATATATACATACCAACCTTTGCCTAGGGGTAAACTGAGAATTATTTCTTTGAAAACTATCTATTTATAATAAAGAGAAGATTGTTTCCTTTAAGGTATTCAATCTAAATGTGTTCTACCCTAGTAATTTAGAGATTTAGTATGGGCCAATCCAAAGTGGGTCAATTTTGGAATGTTTCCCCTTATTTTCATGTGTTTTATCCCATAACAACACTAGTTTTGATATCTAGAAGGATTTAACCTTTGATCTCTTATTGAACCATATCTTAATATTTACTTGATGCCTACTAAAGTTTTACAAGGCCTCTTCTTGTGCATCCTCCAAGTGGATGATGTCTAGAAGTATTGAATTTGTTTTCTTGGTATCCCCCATGTATTCTTGCATGAATTTTTAAGTTATAAACTTGAGGGTCATTAGGAAGATAGGATCTAATCCATATAAAAATAAAAACTTAAATATTTTAAAGGATTGCTTATATCTGGTGTGGTTTTTCCTAAGAACATACTTCAGTAATAAATGCTAGTCTCGAGGTCTCTTTTATACCAATTTTTTGATTGCATCGATCATGTTTTTGTTGGTTGACTCAACCTAGCCATTCCATTTGATATAATAGTTAGATGAGATCCTAAAAAAAAAATTATTATATCCCCATGTACTGAGCTTTATTGACTAGAATGTAGGTATATTATCATAGACTAAAAAGGCCAGTGTACCAAATTATGTAGTTATGTTTTCCTCAAGGAATTTGATGACTTCCTTGTATGTGATATTATTTATTGCCAATAGCTCAGTTAACCTTGTGTAGTAATCAATGGATTTAAGTATGAATTTATGACCAAACAATGTGCTTTGGTTGATAATTCCAACAAAATTGAGTCCCCAGTGGCAAAATGGTCTTCCTTCAATAATATGTTACAAAGGCATCGTAACATGGAACTCTCATTTAGTGAAGGTATGGAATTGGTGACATGAAATCATAAGGGCATGGACATACGTAAATATAGTGGGACAATAATATATCACTTACATGATTTTTTTTGTAGTTATACTCTTGGAAGGATGACTGCTACCCAACATTTCATGAAAACTATCCTTGACTTCCTTGGACTCTTCCTTTGATAGGAAGCTAAGGTAAATGTCTTCATAGTTATTCTAATAGATAATGCCTTTATTTAGAATATAATGGTCCCATTTCATCCTAAGGGATCTTTTATACATATAATTTAGTCTTTAAGGTAGACTCCCATAGAAAAGGTAATGTATGACTGAAACATACCAGTCTAGGTGAAACACTATTGATTGATCTAATTGGTGTATAATGATCCTGGGGTAAATCTTAGTGATAACTTGAGTGAGACCTTAGCCTCATACTAAAATGGTAAGTTTGATCTCAATATCATATTATTGTAAATACATAGACCTTTGTCTTATCCATTTTCATTATACCTTAATATGAGATTTACAGTTGGGTTTGGGATAATGGCATGCACCTTATTCCTAAGAATGTAGTGCCTAGACTTATTCATAAGCTTGAACAACATGTAGGTATGATTATTTAAGGTATAATACTTCAAATCTACATCATTTAAGTTCTTTATCATGAGAGTGATCATGTGTTCTTCATCTAGCTACTGAATTAACACTACAATTACAATATGCTTAAAAGAAAAAAAGTAGAGGTAGAAACATTTTGTTTAGTCTAGGATTATCGAAATAGGTGATTGCATGATGGAATATATAATGTATTGGAAAGATTTCCCCACTTTGGAATTCCATTCAATTTTTACCTCTTACTTTAACATTGCATTCATAGGTATAAAAATATTAACAAAACATAATACAAAATTATTTACAAAGTTAATCTTAGAAAAGAAAGATTTTAATTACATTTTACTATTGGGTAGAGGTATTCTAGAAATAACATTGGCACGTTCAAAGTCTATATAAATACCTATTTATGATGATGTGACTGAGAAGCTTACCTTTAGTAACATTGAACAAGCTCATATTTATGTTTAAGGAGATATCATACCTTCTACATCTTTCAAATATTCTTTGGAGATGGAAACCGTGATTAGAGCTACCTTTTGAGAAAATAGTTAGGTCATTCATGTAAATAACATTGAATTTTCCTATCAGACCTTTGAAATCAGAATCCATAGCTCTCTATAAAGTTACTCAAGCATTGATTAAGCTTAATAACATTCATTTTTTGGAAAAAGTGCCACACTTAGTTGTGAATGCATTTTTACCTTAGTCCTGTATGTTGACCAAGACTTGACTGTATCCTCAGAATATTTATAAGGACATCATCTAAGATCTACTTAACATCTAAATCACTTCATCAAGGGAGGGTATAGGGTAGTTGTCTTTATTATAATGCTTATTTATATATTTGAAATCTACACATCCAAATTTATTCATTCTTCTTATAAATGGGTACCAATTTGGTTATTTATGTTGAGTGATGAATTGGGAAGATAATCTAAGTTGAAATGAGATTTTTAACTTCCTTATGAATAAATGGCTCTAGGATTAGGTTCACATGTTAGTGTCTCTATCTAAAAGGATTTCATTTCTAATTTAGTGGGATAATATGTGTGATCACACTTGGTTCAAAGACCTTAAGGTATCCATAGGCTAAAGCAATGGTATATAAGTAATGTAGTAGTATCTTCTTGAGTTGTTTTATCTTAGTCGGGTTATAATTCAGACCAATATGAGCATCCTATGGGTGGTTTGATGATACTAGATTGATATTTTTGGACCTATGATCTTACTGTAGTAGTTTCTCAGGTCTACATGCAGACCTATCAAGGTTAAATATCCTTTCAAGGGAGATGATTCCATTTGAAACTTAGTTTTATTTAAGGTTAATTCCCATTAAATAACAAAGACCACAAAACTAAAAATTCAAGGCCTTTATTAGCTTGGTTTTCATCATATTTTATGGTCAGAGTGTAGACTCCTATGTTAGAGGATATTAGGTTTTCCCTTTCATTGACTACAATGTATTCTGTGATTATATATTTCATCCTAGGTTCTCTGTCAACATGGATTTGATTGGCTACACCTCTCCAAGGTACCATATATGTGAGAAGTTGATGGACATGTACCTATTCAAGGTATTAGACTAGTCTCTACTTAGCAACATATTTTAGGCTCTTAGGATGTACACTACTTGAGTGTCCATGAATGTTTGTACCCTAGGTTCAGATTCTAGTTGTATATGCGTATTTGTCACATTATGATTTCACCATATAATTAATAACCTATAAATATATAGATTATTATGGTCATTATCTGATTATCTTTAATTTGATTTAAGATTTTTAACATATATTGTAATGGGACAGTGGTATTATTGATTAGTATACATTGTGTGACACTTAAATTAAAATAATTTTGTAAATTAAGGATGTATAAATTTTTTTTTTGCATCATTAGTTTATGATGAATCAAAATAAATACTTACTTATTGTGAGGTGGATGTAGGATAGGTTATACACTCAAAGTTTGATTAGGGAGAGCATTATTGAAGATGATCCATTAGATGGAGTGATTGGGGTAAATATTAGTGGAAAATGCTAGTGATTGTACACACACATACAGTAGATTTTAAATGATATTTGCATAAAAATGTTAGTGCATATTTATTTCAATTATATTTTTGTTTTTGGAATTTGTTTAAGTATGCATTTGGTTTCTTTAGCTTAATTGACTTGATTTTTTAATTTAAATCTAGAAAATAATTATTAATTACTAAAAATATATTATTATTTTTAGATATGATTATCTGGTAAATAAAAGGCAATTATTAGTTGAATAGACAATTACCTTGGTAATATTATTTGCATGAAAATAGAATTATTTTCTAAAGTCGCATTAAGGAAGTCTTGGAATTCATGCAGGGATTTACTTGAAATTAGAAAATAAAGATATAATTAATTATTAAGATAACTTAACCTTAAATTTACAAAACATGGAGAGAACTTGAAAAAGATGTGGTAAACTAAAATAAGTAAAATAACATGTTTATGATGAAAAAATTAAAGAAACTATAAGATGAGCATGCAAAGAAAAGGTGATAGCATATCATGCAAAGGTGGGTGCAGAAATCAGAAGAGGATTAAGTTTTATATATCAAGAAGAATTTTGAAAAGAGAGGAGGAACAAAAAAAGACAAAAATTGGAGGAGATAGAAGCCAAATATTTGAAGGAGAGAAAGAGAGAGCTAGGAAGGAAGAGCAAAGGATTTGTAGGGACGTAAGTAAAAAATAAGTATTCATCTTATTAGAATAACAAGTTGGTTCTGTATTTCAATTTGATATTGTCTATTTATTTACTTCTTTAGAAACCTACATAGTATATATATACTATAGTGTTTTACTATTCCAAACTCATGTATTCTATATTGAGGCCAATGTTTTAGTCTAAAAGAGATGGCATCAATTTTAGATTTGGTTTGCATTTTATCTTCATGACTTTTGAAGACTATCTCTAGTTTGAGAACCTGTGTTGTACTTATATTTTTGGCATTTCACTTTCCTATAATGTGTCCCATATTTATATCCCTATGTTATACCAAATAAAAGCCTTACATCATAATTAAAACTTTGTGTCCTTATTTTTTAATAGACCTGCATTGTTTATTATCCTACATTATAGGTAGCATTTGAAGTAATTATGCTAGTATCTTGAGTATAAGCATATGGCATCTTTCTTTTTAAGCTTGCATTATATTTTTCAATTGACTATGTTTAAATAAAGTCATGCATTCTATTTATAGTGCAACATTGATATTTTTAGAGACTGCATCCCATATTTTGTAGAGGCATCTCATTTGGTTTTTAGTCTACATTTTTACTCAACACATTATGACCAACATTCAAATTAGATAGGATGGCACTTTATGTTCATTTCCTGAATACCCTTTATTTTATCCTATGTTGAGGTAGCATTTAAATTTTAAGAATTTGAATCTTTATTTATTCTTTACCTATGTTTATCTTCGTTATATTGCATTTCCCCTATATTCATAGTATACTAATTAGTTCAAACCTATGTTTATTCCTTATTGACTGTATAATATTAAATCTTCAAGCAATGTTCTAAATTCTCTAAGCTCATGTATTATTTCTTATATCAGTATGAAGTAGATGACTATGTTGGATTATCCTCAGCTTGTGTTTTACCCATTTAGGTAGTTGCATTATGTTTTGAGTAAGATGTGTTGTATTTACATTTGATATGTTGTAGTATATAAATTGAAATGCCAACTTCATAATTATATGCATAGCTTGAGAATAAAGGAAGTGCTAAGATCATTGAATTGAAGGCAATGTTTAATAATTATAATGTTGATTTAAATTATAAAGTAGAGTTAATGAATGAAACATAGCATGCATAATATAAATGCCATGTTTACAATGTGATATCTGAACCTCTAATAAGAGATATCAAGGAAATATAGTGAATTAATACACCTAGATTTAAAATGAAAAAAATGGAGGCTTTAATCTTGCCTTAGTTTTTTGTGTCTAATTTTCTTTACCAGAATTGTAAAGATAACATCTTTTAGTTATCTAGAATATAAAAGGAAGTCATTGTATGTAAATATATTAATGCTAAGATATTTTATTGGAAAAGACAAGTCAAAATTAAAAAACATGTGTAGGTATTTCAATGCCCAACTAGTTATTTGAATGCCATGTATTACATGAAACATTGATCTTCATTTTGAAGCATTGACTCTTATTTTAATAGTTGAGTTTAGATATAGAATAAATAAGTTTAAACTTATTAAGTTTAGGGTATGTATATGATAAGTTGAACCATATAAATAAAAGAAAATATGATATTTCTTATAATGCAAAATCGAATGTTCAGTGGAACTTTAGTCTTTACCTTGGAAATTTAGTCTTTACCTCAGATTTCCATATTGCATTGCCATTTCATTTTAATTAATGAACATGTTTATCATAAAATCCATATGAGAATATTAAATGATTATTATTTGTTATAATATTTCTAATACCTTATCTCAAAGTATTAAAAGTACCATATAAAGGCAATATGGGCATGAATATTTTAAAATGTTCAATTAGATAGAATTGAAAAGAGTTGAATCATTATTTAAGAGACTAATATTATGATGGTTGTACATTGGTTCTATTGTTAGTATGATTATCTTTAGTCTAAGATTGAATGCTTGACTTAGTTTACATTGATGTTTATGAGATGATTGATTCTCAAACCTTAATTAGACCCTTTAATCGGTATTAGATTAATTGATGAACTTTAGTCAATTAGTGGTTTGATGTGAATATTTATCCTTGTAAACCAATTACATATGATTGTGCTTAGAGTTATATAGTTTTAAAAATGACACTATGATTTGGATAAACTATAGCATAGATCAGACTCTTCTATTATTATGCAATAATACATCTATTTATGTAATATCATATCCTTGATGATTTAATATATGATCTAAATCTATACAAAGGCAATGCTTAGAATGATAGTAGAGAGAAATAATATACCTGTAGCATGATATTATTATGTAGCATGTCAGCAGGGTAAAATCCTATAGTGTCATGAAATGATAAAAATGTGTGTGTATAGAGATGATGTTTTCATTTGTTTAGCATTGATGTCATACCTAGATGGTACATACTATATTTGTGTTGGTTGTTACTTGAGTAGTATGTGTGCAACATTTTTTAGGATATAATTTATGCATACATACAATATTGAAAGTGTAAACAAATGTTAAGAAAGAATTATATGCTTTTGTATGTCTTACTTTGTTACATACTTGCTTGATTAAAAGCATATGCTTTTGTGTATCTATGACTACTTTGTATGGATGTTTATGGATAAACTAGTAGTCATGCCTAAGAACACTAGACTAAGATAATATGGGTTGTCTTAAGGTGTAGTTACTTAGATCTTATTTTACTAGTAGTAGTCTATATTTTATTATGTGTTTTACCTAAGAGGTATAAACAATTGTCATTGTTTCTAGTTTGGGATTAATTTTAAGGTAAGACCCATTCATGCATAAGATGGTTATGTGTATATCTTGCTCTCTCCTAATTTATCTTGTGATTTGAAATCATTGCTAGGAGAATGTAATATGTATGAGTCTTTAAGTTATATCTTGTCATATATGAAACCATATTGGTGATACTAATAGGTAGCGAGATGGATTCCAATAGCCTAGGTAGTACCACCAATAGATAATTCAATCAAGTGGTGTGTTATAAAATTGACCAATCTAAATGATCGTATATTATTTGAAAACTTTGGATAAAATAGTGTAGATATACATTGTCATTTCATAGGTTTGATTTGTATTCTGTGTGATATCATGTTAGGATGGATTTCTTTACGATACACTACATGTTTTTATAAAGCTTACAACTCATGGGGTACTAGCACATCTCACTAGATTTAAGCACTAGTATATCTACCTATCCATAAAGGGTGGGCCATTTCCTAATACAGGATTGTATGGGTCATCATTAGTCCATGGTTGGTGTGGTAAAGTGCTTGGATGATGCTCTTGTTCCTCCACTATAGTGCTACCTAGAGATGACACATTAAATTATTAGCGATACATGAGTTAGTTTGACTCAAGCCCTAAAGAGCTTGGTATCTATTATTTGTATTAGGATGTATGCATAAAGGAATGTAATTATATTGTGTATTTATATATTGGAACAATAGTCGATGTATTGTGAGTCCATCTGTAGCTGTGTCCTATGGTATTTAATTCCTTAGAGATGAATAAGATTTATATTGTATGTAGTACTTGAAGTATAAAACTGTTATGCTATGAATGTTAAGTTAATTGTTTAATTTTTTAAAAAAAATATACTATATTTTTGAAGTACAACTTGAGTTGTTGTCACATGTGGTATCAAAGTTATGGCTAGAACTCTAGGTCCTAATGAGTCCATTAGCATTTTCATACCTTTTTGTGTAATAGAAAGGAGAAGTGTGTAGCTATGTATGGTACATTAAGTGTGTAACTTAAAGCATTTATACCCCCTTAGATTTGTTAAAGGGTTGGTTTTTCAAGTGTCCTATTGGTGATAGTTTTATAAGGTGTTAATTAGGTGAGTACATAGCTTAGTTCATGAGTGTGAACTAGAGTTTGCTACCATATTTTTGACCTTTAGATTGAACGCCTTGAGTGTGATTATGTCTTCTAAAAATCACCTTCACCATTTGTGTTTTATGTTGTGAGTATTTTAAAAGCTTGAAGTGCTTCTCACTTAAGAATATATGCTATAATTTTGTGTCTTATTTACATAGGTCCTTTGAATGGGAATCATGTAAGACCAGTCTAGTTTGGCACCACTTAGTGTGGTGGAAACTTTCTCATAATTGAATGTAGATGTCATGATTTTTATTTCTTTTGTGTTAGGATTTTGTTATGTGGATTAGCATCCTTATATTATTTAGACTTGAGAAGAGTGTTTACTCTCTTAGTTATTATTGACCCAATTTGAATTTTAGTCAAATTAGGTCAACCCAAACATTTATAAAAAATTTATAAGTTTTCATATGTCCCATGGGTGTGTCATGTTAGTCTATCATCTTACTTAGCCTTGTCATAGTCCTTGTTGAAGCCCATCTTCCTTATACTTGCATAGCCAACCAAAGTCAACCCTAGTCAAACATGGTAAAATTTGTTCAAAGGTTTAAATTATGTTAAATATGTCCTAATATGGTATTTGACATGTCTTAAGGTGTTTTAAAGTCATAATTTGGCCCTTTACTATGTCTCATGTGTAAAAAGGGCCTTTTGGTCATATGTTAAGCCCATTTAATGACTTGTACAGACTTTAAAGGAATAAAATTTGTCAAAAAGTTAGTTCTTAACATGGATGAGGTCAAAATATATTAGGAGGTAGTCAGAGTTAGTCCAATAATCAGTTATGTATAGAAAGAGGCAGTTCATCCTTGATTTTATACCCTTTTTAACACTTGTACAGACTTGTTGAGCTCATCTTCAGGTAAAAACATGAGTTATGCACCTTTTCACCTCCCTAAATTTATTTACACATTTGGTGTACTGAAATAAGGTCATAAAGTTAATTTATTTCTTCTATTTCTTTCTTATTTTCCTTGCAAACTAAGAAGGGTCAATTTCAAATGCTTTGTGTGGGTCGTACAGTTTCAGTTGAGAGGAATGCTCTTGGGGGATGAAATTAATATGAGTCTAATTAATTTTAATGGTAGGATTTATTAGTTTAGTGGATTCTCCTTTATGAACCATCACTTAGACCCTAGGTAGCTTTTTATGCACTTCCATTCATGAGGGGTCTATGTTTTGAGCTAGTTTCTAATTCTTCTGCTTGGTTTTGACAAGATGGTTATTTTCAAGTGTTTCTCCATGTTTTATAAGACATTTATATAGGTTTTATTATCATTATCATAGTTTTAGAGTTATCAAATGCCTCACAAGCCTCTTTTAGGCTTGTTCTTAGTCATGGATCACCCACACTATTCTATACTTAGAAATATGCATCTACATGTGCCTTAAAGCAAGTTTTACACATTAATATGAAGGTTGTCTTAGATGTTTTGAGTATGGAAAATACATGTGAGGTGTTTTGAAAGACTTTCCCTTGAATATTCTTACTCCTTCTATGCCTATGTCTACATAACATAATCTAAAAGACCATCTATATCCCCTACTAACATCATGGTGACATATGAGGAGATGGAAGAATACTCCAATTGCTCAGCATTGCCAAGTATGCATTTATATGCCTAAAGGAGGAACATAAGGTTCCCATTCATAAAGAGTTTCAAATTTTTCATACCATAGCTCACTATGATTCATTAGATATCTACCTTTAGTTGGCATAAATAGGGAAATGAGATAACTTTTTGAATGTGGAAGTGATATGAGACCCCGCTTGGAGTCATTATGTATTAAGGGAACCATGCTAAGCTTGTATGAGGTGAAGAAGGGTCAAAAAAGGCTATGAATTCACTCTAAGAGAATGAGGAATTTTTTTGGTCTCTTAGTCCCAAAATGGTCAAAATAGAGCTCCTAGCTCTTTTAGATTGATTTGGTAGAAATGCCATATTAACCTTTAGCCACTCCTTGTTCATCAGCCTTATAATCCTTGACATGAAGAATGAATGTACAAAGTTTGAAGGGATGTTAAAAAATGAGGGAGGATTCCTAAGAGTGAAAAGTTGCCATAAAAAAAATTGAATCCATTTAGTGTTGTCTACCAGCCCGAGAGAAAAAATGTTTTTTCCACCAAAGTTGCAATCTATAATATGCCACCATGGTAGGGTGTTCACAAATAGTTTAAGGGATGGTATGCATATAGAATATCATCAAGGAGAAGATTATAGTGTTAATGTTTCCTTTCATACACTTTCATTGTCCACACATAGGGAAAAATGTGCACCTACAACAGACCAAGGCTAATATTACTTCATACATGGTAGTCTTGTGCTAGAAAGGTATGGAAAAGGTGGAAAAAGGACTCAAGTGGTTAATTGAGAGAATTTGGAACTCTAGAGGAGCCTTTATAAACTTAGAACAAAGTTTTATGATACTAAATAAACTACATTAGGGGTCTCTAACTGAGAAATATAGTCAGTCAAGCAAAGGAGGACCCATTTTGTAAACTTAAGGTACATAAGAGAAAGGTTTATGGTTATGCAAAGTGATGAATTATCCCTAAACATCAACACCATGATGTTTTCACCTTAAAGGTATTATCAGTATCTCAAGGACACCTATATATGGTCCTATCAAATAGAGGTGTCTCAGTCCTACAGGTAGAACCATCATCTTGTAGAATCTAAAGCATAAATGGTGTACTAAAGGGCATATACATGATGGGTAGCTTGTATAACAGATGGATAACCTTATAAGATTTAAAATGGTGTTTTTAACACTAGGATTAGACCTAAAATCATGAAAATGGACACCTATAGGGGTGACTATGGAGGAGAATATAGTTAAAGTCAAGGAGTGAAAGGTTAATCTTGGAATGTAGGGTGTGAGGAACACATGATTCTGGAGAGATTATTGAATATTATCACATATTCATGTGTATTATAACACCCTAATAAATATATCACAATGAATTTTGAGAAAAAAGAGAGATTAAACCACACTTACATAGTGCTCATACCCTACCTACATATACAATCTCCCTATGCAAACTCAGTTTTGGGTTTTGTGTATTTTGGAGGTCTAAATCATGTAGTCAGGAGATCAAATTTGGTATGAAGCACCATTATGAATTGAATAACCTCATCCAATTTTTGGTATTATGAGATCAATAAGGTAAACCTCCTCTTTTTGTCTCAAAGGCAAGGTATTTTTCACCTTGCATAGACCCTGAAACTTTGTGGAAATGAGTAAAATAGTAGACTACACTTGTATGGATGGTGTAAGGTAATTTTCACCTTGCACAAACCTTGTAACTTTGTGAAAATGAGTGAGATAGTGGAATAAAAGGCTTGAAAACTATGGGACACCTGAAAAAACATTAAAAAAACATTATAAGAGGGTCTGAGGCCAAATAGGGTGTTCCATGCAGTAAGGGTTGCAGTCATGATCCACTAAGCTCAATGAGGCTTATAGGAAAATTATGGGGCCAATTATAGTTTTATCCTTTTTAAGTCATCCCAATGCTTTTAATTATATTCATATAGGTGACACTAAAGTTTTTGAATCAAAAGGAGATAGGGGAACTCATTAGAGACCCACATTGAGCCCAGGTTGCAGATAGACTTGTGGAACAAGTTTTAGGCTTGAGGTAGATTGATAGGTTAGTTATACTTATAACATGAAAAAATCACTCCACTAAATTTGGACATGTTTTTTGGAGTCTATCAGAGGTGTCTAATTCTTTATATTATAAATAAGTTCAACAAGGAGCCATTCATTGGCTTAAAGGCAATTAAAGCTTATGAAAACTATTAAAAGGGCTTGAGTGACCAAGTTAAAATTATTAGAACTTTTACCAACATTTGCATGATACTCTAAGGTGTTTTTGGATGTCATTAAAGGTCCTTAAGAATCCCTCAATGGCATTTTATTAGAGTTCCAATGTATATTCTTTATGAACAAATGTTAAGACTAGAAGCCACTCCAAAACCCTTACAAACCCTCTTAAGGACCCGATCTGGGAAGGAAGAAAATTGAAGCATGAAAATTGGGTGCAAATGCCATGAAACTAATTGGAATATTTAGATGACTCTCTAGGGTAATGACACAAGCAATTAAGGTGTACTACACTTATATAGATGGTGCAAAATAGGGCTCTTTTTTACTAATTTATGTGTTGTGTAGGTGTGAGAAGGTTTCAAAATATAAAATCACTTATAAAATATAGTTTAGGACTTTTTATAAGTCTTAATTTTCATTTTATAAGGTATATAAGCACCTAAGTTTGCCTACCATCTCTTTCATTTTAGCCAGTCACAGTGAATGGGTAGTGAACATTTAGGAAAAGTGGTGAAACTCCATTTGAGAAGTAGTTAAAGGCTTGTTTGATGAAATTTATGATATGGAAACCCTTGACACATGTCATCCCTCCCTGTGCATAGACCAGATTATAGAATTGGAAACATTTTGGATGCTACGTCTGAGAAGTGCATGGAAAGAAGTCATTTTGGGACTGTCATGGATGATTGTGCATGGCAAGAAGAATAGGAATGATGAGAGATTGATCCAATGCATGTGAGATATTTTTTTAACCCATTCCACTCAAACACATAATTAGACCTAATCCTATGTAGATATGAGGTAGTTTTTTAAAGGCAAATCATGAAGGTAGTTTCATGTGCCAGCACAAGAGCATCTACACTACATGTGGAGGAGTTGAACAAGTTTGAGGGACATTTGTCCTTGATCATATTTAGGAACTATTTCGTATATGGTTATATGAATATTTTAACTCCTTATCATTACTTTACAAGTGTCTTTAAGACTCTTGAGCTTCTCTTTCTCTCTCCTCCAATAATGTCTATAAATTCTAGCCTTTTTGGCTATTGTATAGATCTCTCCACCTTGGTATGGTGAATCCCTAACAAATTTTTACCTTGAGATAATAAGGATATTTTTTTACCTCACTAAATATTTCAATAAGTTTACACAATGGTTGTTGGTCTTGTGCAATTGTATTTTGGTTTACCTTCACATGTACTCTTCCTAGTGCCTTGTGTGTTTTGGAATTTCTCTGTTACAGGTTAGCAAGAAGTGTATAATTAGATTACAGGTTTAGTGAGTGGTATATTCAATAGTGTTTATTATAATGCCTATTGTCTAAGTCCTCCTAACCCAGGCTCTCTTTAAGACCCCATTTTTGAAACATTGATGTGAAAGGGAAGACTGTTATTAGATGAAGTGTATGTGCAAACTCATCCTTGGTTCCAAGTGTATATTAAAGGATGTAAGTAGAGCATATATTTAGTGTATCATCTGCCATATATTATATTTGATTTTAGATAGTATTATCCTTTTTCATCCCCCTAAGTGTCAGTAGTAAGATTGAGCTATAGTGATGCATCAAGGGGAACTAGCCCCTAATCTAGAGATCCACCTCATAATTGGTGACCCACAGCCTTGAGGTGGTTCCATTATGCCACTTGAATGAGGAGAGACTTGTCATATCCTCATTGGGTGAAAGTTAAAGTGAAAACATTTATATTAGAGGTGAGTTATTATGTTTTGACTCTCATCTTACGTCATTTTAAGTTACTGAGAAGATTCATATTTTCAAGATGTTGATTTAGAGTTTCTTAGGCAGAAACTCATTTCTGAATTATTTTTTATTCCCTTGAGTTCATAGGATAGTGTTTACTAATTCTCATTGAATAAAATTTGTAGGATTGAATATATTAATGCATCCTTGTGTTTTATATTTTCTTTCCATTTATGGAATTAGGTGATCATACTACACTTACAAGTTTGGTAAGTGAATAGTGAATGGTAACATGGATTGTGATGTTTCCTTCTACCATATGAGGGCATGTAGGAAGTTTTGGTTTATGATATGTTAGTTCTCTAATTTATATGTATGAATTTTTAGAGTCACTATTTTATCTAACTTATGATCTTGACCATGAGGAATGGCTGATATTGAATTTATATAAATTTTAGTGTTTATAGTTATATGTTATTGTATATATTTATTTAGACTAATATTATTGTCTTTTTTTTTAAGCATATTATTTTGAAAAATAATAAGTGTACCTTTATTTTGAGATAAAGTAAGGTATAAGATGTGCAGAACATCTTCTTAGTTTAAAGGGCTGATATAAACTTTAACTATGTGTGCTAGTCATGCAAGCAAGGAGACATTATCTCATTTTAAGGTTATAGGGATGGTATGATCCTTAACCTTTGTATGTTATGGGATTATTTCCTTTTTACTATGAATATAACACCACAAGTTAAGTTATAGGATAGGATACTAGTTTTGATTGATTAGTAGCAACTTAATTCAATCTCAAGATGATTGTATGATTTCTCTTATGTGTATGTTTGTACATATGGAATCTTTTAGTATATAGTATTACTTTTTGTGATCTATTAGAATAGATTTGTGAACCTTTTGAATATCATTTGGTCATGAAGATCTGAGGGATGATTGGTGAATTAGGAATGTGAGTTCTAAGCGATAAGAGAGTATCCTAATTAGCCTCACATTGACTTAGTTGTTACTGAGTTGGATTTGATAGATGAACTTGTTGAATCTAGGATTTGACAGGCAGAACTTGTTGAATATAGTTGTATGATAATTTATTTTGACTTTTGTGATGATTTTATGTGTTGTTGAGTTATCAAGGAAACTTTTACCTAGTTATTTATTAGACTTTTCTTGTGGTTCTAAACCCCAAAGTGGTCATAATGGAACCAATCAACATAAATTGACTTAAACAAAAATTGTTTGCATAATAAGAAATGTCATAGAGTAGGTTCTTGTGGGACCAATTCTCTAAGAATAGTTCTAGTTAGGAGAACTAGTATGAGTTCTTTAGGTAAATTTTGCATTTAATTTCATGATATGATACTTTATACTATGTTTTTATGGTGTTAACCTCTATTTTTTAATAAAAACTTTTGCTTGAATAAGAGTCATCAGGGCGATGACTAGTTTTAGGGAGGAGGATGTCACATTCCTATTTCACCCTTTCATTAATAACCTATAAATCTATAGATTAGTATGGTCATTTTTTTAATAACATTGCTTTGATTTGAGATTTTTGACATATATTGTAATGGGATAGTGGTATTGTTGATTAGTGTATATTGCATGATAGTTATATTTTGATTATTCTATAGATTAAGGATGTATACTTATTAGTTTTTCATCATTAGTTTATGATGACTTAGACTAAATAACTACTTGTTATGAGGTGGATTCAAGATAGGTCCTACCCTCAGAGCTTGATAAGGGATAACATCATCAAAGAGGATCAACTAGATGGAGTGACTGGGAGAAATATCAATGGAAAATGCTAGTGACCCTACATACACACACAATAGATTTTAAGTGATATTTGCATAAAAATGTTAGTGCATATTGCTTGAAATTATATTTATATGTGAAATTTTTTTTAGTATGCATTTGGTTTATTTTGCCTAATTGACTTGATTTTTGAATTTAAATCCAAAAAATAATTATTAATTTCTAAAAAGATATTATTTTTAGATACAATTATTTGGTAAATAAATGACAATTATTATTTGAATAGATAATTACCTTGGTAGTATTATTTTCATGAAAATAGAATTATATTCTAAAATGATGTTAAGAAAGTCTTGAAATTCATGCAGGGATTTACTTGAAAATAGAAAATAAATATATAATTAAATATTGAGACAACTTAAGCTTAAATTTAGAATAGAAGGAGAGAAATTGAAAAGGGTGTGGTAAACTAAAATAAGTAAAATATCATGTTTATGTTAAAAAAAAATTAAATAAACTGGAAGATGAGCATGCAAAGAAACGGTGATAGCATAGCATGCAAAAGTGGACATAGAAATCAAAAGATGAGTAAGTTTTATAAATCATGAAGAATTTTGAAAAGAGAGGAGGAAAAAAAAAAGATAGAAATTAGAGGAGAGAGAAGATAAAGATTTGATAGAGAGAAAGAGATATCTAGGAAGGAGGAGCAAAAGATTTATAGGGAGGTAAGGAAAAAACAAGTATTCATTTTATCATAATAGTAGGTTAGTTCTATATTTCAATTTGATATGGTCTATGTATTTACTTCTTAAAAAACCTACATAATATATATGTAGTGCAATGTTTTAATATTATAAACATGTATATTCTATATTGAGGCCAAAATTTTAGTCTAAAAAAGATGGAATCATTTTAAGATTTAGTCTATATTTTATCTTCATGACTTTTGAATCCTACCTCTAGTTTGAGAGCCTACGTTGTACTTCTATTTTTGGCATTTCAATTTCCTATGATGTGTCCCATCTTTATAGCCCTATGTTATACCAAATAAAGGTCATGCATCATAATTAAAACCCTATGTCCTTATTTTTTTAATAGACCTGCACTATGTTTCTTTGATTATCCTACATTATAGCCAAAATTTTAAGTAATTATGCCAATGTCTTGAGCATAAGAAGATTGCATATTTATCTTTAATCTTGTATTATATTTTTTAATTGATTGTGTTTAAATAAAGGCCTGCATTCTTTTTATAGTGGAGCATGGATATTTTTATAGACTACATCCCATATTTTGTAGATGCATCTCATTTGGTTTTTAGTTTTCATTTTTACTCAATAGGTTGCATCTAGAATTCAAATTAGACAGGATGGTGCTTTATGTTCATTGCCTAAATACCTTGTATTTTATCCTATATTGAGGCAGCATTTAAATTTGAAGCATGTGAATCTTTATTTATTATTTACCCGTGTTTATATTTGTTATGTTGTATTTCCCCTATATTCCCAGTGTACTACCATTTCAAAATTGTGTTTAGTCCTTATTTAATATATAATATTAAACCCTCAAGTAGTGTTTTACTTTCTATAAGCCCATGTATTATTTCTTATACTAGTATGAAGTAGATGACTACATTGGATTATCCTCAACCTATGTTTTACCCATATACGCAGTTACATTGTGTTTAGCATAAGATGTGTTGTATTTACATTTGATAGGGTGCAATATATAAATTAAAATGCCAGATTCATAATTAGACACGTAGCTTGAGAATTAAATAAGCATTGAGATCATTCAATTGAAGGTAGTGTTTAATAATTATAACACTAAGTTAAATTATAAAGTAGAGTTAATGAATGAAGCACAACATGCATAATAGAAATTCCATGTTTACAATGTGATAGATGAACCTTTAATAAGAGATTCCAAGTCAAGGAAATTTAGAAAATTAATACACCTAGATTTTAAATGAAAAAATGGAGTCTTTAATCTTTCCTCAATTTTCTATGTCTAATTTTCTTTGCCAGAATTGTAAATATGACATATTTTGGTTATTTAGAATATAAAAATAAGTTGATGTATGTAAATTTATTAATGATAAGTTATTTTATTATAAAATACAAATCACAATTTAAAAACATGTGTAGGTATTTTAACGCCCAACTAGTTATTTGAATGTCATGCATTGCATGAAACATTGAGCTTTATTTTGAAGCATTAACTCTTATTTTAATAGATGAGTTTAAATATAGAATAGATAAGTTTAAACATATTAATTTTATGGTATGTATATGATAATTTGAACCATATAAATAAAATAAAATATGATTTTTCTTATAATGTAAGATCTAATGTTTGGTGGAACTTTAATATTTGCCTTGGAACTTTAATCTTTGCCTTAGATTTTCATATTGAATTACAAAATAGATTTCATTTTAATTAATGAAAATATTTATCATAAAATAAATGTGATAATACAAAATTATTATTATTTTTTATAATATTTCTAATACTTTAACTCAAAGTATTAAAAGTACCATATAGAGGGAGTACGGGCATGAATATTTTAGAATGTTCAATTAGATAGAGTTGAAAAGAGATGAATCATTATTTAAGAGACAATATTATGATGTTTTTACATTTGTTATATTATTAGTATGATTATATTTAGTCTACTATTTAATGTTTGACTTAAGTTTACATTGATGCTTATGAGATGATTGATTCTCAAACCTTAATTAGACCCTTTAATTGGTATTAGATCAATTGATGAACTTTAGTCAATCAATGGTTTGATGTGACTATTTATCCTTGTAAATAAATTACATATGATGAATTTAATTAGAGTTATATAGTTTTATAAATGTCCCTATGATTTGGATAAACTATAACATAGATCAAAATCTTTTATTATTATGCAATTATAAATATGTTTGTGTAACATCATATCCTTGGTGATTTAATATATGATCTAAATCTATACAAAGGTGATGTTTAGAATACTAGTAGAGACAAATAGTACTTATATCACTATAGTATTATGAAACATGTTGGTAGGGTCAAATCTTATAGTGTCATGAAATGTTAAAAACTTGTGTGCATAGAGATGGTGTTTTCATTTATTTAGTCTTGATGGCACATGTGGATGGTACATACTGTATTTGTGTTGGTTGTTACTTGATTAGTATATGTGTAATAATTGGTAGGATATCATAAATTAATACATACAATGTTGAAATTGTAAATGAATGTTAATAACTAATTATATACATTTGTATGTCTTACTTTGTTACATACTTGATTGATTAAAAACACATGCTTTTGTGTATCTATGACTATTTATGGATAAACTAGTAGTCATGCCTAAGAACACCAGAGTAAGATAATTTGGGTTATCTTAAGGTGTATTTACTTGGATATTATTGTGGTAGTATTAGTCTATAGTTTATTGTGTGTTTTACCCAAGAGGTATAAATAGTGTTCATTGTTTCTAGTTTGGGATTGATTTTAAGGTAAGCCCATTTATGCATAAAATGGTTATGTATATATCTTTATTTCTCCTTGTTTAGCTTATGATGTAAAATTATTTATAAAAGAATGTAATATGTATGAGTCATTGAGTTATATCCTATGTTATATATGGAACCATATTGATGATACTAATAGATAGTTAGATTGATTCCACTAGCCTAGGTAGTACCACCAATATATAGTCTTATCAAGTGATGTGTTATAAAATTGACCTATCCAAATGATCATATATTATTTGAAAACTTTGGCCAAAGTAATGTAGATATACATTTTCATTTCATACGTTTTATTTGCATGTTGTGTGATATCATGATAGAATGAATTTCTTTATAGTGCATTGCATGTTTTAATAAATCTTATAACACACGGGGCACTAACACGTCTCACTATATTTTTGCACCATTATATCTAACTATCCATGAATGGAGGACCATTTCCAAATAGGGTATTGTGTGGGGGATTTTTGGTCTATGATTGGTATGGTAAAGCACTTGAATGATGTTCTCCCTTCTCCATTATAGTACTACCTGGAGACAACACTTGAGATTACCAGCAATACACAAGTTGGTTCGACTTGAGCTTTGGAGATCTTGGTATATGTTATTTGTATTAGATTGTATTCTTAAAGGAATGTAATTATACTATATATTTGTATATTAGACTAGTAGTAACTTTATTATGAGTCCATCCTTAGTTATGTCCTATGGTATTTACTTCTCTAGAATTGAATAAGATTTATATTGTCTGCATTATTTGAAGTATAGTATTGTTGTTCTTGGTTGTGGATTTAATTTATTATACTATTATAATTTTTTGATATGAATTTTAAGTTAATTATTTAATTGTCAATAAAAAAATCTATTGCATTTTCTAAGTATAACATGAGGGGTTATCACATGTGGTATTAGAGCTATGGCTCAAACTCTAGGACCTAATGAGTCCATTGAAATTTTCATAACTTTCTATGTAATAGAAAGGATAAATGTGTAGGTATGTATGGTACATTGAGTGTGTAACTTAGAGAATTTTTACCCCCTTAGAGTTATTAAAGGGTTGGTTTATTGAGTGTCTCATTGGTGATAGTTTTATAAGGTGTTGGGTAGGTGAGTATGTAACCTAGTTCTTGAGTGTGAACTAGAGTTTCTTACCATATTTTTGAGCTTTAGATTGAATACCTTGAGTGTGATTATGTCTTCCTTGAATCACCTTCACCATTTGTGTTTTGTGTTGTGAGTATTTTAAAAAATATTGGAATGATTCTCACTTATGAATATATGTTGTAGTTTTGTGTCTTATTTACACAAGTCCTTTGAATGGGAATCTTGTAAGACCATTATAGTTTGGAAACACTTAGTGTGATGGAAACTTAATTATAATTGAATGTAGATGCCATAATTGTGCTTTCTTTTGTATTAGGAGTTTGTTATGTGGATTAGAATCCTTATATTGTTTAGACATGAGAAGAAGTGTTACCTCTCTTAGTTAGCTTAGAGGTGAGTTATTATGTTTTCACTCTCCTCTTACATCATTTTAAGTTACTAAGAAGATTCATATTTTTAGGCTGTTGATTTAGAGTTTCTTAGGTGGAAACTTGTTTTTGAATTGTTGTTTTATTCCCTTGATTTCATAAGATAGTGTTTATTACTTTTCATTGAATAAAAGTTGTAGGATTGAATGGATTAATACATCTTTATGGTTCATATTTTCTTTCCATTTGTGGAATTAGGTGATCATACTACACTTACAAGTTTGGTAAGTGAATAGTGATTGGCAACATGGATTGCGATGTTTCCTTCTACCATATGAGGGTATGCAGGAAGTTTTGGTTTATGAGATGTCAGTTCTCTACTTTATATGTCTAAAATTTTAGAGTCACTATTTTATCTAACTTATGAACTTGACCATGAGGAATATATAATATTGAATTTATATAAATTCTATTGTTTATAGTTATATGTTATTATATATCTTTGTTTAGATTGATATTATTCTATTTTTTAATCATGTTCTTTTGAAGAATAATATATGTACCTTTATTTAGAGAGAAAGTAAGGTATAAGATGTTTTAGAACATCTTCTTAGTCTAAAGGGATGATATAAGCTTTTTAACTATTGTGTGTTAGTCATGCAAGCAAGGAGACATTGTCTCATTTTTAGGTTGTAAGGACAGTATGATCTTTAACCTTTGTATGTTATGGGATTATTTCCTTTTTATAATTAATATAACACCATAGGTTAAGTTGCAGGATAAGATACTAGTTTTGATTGATTAGTAGTAACTTAATTCAATCTCAGGATGATTGTATGATTTCTCTTAGGTGTATGTTAGTACATATGGAATATTTTGATTTTTATGATCTATTAGAATATATTTGTGAAACTTGTGCACCTTTTGAATATCATCCAATCATGGAGACCTGAGGGATGATTGGTGAAATAAAAAATTTAGTTGTAAGTGATAGGATGGTATCCTACTTAGCCTCACATCAACTTGGTTGTTACAAAGTTGGATCCAATAGATGGACTTGTCAAATCTAGGATTTGACAGGCAAAACTTATTGAATACAATAGTATGATCATTTGTTTTGACTTATGTGATGATTTCATGTGTTGTTGAGTTAGTAAAGAAACTGTTACCAAGTTATTATTAGACTTTTATTGTGGTTCTAGACCTCTGAGTGATCATGATAGAACGAATAAACATAAAGTGACTTATACGAAACTTGTTTGTAAAATAGGAAATGTTGGAAAGTAGAGTTTTGTAGGACTAATTATCTAAGAATAGTGTTAGTTAGGAGAACTAGTATGAGTTCTTTAAGTAAATTTTGAATTTAATTGCTTGATATGATACTTGATACTATGTTTTTAAGTTGTTAGACTATATATATTAATCAAGAAATTTGTTTGAATAAGAGTCATCGAGGTGATGACTAGTTTTAGGGGGGAGGATGTAACAGCCTGATTTCACCCTATAATTAATAACCTATAAATATATGGATTAGTATGGTCATTGTCTGATTACCATTGCTTTGAATTAAACTTTTTGACATATACTATAATGGGATAGTGGTATTATTGATTAGTATAAATTGCATAACAGTTATATTTTGATTATTTTATACATGAAAGATGTATAATTTTTAGGTTTGCATAATTGATTTATGATGACTCAGACTAACTACCTACTTATTATGAGATGGATACAAAATAGGTCCTACCCTCAGATCTTGATGAGGGAGAGCATCATCGAAGAGCATTAGCTAGATGGAGCGATTAGGAGAAATATTAGTGGAAAATTCTAGTGACCTTACACACATGCATACAAGATTTCAAATTATATTTGCATAAAAATGTTAGTGTGTATTTCTTGCAATTATATTTGTGTGCGAGGAATTTATTTTAGTATGCATTTGGTTTCTTTAACCTAATTGACTTGATTTTTGAATTAAAATCTAGAAAATAATTACTAATTGCTAGAAGATATTATTATTTTTAGATATGATTATTTGGTAAATAAAAGGTAATTATTAGTTGAATAGATAATTACCCTGGTAATATTATTTTCATGAAAATAGAACTATTTTCTAAAGTTTTGCTAAGGCAGTCTTAAAATTCATGTAGGGATTTACTTGAAAATAGAAAATAAAGATATAATTAATTATTGAGACAACTTAAGCTTAAATTTAGAAAACAAAGAGATAACTTGAAAAGGGTGAGGTAAACTAATAGCATATCTATGATTAAAAAAATTTAAAGAAACTAGAAGATGAGCATGCAAAGAAATGTTGATAGCATAACATTTAAAGGTGGGTGTAGAAATTAGAAGAGGAGTAAATTTTATAAATCAGGGAGAATTTTGAAAAGAGAGGAGGAATAGAAAAAGATAGAAATTAGAGGAGAGAGAAGCTAAAGATTTGATGAAGAGAAAGAGATAGCTAGAAAGGAGGAGCAAAGGATTTGCAAGGAGATAAGGAAAACACAAGTATTCATCTTATTAGAATAGTAGGTTGGTTATGTATTTCAATTTGATATGGTTTATGTATTTACTTCTTTAGAAACCTGCATAGTATATATATAGTGAAGTGTTTAAATATTCCAACCCCATGTATTTTATATTGAGGCCAGTGTTTTAGTCTAAAAGGGATGGCATCATTTTAAGATTTGTTCTATGTTTTATCTTCATGACTTTTGAAGCCTACCTCTAGTTTGAAAACCTATTTTGTACTTCTATTTCTAGCATTTCAATTTCATATGATGCATCCCATATTTATAACCTTGCATTATACCAAATAAAGGCCTTGCATCATAATTAAAACCCTACATCTTTGTTTTTAAATAGACCTGCATTGTGTTTCTTTTTTTATCCTACATTATAGTCACCATTTGAATTAATTATGCCAACATCTTGAGCATAAGTAGATGGCATATTCTTTTTAAGCTTATATTATATTTTTTAATTGATTGTGTTTAAATGAAGGGATGCATTCTTTTTATAGTGTAGCATGGATATTTTTAGAGATTATGTCCCATATTTTGTAGAGGCATCTCATTTAGTTTTTAGTCTACATTTTTACTTAACAGGTTGTGGATAACATTGAAATTAGATAGGATGGTGCTTTATGTTCATTGCTTGAATACCCTTTATTTTATCTAGCATTGAGGCAACATTTAAATTTGAAGCATGTGAATCTTTATTTATTATTTACCTATGTTTCTCTTTGTTATGTTGCATTTTACCTATATTCCCATATTACTATTATTTCAAACCTACGTATAGTCCTTATTGAATGTATAGTATTAAATCCTCAAGCAACATTTTACTTTCTATAAGCCCATGTATTATTTCTTATACTAGTATGAAGTAGATGACTACCTTGGATTATATTCAGCCTACAATTTACCCATTTAGGTAGTTACATTGTGTTTTGGGTAAGATGCATTGTATTTATACTCAATAGGTTACAGTATATAAATTTAAAAGCTAGCTTCATAATTAGATGACTAGTTTGAGAATTATGGAAGTGTTGAGATCATAGAATTGAAGTAGTTTTTAATAATTATAATGTTGAGTTAAATTATAAATCTGAGTTAATGAATGAAGCATAGTGTGCATAATAAAAATTCCATGTTTACAATGTGAAATTTGAAACTCTAATAAGATATTCCAAGTCAAGGAAATGTAATGAATTAATATGCATAGATTTTAAATGAAAAAATTGAGTCTTTAATCTTGCCTTGGTTTCCTATGTCTATTTTTCTTTGCTAGAATTGCAAAGATGACGGCTTTCGGTAATCTAGAATACAAAAATAAGTTGTTTTATGTTAATTAATTAACAATAAGATATTTTATTGTAAAATACAAGTTAAAATTAAAAAATGTGTGTACATATTTCAACGTCGAGTTAGTTATTTGAATGTCATACATTGCATGAAATGTTGATCTTTATTTTGAAGTGTTGGCTCTTATTTTAATGGCTGAGTTTAAATATAAAATAGATAAGTTTAAACATATTAAGCTTAGGGTATGTATATGATAAGTTGAACCATATAAATAAAAGAAAATATGATTTCTTTTATAATGCAAGATCAAATGTTCAGTAAAACTTTAGTCTTTGCCTTAGAACTCTTGTCTTTGCCTTGGATTTTTGAATTGCATTACTAGCTCAATTTCATTTTATTGAATGAATGTGTTTATCATAAAATCCATATGAGAATCTTAAATTATTATTATTATTTATAATATTTCTAATACCTTATCTCAGTATTAAAACTAGCATATAGAGGTAGTATGGGCATGAATATTTTAGAATGTTCAATTAGATAGAGTTGAAAATAGTTGAATCATTATTTAAGAGACTACTATTATGATGGTTGTACATTGGTTTTATTATTAGTATGATTATCTTTAGTCTAAGATTGAACGCTTGACTTAGTTTATATTGATGCTTATGTGACAATTGATTATTCAAACCTTAATTTGACCCTTTAATAAATATTAGATTAATTGATGAACTTTAGTCAATTAGTGGTTTGATGTGACTTTTTATCCTTGTAAACCAATTACATATGATGATTGTGATTAGAGTTATATAGTTTTAGAATTGTCACTATGATTTGGATAAACTATAGCACAAATTAGACTCTTCTATTATTATGTGATTCTACATCTATTTGTGTAATATCATATCCTTGGTGATTTTTTATATGATATAAATATATACAAAGGTGATGCTTAGAGTGCTAGTAGAGACAAATAGTATACCTATAGTACTATAGTATTCTGTAATATGTCGGTAGGGTCAAATCCTATATCTTCATGAAATGATAAAACTTATGTGTATAGAGATGGTGTTTTCTTCTGTTTAGTATTGATGACATACCCAGATGGTATATGTTGTATTTGTGTTAATTGTTACTTGAGTATCATGTGTGTAACATTTGGTAAGATATCATATATGCATACATACGATCTTGAAAGTGTAAATAAATGTTAATAAATAAGTATATGTATTTATATGTCTTACTTTGTTACATTCTTGATTAAAAGCATAGACTTCTATGTATCTATGACTACTTTATATGATTGTTTATAGATAAATTAGTAGTTATGCTTAAGAACACTAGACTAAGATAATATGGGTTATCTTGAGGTGTATTTATTTGGAACTTATTTTAGTAGTAGTCTATAGTTTATTGTGTGTTTTACCTGAGAGGTATAGACATTGGTCATTATTTCCTGTTTAGGATTGATTTTAAGGTAAGACCCATTTATGCATAAGATGGTTATGTGTATATCTTGATTTTTCCTTGTTGAGTTTGTGATATGATATTATTGCTAGGAAAATGTAAATTATATGAGTCTTTGAGATATATGTTATGTCATATATGAAACCATATTGATGATACTAATAGTTAGTGAGATGGATTCCACTAGCCTAGGTAGTACCACCAATAGATAATCCAATCAAGTGGTGTGTTATGAAATTGATTGATCTAAATAATCATATATTGTTTGAAAATTTTGGCCAAATTAATATAGATTTACATTATCATTTCATATGTTTGATTTGCATGTTGTATGATATCATGTTAGAATGGATTTCTTTATGGTATACTGCAAGTTTCTATAAATCTTAAAACACATGGGGTACTAGCACATCTCACTAGATTCTCGCTCCATTATATCTACTTATACATGAAGGAGGGTCATTTCCTGAAAGGGGATTATACATGGGATTTTTGGTCCATGGTTGGTGTGGTAAAGCACCCAGATGATGCTTTTCCTCTTCTACTGTAGTATTACCTTGAAATGACACTTGAGACTATCAACAATACATGAGTTGTGTCGACTTGAGATTTGGAGAGCTTGGTATCTATTATTTATATTAGGTCATATTCCTAAAGTAATGTAATTATATTATGTATTTTTATATTGGAACAATAGTAGTTGTATTATAAGTCTAGCCATAGCTATGTCCTATGTTATTTACTTCCTTGGAGTTGAATAAGATTTATTTGTATGGAATATTTGAAGTATAGTACTATTGTTATTAGTTATGGTTTCAATTTATTATACTATTTTAATTTTGTGATATGAATGTTAAGTTAATTTTTAATTGTGGAAAAAAATCTACTACATTTTAAAAGTAAAACTTGAGGGTTTGTCACAATATTTAAGATCTTTCCTACCACCTCAACCTCATAATTATAAAACTAAACCACTATGTTATCTTATTTAATAGGTGTTAATCCCATTTTTGTCAAATTCGTACAAACATGACATTTTTAGAAGATCTTGATTCATCTAGAATTTTATGAAGGTTCTTGAAAAATATCCTAATGTAAGGTTAAAACATGGAACCTTAGCCTTATTCTTGTGTATCAACACATTGGTGTGTGTGAGCTTAGACTTGAGCTAGATTGGTTTATCTATGATGGATTTTAGGATGAGATTTATTTTCTTCATGATTTGGGTAAGCTCATGAAATTGATTTTTTCCCTTATATTTTTCATGTCTTATACTATAGCATACACAATCTTGATTGTGATAGGTTGAATATATTTAGGTGGCTTGGGATTATTAACTTTTAGAGGTGGATGATCATTTTGATATCTTAGATCATGAGGGGTTGTACCATTATTAGGAGTAGACGTAGTAATAAGTTATTACTATGTCCTATTCCTATTATTAAGAACTATTGGAAATATTTCACCTCATTAGTGGCCTCTTCTATCTTACTATCCTCTTGGGTAGGTATCTCTAAGGTTTATTATGCCATGGCAGTGATCAAGGGTCTTAAGGATCTTAGAGCATCAATTTGACCAATAAAATTGGGGTGGTTTCAAATCATATCATATTCTTCCATATCCCTCCATAAGATGTCAAATGCACTACAAAATTTGATGTAGTCCTACTCTCTATGTTGGGATATGTTGTGCATATGACACCAATTTGGTAAGATCAACTCATAAATTTTGAACTTAGGGAGCTTGTTAGGTGAGCGATATGCATGGTTGTTTTGGAATGGTTTTTGGGGTTTTCATACCTCTAGTACTTGATTTTCATGTTTGAAACTTCACCAGCATTATTCTAAACTTGTATTTGGAGGCCCAAAAAGTCATTATTGTACTTTTCTACCATGTACTATATAGTGTCCAAGTCAATCTTAGTGTATTCTTGGGGCACATTTTTTAAATTATTCATGATAGGTACAAGTGTTTGACTTTTGGATTGAGGAGATACATCATTACTAACTAGGCTAAGGAATCCTAAGTGTTTTTTATCGAAAACATGTCTCATGGGAAGTTGATTTATCACTAGCATTAGTTATGTCATAGGCACATTTTGACTAGTGGCAAAGAAGGGATTCAATGTAGGTAGATTAAGTAGCATATTTGAGATGGCTAGTACCAACAATCCTTGAGGATTGAGCTTCCTATCTGCTTTGATGGCCTCAACATAAGCTAAGGTAATATCTACCACTAAATGGTCTATGTGAAATAACATGGTTGTCTAAGGGTCTAGTGCATTTTAATACATTTTAAGGGATAACTAAGTACCTGGTTTGTACAACATAGTGATCCAACTATACATATTTTTGAACTTAACACTAAAATTCCATATGGGTTCATTTGGTTCTCTCTTTATGCATGTAAACTATTGGTATACCACACTTGGGTCAATGACTTGTCAAAATGGGTGAGGAATGTATTTTTAAATTGATCCCAGCTCGTAATGGAACTTTCAAGAAAATTTAAGAACCAATTGTACACTACATTGATCAAAGTGAATAGGAAAAGTATGAAGTAAATGTCCTCATGTTCAACATTTAGAATCTTGAGAGTAGTTTTGTATGAGGTCACATGTTATTCATCAATACGTCCTACACCCAGTGTGAATATTGGGAGGTACCTTTTTGGGTTCCTAGTTAGGTCATTGATAAGTTTGATAATGTTAATGGTAAACCTATCTAATCATGTTATAGGTGTAGCCTTGGTTAGAGGTTGGTTAGGGTCCAACTAAGAGGATGAATTAGTAGGTGAAACTAATAGTTTTGGTATTCCTCTAGTAGTTTTGGCTCTCCTATGTAATTTTAAAAGGGATATTATCATATGCCTAGGACTTAAGATCTAGTGATCTGCACCACATGCTTTAGGTTTCTCTTTGGATGGATAATAATTTATAGATTTGTTTTTCAGTGATAAGGGGGCCATCCTTATAATGCCATTGTTATTCAACCTAAGATTTATTCCTAGGAAGCACCTATGGGATTAAGTTCCTAGAAGAGATTTAGGTGAAAATTGGGGGACTTGCATCCTCTCATTTTAGGATTACTATTGAGATAATCTAGGGCACAACTTGTAGGTATTGGGCTTCATTAAATAGCTTGCATTGAATACATATCCAAGTGATGAAAAATTACCATTAGAGGCTCAATACTAGTTTTCTCACTGATATAAAACTAATATACTTATAATTAAATGAATTGCAACTGATTTTAAATTTTGGGCTCTACCATGTTTTCTTCATCATTTCTAAAAGGGGGGACAAAGATCACTTATTAAAAAATAAACATCAAAATGGAGAGAGGGTAAACTAGATAATAAAGCTTTTTATATGAATGGCAACACTAATGCTTCAAAGACCAAGAGCATGCTTAGATAAAATTATACCACTATATGTTAAGTTTCACGATGGCTCAAGATTTAGTCACACATAGAAAGAGTCTAAGTGAAAAGGAAAAATGCTTGATCCAGATATTATTTTAATGGATAAATGTAAATAGGCCTATTGTTAATTACAAATATCTCCTAAAAAATCTCAAATAAAATGAAAGAATCAAATAACTTAATTAGAATAGATAAAACTCATCCTAATTAACACATAAATATTGAAATAAAACATGGATAGCAATCCTAGCATTAATTTTTATCTATTAAAATAGAAAGGAAGTAAAAAACATCCATGATTCAGATGCATTTACATATAAAAATAAAATTAGCTTTAATCTAATAGTGTTTATTTAAAATAGATTCAACCCTCTTATAATATTACATAGCAATATATATATAATAAAAATGGGGCCCGTTTCCCAATAACATGATCTCCCACTCTAGGACATAATGTCCTGAAAATGTTTATAAATAAATTATACCAAAAGATCCCATATCCCATAATAAGTGGAAAAAAACCCCTAGGGCCTACCAAGGGAAAATCAAGATGAGGTTTGAGGTGGACCACTTCCCAATTATTTGGGACACACCTCCTTAAATTCCAATGTAGATGCCACCAAATCGAACTCCTAATCTAGCTTGTCAAGGTTCATGGGAGGCTCTCAATAGATCACCTTAGCCTAGGCTAGAAATCACTTGAAAACTTAAAGTGGGGCCTCAAACAATAACTTTACCTTAAAAACTTGGCTAATATTCCTTGTTGACTGAGTTGCCAACTCTAGAATTGCTTTGGCCCCAACTTTATTAGATTTTACCACCTTTCTCCACATGACCTAGTCCAATTGATCCAGGTGGACCTCTAATTTTCCTCTATCTAACAAGGCACCATATGGGTGGGATAAAATAGTGATGTTAACCTCTTTTAAATAGGATAGAATCTACTTCATACTATTTTCTAGAGGTTTGATTACTATTTTTGCTTTGGTCAGCCATTCCTCAATTGAAGTACTCATTTTCTTTTCAAAAGTATGATAGAGGTTTAGGTCTCCAAAAGGCATGAGCTTAAGCTCCAGGAACATGCCATTATGAAAAACCATAGCGAGCCTTTTGATTTTTCTATCCATGTGAGTAACACTCTTCAAGTATGCTTGAGTGTGTTGAAGGTTATCCTTATTCATGGTTAGGGCTTTGGTCACTTCCCTAAGAGCTATAAATAACTACACAATGGCCTCTTCAACTTGACTAATTAGATTTATTAGGAAAGTGTTCCTCACATGTGATCTGAGTGCTATAACCTACTCCCTCATGTCTTCCATGATCTTTTTAGTTAGTTTATTAGTGGACCAAAGCACTGATACATGGTATTTGTCCACTTTATCCTCTCTATTGAATTTCCTCAATTGAGTGAGGGAGAAGCGGTCATGTTCGGTCCTTCATGCCACTTGGTCTCCTTCTTAAGTAAACCTTGTATGAAAACTCTCTTAATTATCCTAGTTTCTCTATTGAACTCCCATTTGACCTTTAAGTCATGGTGATAGACCATTTTTTGTCTCTATGTTTTGATAGGGATTAGGGACCCGACCCATCTTGGGCTTGTGGCAACTCCCAAGGTAGTATAAGATGATGAAATTGGAATTTTAGAGGTAGTGGTAGATGGAGGAGGTCTAGAAGGAGGGTAAATGGATGAAAGGGAAGGAAGGAAAGAAGAGAGGAGTGGAGGAGGAGGGGGCATGGGAGTAAAAGGAGGAAAGAAAAATGGGGATCCACATTAGAATAATTGAGTAAGCCATTGGGTAAGGTCACATAAACTTGTGGACCAATAACTCATGGTAGTAGAGTGTTCAAGAAAAATGAGTAAATTAGCTAGCTAAATCCAAATCCATGAAATTTCAAGGTGATATAAAAGGTAGATTGCGGAGCAATGGGAGGAGTGAGCTCAATAGGGGGATGAGGGGAAGTTATATTTTATCTCTTGTTAGATATCTTACATATTTTAGTTAGAGATATGATCATGGTTACATGGAATGTGGTTGTAATAGGAACCTGAATTGGGAACATAATTAAAGCTACCATCTTCTTTGTTTTAGGCATCATGCTCAAATTAGCCTATGCCATATTAGTTTAAGGGGCCATCATTGAAATTATTTCTAGATTAAAATGTACACTAGGGGATTAATTTTAAGTTCTATGGAGATATGATCCTCTCAAATTGTACAAACATGTTCACTTTTAATTGGGGTGGCCATTAGGGTAATTAAGATGGGGAAACTAGGAAGTGTCTATGTTGGAGGTAACTAATGGGACCATTGACATGGAAGACAAAAGGTATGTTGGTACCAAAAAGATAAGATTTATTATAATTTTAACCCATCCTAAAGTCATATAATCTACTTAAAACAAACCAAACATTCCTAGAGATGAGATCCATGTAACCAAAACTCTAAGGGAACAAAGGTAGAGTGTAGGGATTCCTTTAAGTGAAATGGGTTGAGTAGAGGGGAAATCAGAAGTTAGGATGTTTAACATGGCTAGATCCATGGTTAATTAAGTGAATTAGGAAGTGAACATAATAAGAACTCAAGAATGACTTATTGGGATAGCCCTAGTAGGATCATGAAATCTTGGGGGTAGTATGCTAGGATGTGTAGGGATGGTAGTAGTGGGGGAAGGAATATCTAGTGGTGCCCTTTATTGGTCCCATTCTAAGATCACTTTGAAGTTAATATTTATTTCAAAGTATATCACTTATATTTCCTATGATTGAGTGAAATAAAATAATGTAGGTGGTGGATTCATATCCAAGACCAAGGAAGGTGAATTTCCTAAAGTTGAAGGCACTAGGACCCTTATATAATCCTTTTTGAAATGTAGGGTGTAATCACCTGAACATCCTCCTAGGGCTACGTTAGAGGAGCATATGGATGTGGCATTAACTTTTCTTTGATGATTATCCTAGTTGGGCCTACTTCCCTTTCTTTTTAACTGCCTCAAACCATGTTATCACCTTGGCATCACTAGCCAGATTAAAATGTTAATCATCATATTCATGGGCATCATGATGATAAATTATATTGAACCTAGCCACATATTTTACCACATGTGTATTGATAACCCTACAAGTATCCCACTCTCCTTATTTTTCTCTTTCTTACCAAGGAATATTCATTTATTTTATATACCATCTTATATAGCAAGGGCTTATTATTATACTCATGGTGGCATATGAATATTGGGAAGTCTGGATATGCCTTATTTTAGTGATCAACCATGTAACCCATGACACCTTTGGTCAACTAATAGGAAATGTATTAATTAGTGAGGTGTTCTGGGACATGATAAGGTAGGAGGAGACGGAATTTTATATAATCCCTATACTTGGAAGATTGCATGGTCTCTATCGTAGTAGTAGATTCATATGGGTAGCAACATCTTTCTAATTTCATCTAAGAGCCATGGCATGGGCCTCTCATTTATGGCCATTTATACCACTAGGTATAATTATTCACAAATGTCCTAAATGTGGTTCTTTTAATGGTGTATGTAAATATTGTATAAGACCACATGAAACATAGAGCCAGTAATGGTCCATAATAGGAACATAGAAGGATTGAATTTGAGGGTGGCATAGACTGTGTTCATAAGATAACTCAGAATATAGAAAATTTCCCCCCTCTTTCCTTATTTACAACTTTGATTAGTTTGAAGTTGATGAAAATTTTAGAGGTTTAAGACCTCCTTCCCTTCGAAGATGATGCTTAATAGGGGTACCCATAGAATACTCACATGTATGACATCCTTTTCTCTAAATAGATGATGTAGGAACATCAAGAAAAAAAATGTAAATATGATCATGAGTATAAGGTTATGTGTGACATGTGAGTGAGGGATATCTTAGGGTCCCCCTAAAGGCATTTTAGTCACTAAAATAGTCCTTTAGTGTGTTTTGGTATCCCTTTGAAATTTTCCCACCAAAATGGGCATTTTGAATATTTAAATTATATTAGTGTGTTTGGGAGTATTTTTTGTAAATGTCAAAAACTATCATGTTAGCCAATGTTTCTAAAAGGTCATATCTAGACTAAGTGGGAGTAGTAAGGTGTTTTATGTGCATATAATTAGGAAAATGACATAGCCTAAGACTCTCGAATAAAATTACCATGTCAAGGTAGTTTTCCTAAAAGGTAGTTGTCAAGAAAGTAGTTACCCTTGTATGTAGAATGGGAATACAACAAGTTTTGTGTAGTAGGCTGGTGGTAGAATCAATGAGGGATTTAGTTAGAGGTTTGAGGAGGTAGAGATATGGATGAGACTAAGGAATGATATAAAATTGAAGAAATATGTATTATGTCCATGGTGAAAGAGTTGATATTGTAAAGAAATAAAATTAATAAAAGTTGAAATGTTTGCAATAAATATATATATATATATATAATATATATATATATATATATATATATATATACCTTTGTGTTTTTCTTATTATATGAATGTAAATTGATGTGATTAAAAGACTTTGAAATTTTAGAATAGTACTCTATTATGTAAGCACAAAAGTTGGTGTCTTACTAGACTGTGACAATGTTTTGTGTTGTTGTAAAGAGTCTGAGACTAGTATATAAAGAACCTGTTGAAGTAAGGTAACATGCATTTGAGGGTTATCCCAGGATTAGATCCATATTTGAGTGGTGTTATTCATATATATATATATATATATATGTGTGTGTGTGTGTGTGTGTGTGTGTGTGTGTGTGTGTGTTTATGTTTGATCTCCATAAGAACAACGGTTCAATTTGCTAGTCTGTTACTACTCTATCCACATAAGATAGTCAAGAAACATGTGTGTGATTTAATAATGAAGTATATAGAGTTTGTTGTGGTATTAAGATGGGGTAAAAGGATGAATGTTGAATTTACAAGTCACCCTAATTATTTCAGGACTTGTGAATATCATAAGAGGAGTTTCGCACCTTTGGGATCTCAAGCACTCAAGCTAAATGTGTGCATGCATTCTCTATCTACACCTACACCCAAAACAGTCAAGTATAGGTTATCACAACATCAAAGTGATGGTTCATTACCACTAGGATTCCTTGATGCATGCCCCAACATAGGATCCTTTGTCACACAATCTAAAAGGTACACAAGCTTAAAGACATGGCTCTCCCAAATTATAAAGGGCTAATTAAAGGGAAAGTGTAGGGAATGGTTATAAGTCATGAAGAACATGTTGAATACCTTTAAATTTCATGTGTAATATTATTCAACTACCTCCATGTGCCTATATAATAAAGTTATATAGTAGTACATAGGACCTTACATCTATGCCTCATGATTACACAAAAACGTAATTTAAAGGCCACGTGTTACCCTCTTTGAGAGACTCTCACATGCACCTTGGCACAAGAAAATTTCCAAATCAATGGCTCATATATGATTCAATGTACATAGCCTACAAAGTAAAGGACATATGCTAAGTGATTCACTATGCATAGTGATGACATGGCATGCAAAAGGGGAACCTCTATAGCAATTTACAAGTGATAGCTGGATATAACGAGGTAGTTGAAGGTTATCGAGCAGAGCTTGAGGCATTATCAGAATAAGTAAATGTGTAAGTAACCACTAGATATTGGGATATGAGTACATGCCACCCTTTGACCTTGTTAGGGAAATATTCCTCCTTTTATGCACATGTGTACCTTAGCCAAATCCTACCACCAACTCCAAATTTGATTTGCTAGATAGAATTAAAAGGCATGGCCACAATGCCATAAAGGAATTAAAGTTGCACCTATCACCCCAAGTGTCACATTTATTGTAAAATAGGCTTATTCACTATAAAATATTGATTATTCACTTGTAAAGGGTCAACACATTTTAACAACCTCACACTTCTAAAATTTGCCCTCTGAGAGAACTTATATTGGCTAAATATTTCATATAAATGAGAATTAAGTTCACCTCTTTTTGTTCTTCTAATGTTATGTGTACTTTTTGTGTTTGTTTATCCTTGTCTATGGGTAATGTTTTCCCCTCTCATCATTTTCCATTCCTAACACCTTCTCATTAAACTCAAAACTCACTTACAGATCATATTCTATACACATTTGGGTCTACATAGGCATTATTTGTGGATAAACTTCATTCCTCTCAATGTTGCATTATGTTCTCATGCCTCCATATGAAAAAATTATATATTTTTATTGTCCTTTGTGGAATATATGTGGAGATATCTTGTTCTCAAAGGTCTATAGTGTGTTTATGGTAGTAGGAGTGCTCACTCTATTCTGGGTATATCACCTCTTTTATTTTCAGCACTCTCTTACCTTTTCCATCCCTTTTCCCTCAAAATTTTAGGTTTAGCCTAGTGGTAGATTTACATTTCTACTCTTTTGTCATGTGTACTAGTTTTAAACTACATGTGCTTAGAATAAAAGGAATCAGGCCTACTCTAGAGCCGTATCTTAAGGAGCACAAGGGTCCCACACCTTGTGGATATTCACATCATTGCGATGAGACAACCAATGCTCACACATGTAGATGAGTGATAATAATTCCATGGTCAATGTCATATAACTTTAAATATTCCTCTAGAGCATATTCCATCCCTCCATTTGGAAGGTTCTCCATGCCTAGAAGGGGGATATCCCCAATCCCATTGATAGTTGTACCAAGGAATCAAGTGTTTGTGCCTTTTAATGGAGGTAGTGTATTAGTTCTCATGTAGTACGATGACATTTTAGTAGCAACCCTTAAAAGTTTGTCATATTTCATGAGTGAAAATTCAACTTCCCCTATGTAACATATTCAAGATATCACAAACATTTGCTTAGTACACCATGTCACTGAGGATAATGTCACAATCAAGTTATTTTATTCCTTCTTCAAAGGAAAATACCTCTAATGCTATTGAGGCTTGAGATAAAACTCTATTCACAACTAGGATAAGATTGGTGAAGATTTATGCAAGAAATTTGAAGATCAAAGTGATCACTTATCCCTGATAGAGTAACTCACAACCATAAATTGAGCCCTATATGAGATTATGGTTGACTTCAACTTCAAGTTTTAGATAGTTTGGGATAGAATCCCACCTTTGTGTAAGTCATCTCCTAACACTACATTTCTATATTTTCTGAAGGCTATTAATAGTGATATAGAAGTGATGATTCAGTCCATGGGAGACATAGTCTTACCAAATGCCTATGAAGTTACAATATGCACAAAGAACTATTTGATCTAGGCAGGAAAGATTGTGCCTAGACCCCCTATGCCTATATTCATGAATCCAATTCCTAACCAAGAAGTTATGCAACCTATGCTAGCACCTATCCCTACTATAGTGAGCTTACCTAATTTATCTACCATCTCTTCTAGTGAATTACACAAAGTGAAATTACTAATATGAAGTTTTGGAAATGAGCTTGTTGCACTCAAAAGGCAACAAACATAGTATCCCAAATCCCATCAACCCTTTACTCAATAGTACCAATCAAACATACCTTCCTACTAAAGTGGTGTGCAAGCATAAAATACACTCACATATAATAGAATGTCATATGTGTAGAAGGATGATACTATTAGCACCTCTAGATCCCTTATCCCAGTACAAAACAACCTAACTTAAGATTCTAAATGGTGCTTCCCATATATAGCCAACCGCATGATCAAGATACATGCACAATTGTAGTCATGAACTAGGTGCTTATGGTGTAAAGTTTGCCTCAATCAAAAGAATAAACAAGTAGTGCATCTCCACATATGGGAGATGTCTAGGTGCTAGTTCAACCACAATATGGGTCTGCTTTCATCAATTGGCAAGAGTACTTTAATTATTTAAATCAAGGTGACATGCTTAGTGGAGGAAGTAGTCCAGTCGATTTCAATATGAGATTTAAGAGTACATCTATAGAAGAGAGCATACCAACTTTCACACCCTTGTCCTCCATGCCCCAGGTCACTCACATAGGCATGCAAGCCAAGGCACCTACCCAAACTTTACACTTAGAAAAGGCTACATAGAAGGAAGGACTACCTCAAACTATTATACCAACATCAGAACAGACTATCACCTTAATGGCACCACTAAAAGGATCTTAGGTTCCCTTCAACATAGTATAGTACATGAAGAAGATGAATCTCAATGTAACTATGTAGGATGTGCTCACCATTTTATCTCAATGGAATTTATTACAAGATGCACTGAAAGGATTTCAAGAGTGTAGGGCATCCCAACTATTACCCACCATCTCTTGAGTCTATGCCAGCCAAAAATAGAAGAGTTATAGGTACACAATAATATTAAGCCACCTCCATTTTATGTCTCCTTAATCATCATCCAACATCTAGTACATAATTTTATGATTGACTTAGGTACACGTAGCTCAATGATGCCCAAAAATATCATGGATACATTAGGAATTATGTATTCCCTTATTTTAAAGGGAGTAGTTTAAATCAATAACATGATGGTCAAACTTGTAAGGGTCATCAAAGATTTGAATCTTATACTACATACATGCCCAAGTCTCTCTATTACATACGATATCATAGTCATTGACTTACCTCCCTACTTCACCATCTGCCTCTCTTGAGACTTCACTATGAAGATGGGTAGGTATGTATCTTTATATTGGTCACATATATTACTAAGAACTAGATATGGGATAAAAGTGACCATAAGGATAGATCCTATTTTCAAGATCGATGTTGCACCATACTCTTGTAGCTTGATTGATCAAAATTTTGTAATATTTTACCAAGAAGATAATGTTATTCTCCATGAGGCCATGACACCACTAGAAGACATCCTAGATGACCTATTAGATTAATGGGCACGTGAACATTTTAAGTGTGATCTATATGATAATGAAGAAATAGGGCTAGGCACATATTGTATCATGGATGAGGATCCTATGCTTCCTAAACTCATAAAGGCATCTGAGGATCCTAAAGGTAAGTGGTAATTATACTTTGATGGATCATGAAGTAAGAATGGTGTAGGAGTTAGTGTCATGTTGGTCTTGGCCTATAAGGAGAAATACTTCCATTCCTTTATACTAAAATTTTATTGTAAAAATAATGCATCCAAGTATGAGGTATTGATCCAAGGACTTCATCTTACATATAAGAAAGGAATAAAGGTGTTGTAGGTATTAGGTGATAATGAACTAGTTGTCAACCATGTTAGAGCATAGAGCATGACCAATAATAGCTTGATGTTATCCTACAAACATAGAATGTGGGATATGACTAAAGGCTTAATTGCATTCAACATCATTACCATACCAAGAGTGCATAATATCGATGCAAATAGGATTTTGACCATAGGCATGTAGTATGATATCCCACATGACAATGGAGTTTGAATAACTCATCCACCTCATGGTCAAACTAGTAGTTCCTGAAAATATGGAGAATTGGAAAGTATTTGAGAGTGATGAATAAATCATTAGATTTCTACAGGATGAAGTAAAGGTTTTTGCCTTCAAATAAGCATAGCTAAAATTCCAATATGAAGAGAAAGTCATAAAATTGAAGGGAAACAAGGTACCAAAAGGGCTAGTCACCCTAGAAATCATCTTTGATTCTGATGACCAATTCAAAGGAGAGAAACATAGCATGACATTAAAATATTATATCTTTATGCCTATAATAATTTTAGAAGGGAAAACTCTAAAAGCCAATAGGGTATGTTCCCTATCACAAATTGAGAGTTTTATTCAACTCGGTAGAAGATTTGATGACATCTTTGTATGGAGCTATAAGGATCTTAGAGGATTTGATCCAAGTTTAGAGTAACACACTATCAATATCCATCTTGACGTGTAACCCATATGTCAAAATTAGAGGCTTATCAATCCAAAGTTGGATACATTGATGTGCAAGGATCTCTCAAAGATCATTAAGTCTAGTATAATACTTCTAATAAAGCACTCCTCATGGGTCACCAACTTAGTACTAGTGCATAAAAATAATAGGGAGATATGTCTTTGTGTGGACTTTAAGGACTTGAAAAAGGCTTCTCTCAAGGACCACTACCCTCTCCCACCAATGGAGCAAATCTTATAAATGATCATATGGAAATATTTTCATTATTATATGGTTACTCAGACTATAACTAGATCCTTGTGCAAGAGAGTGTCTGTTATAAAATTATTTTCACCACTAAGTGGGGTACCTTTGCATACTATTTCATGCTATTTAGATTGACAAACGTAAGCATGACATTCTAGAGAGCCATGGCTATGGTGTTCAAAGATCTCATCAATAAGTTCATCTTGGTTTACCTTGATGATATAACTATTTTTTCTAATCATTTAGAAGATCATTTGGATCATCTAGAGTAGGTCTTTCAAAGATGTAGGGAGTTAGGAATATCTCTGAACCTAACAAATGCATCTTTTTGGTTCATGAAGGTGTTATCTTAGAGAATATTGTCTCCAAAAATGGACTCATAATAAACCCAAGTAATTCAAGGCCATCTTGTCTCTTCCTCTTCCAAACCATAAGAAAGTCTCTAGAGATTCCTAGGGAGAATCAACTTTGTGAGAAAGTTTGTGCCTAGTTTTGCCATCCTAGCCAAACCCCTCACTGTGATGTTAAAGAAAAATGTTGCATTAATTTAGAGACATAAGGGCAAGGAATGTTTTGATTCTATCAAATGCACCATCATGTAGGCCCCCACATTGATGAACCTATATTAAAATAATGATTTTATCTTTTATGCATTTGGTGGAGCCGAAGGTACCTTAACCATCCTTAGACAACACAACAAGAATTAGCTAGAACAACCAATTAATTTATTCATCTAGACACTAAAGGATTGTAAGTTACACTATATATTTATAGATAATTATACTATTTTATTTGTGATAATGTTCAAGAAATTTAGACATATTTTCTCCAAAAATAAGATCCAACTCATGAAGATACATGCAAGAGTTAGAAATTTTCTACTCAACAAGGAGATCAATGAGAGAAGGGATGGATAGATCATAAAGGTAATGGAATATGACATAGACATATAGGTTACCAAGCTATTATGAGGAAAGGGAATTTGTGAGTAATTGGTTGAAGTAGAAAAATCAGAAGATGGTGCATTCTTAGTCTTGCATGAGGGACAGTGCACAAACCCAGAAGCCTCGATTGACTAGGTGTAAGACATGATATCCTTCCCTTATAAAAATGTATATCCTCTCAACCTTGATAAAGTAAAGTGAAGGAATTTTAGGTTGCATTCCATTTCCTATGTGCTCATAGAATGCACATTTTTCTAGAAAGATCTTAATGAGATTCTCCTAAGGTGCATAAAAGCATAACAAACAAAAAGGACTATTCAAGAAATCCATGATGGTATAAGATGACATCATTTTATTAATGCCACTTCCATGAAGATCATGTGAGATGGATATTATTATCCAAATATATTCAAATATGCACATGCATACATGTAATATTTCAATAAATGTGCCTTATTCACAAGTAAACAAATACTAGTAGCCTTACCACTATACCTGATTCAAGTTGATCAACCCTTTACACAATGGGGCCTAGATTTTAAAGCATGATTAACCCTCCATAAAATGATTGGAATAAATGGATTCTCATAGCCATAGATTATTTCTCAAGGTGGATAAAGGTGATTTCACTCAAGGAGGCTAATGAGACATCCATCCTCAACTTATACGAAGGAATCATAATGCAATTTGGTATCCCTAACACCATTATCTCCAATAATGTGTTTGCTTTCATTGGAACCAAGTTCAATGAATGGGTTATCAAGCATAATATCTACCTGAGTACTTTAGAAAACTATTACCTTAAAGGTATTAGTCTAGCTGAGTCCATAAAAAAGAACCTAATTTGTTTCCTAAAAATGACTCTAGAGGATAACCAATGAGCTTGGCATACTAAGATTAGAACCACCCTTTGGGATGATCAAATCATTCCCAATAAAGTATTAGGAAAATTACCTTTCATGCTAGTCTATTAAATGGAAGTGAGATTTCTCGTATCCCTCGAGTTTCCTTCATAAAACTCATACATCAGTTAGAGTTGCTCAATAATGATCCTCTCTTATTTAGATTAACTAAGATAATGAAGATTGAAGAAACTAGAGCATAAGTTGCATGCACCATGGAGCTCTAACATGCACAAACCAAGCGGGTATTTGACAAAAAATCCATCAATAATAATTTCTAAGAGGGAGATGTAGTGCTCAAATTAGATGTAGATAGAGTGAAAGATAGAAGGAACAATAAGTTTGATGTAATATAGAGCAGTCTGTTTACCATATCTAGTTACAAGCCATCCAAAACCTTCCAACATATCAAAATAAATGGAGAAGAGTTGCCCATCCTAGTCAATAGGATTCATCTCAAGCACTATCTCTATTGACCTTGTATAGTTGTAATTAAGTAGATTAGGTGTTCATTTCCTTAAGAACCTTGTGCACATTTTTTTAGAGTAGTTTCATTTACTCTAAGGGCTTGCATGCAGTGTTTCTCTTAGCCTAGGTCTTTTCCTCTAAATACATGTAGCATAGTTCTTTTTTTTCTAGGTGAAGTTCTAATCCATTCAAAAGCCAAAGGATCACTTAAAGGCTATTAGATTATTTCTTAGTAGGCAAGTGACCCAAAAAGGTCACCATAAGAGTTAACTTTCTAAGTCACCCTAGTCAACATAGGACTTATCAAGATCATAAGAGGAGTTGTATGCCTATGGGATCTCAAGTGCTCAAGCTAATGTCTATAGGCATTCTCTATCCATATTTATGCTGGGGATAGTCAACCGTAGGTCTACATAATATAAAATTGATGGTTCATGCCCACTATGAGTCCTTGATGTGTGCCCTAGCATAGGATCCTTTATCACACAATCCAAAAGGTGCATAATCTCAAAGATGTGTCTCTCCCAAGTTTTACAAGGATAATTAAAGGGAAAGCACAGGGAGTGGTTATGAGTCATGAAGAATGCACTAAATACCTTTAGCCTTCATGCACAATCTTATTCAAAGACCTCCTTGTGCCTATCTAATAAGGTTTTTTGCAAGTACATAGGACCTTACATATACACCCCATCACTACATAAAAGCATAATCTAAAGGACATGCGTTACACTCTTTGAGAGACTCTCACATGCACCTTGTTATGAGAATAATTCCAAATCAATGGCTCATGCATGATTTGATGTACATAGCCTATAAAGTAAAGGACATGCACTAAGTCCTTTACTATGCATAGTGATGATATGGTATTCAAAATGGGAACCTGTGTAGTAATTGACAAGGTAGTTGAGTGGAGCCTAAGGCATTATCAGAACAAGTAAATGCATAAGTAGCTACCAAACATGAGGATACGAGTACATACCACCCTTTGACCTTGTCAATGAAATCTTCCATCCTTATATGCACACATGTAACCTAATATAATCCTACCACCAACTCTAGATCTGATCTACTAGATATAATTAAAAGGTATGGTTGTAGTGCTACAAAGGAATTAAAGATGCACCTATCACCATAAGTGGCACATTTATTGTAAAATAGGCTTATTCACTATATAAGATTGATTTTTCACTTGTAAAAGGGTCAAAACATTTTAATAACCTCATTCTATTGAAATTTTCCCTCCAAGAGCACTTATATTGGCTAAATATTGCATATTAATGAGAACTATGTTTACCTCATATTCTTCTAATGTTCTATGTGTTATTTGTGTTTGTTGATCCTTGTATGTGGGTAATGTTCACCCCTCTCATCATTTTCCATTCCCACCACCTTCAAATTGAACTTAAAACTCACTTGTAAGTTATATTCTATGCACATTCGGGTCTATGTATGCATTATCTATGGATAACCTTCATCTTTCTCAATGTTGTGTTGTGTTCTCATGCCTCCATATGAAACACTTATGCATTTTGAGTGTCCTTAGTGGAATCTGGGTGGAGACGTTTTGTTCTCAAAGGTCTATAATGTGTTTATTGAAGTAGGGGTGCTCATTCTATTTTGGGTGCATCACGTCTTTTATTTTTAGTACTCTCTTACCTTCTCCCTCCCTTTTCCCTCAAAATTTTAGGTTTAGGCTAGTGGTAGATTTACCTTTCTACTCTTTAGGCCTACACTCTAGTCTTAAACTAGGTTCCCTTAGAATAGAAGGAATTTGACCTACTCTGAAGGTTTATTTCAAGGAATGTAAGGGTCCCACACCTTAGCTACATTCCCATCATTATGATGAGATAAATGATGCTCACATATATATCAGAGTGATAATACTTCCATGCCCAACATCATAAACCTTAGTACCTCATGTAAGAACTTCACACTAAGCACCTCACCACAAAGATTCCTCCGTACCATAGAGCATCCATGGGTGCATGTTTTGAATGACAATAATAACATGGAGAAATAAAATCTTAAAGGTGTGTTTCAAAACCCTAGGTAGGAAAAATGTGAAATAAACCCTATTTTAACTTTCTTTAGGTAGATTATGTTGCTGTAATACTTATAATTAAGTATTAGACCATGGATAGAAGTTATTAAATACAAGATGAGGATTGAGGAAGGTGTGACTATATATTAAAAACCTTATCTAGGTTTTGGAAGGTTAAAGTCAAGAAAGTTTTATTTAAACCAAATTTGAAACTTCTTAGGATACTGGCAAACTATAAAACCCTAAATTAGGGTTAAAATTAGAAAAAGGCAAATATAATGACACTAATTAAAAGCATGAAACTTGGTAGTTTGGTGGATTGTGACAAATATCAAAGTATTTAGGTGAAATTAGGATAGTACAGACCTGTACGGAGTGATACTTGCAGACTGAGACAAGAAAGAGTCTTAGAGACCTAATTTTACAAGATTAAGGGTCTATAAATGTGATCTCCTTAGAGTGTTTAGTCATAAAATTTTAAGATAATTTGAATGAAGATAGAGGGTGTTTAAAACAAGTCTTAGATTTCAAGGAACATTAGTGGATTGTTTAAACTTTAGAAATTTCCATAAAAAAGGTTACAAGAAGGGTAGTTTGATGTAGAGCTTGATAAGTGTAGAAGGAAGTTGAGGTTATCCCTATTTAAATATTGTCTACATGAGATCTAGATTAAGAATTGAGGTGTTTTGGGTCTTAATAAGCCTATATGCCAGTGAATCTAGTGTGTGATTGCATGAAAGGGAGATAGAAAATGAGTGGAATGAAAAGAATGGATGTGTATGAGGTATAAAAAGGGTCTAAATGAAGATATAAATAACTCAAAGAATCTTTTTGAATAGGACCATGAAAGAGAATGATATCAAACCTTGTGAAAGTGTTGATAAACAAGAAAAGATTGAGAAGATGGGATGCATGAGTTAATAGTTGTAGGTATAAAAGTTATAGAAAGAGTAGAGAATGATGTCTCTCTACATCATTTGGTTTTAGATCCAAAATTTATTTAGGAAGAGGATAAATAATTTTTGTAAAAACTAAAGGTACATGTTTTTTTATCTTTCATTTTGGGTTTTTGATATGTTCATGAAAGCATATTAAAGTGTGAATAGAGAGTTGAGAGAGTGGTAACTATCCCCAAATCCATTGAGACTTTTTAAATAAAGAGAGAGTTATTGGAAGCTCAATAGTGAGATCAATGATATCTTGAAGAGAGAAACAAGATTCCTAGTTAAAGGATAAGAGAATGAGATATACCCATTTGAGGTCATAGAGTGAGAGAGACCCAAGTGATGTCATGAGAGGTAAGTAGAGGAAGCTTGTCAAAGAGAAACAGGTCTAAGATATACCAAGATATTAATATATAGGTAATATGAATAAAGATAAATAAAATATAAAATAGGGCATGGGTGAGATGAGTTACCACAAAGATAGGAAAGTGCAAGAAGATACTAAGAGAAAAGAGATGAAAAAAGAAACGATAGATGTAAGACAATAGTTGGATGAATTGATGCTCATAATAGAGCAAATGAAAGGAAAAGAGAACCCATAATATGGATGGGTCATGTATAATAAGAAAATAAAGAGGCCAATAAAGTTACAAATGAAAAAGATAAAGATAAAGCTATAAGAGAAGAAAGAGAGAAGAAAAAGTTCCTTTGTAAGAAACTCAAGAGAAAGATGTAAAGACTTTGGGTGAGTAAGCAACATAGTGTGCAAGAGGATGAAGTTGAATAGTACCTTGAAGTGGGTGAGATGAACTTGAGTGAGTAGAAGGAATTTAGTGGTATCTAATTAGATGATGGGAAAGACAAATAAGAGGCAAATCAGTTTAAAGGCCTCATTAAAGGATTGGAAAAAGAAGATAGAATGAGTATATAGTCTAAATATCAGTTTACATATGAGCATAATAAATAGTTAGAGGCAAAAATAGTAGAACTATAATAGGCCTTGAATGGTGAAATGATGGATAATGAATAAAATGTATAGGTTGTATCAGTTGAGAACCTAATGGAGGATAAAGAACATGAAGAAGAAGAAGAATTGATGGAAGAAATGAGAAAGTTAGAGCACAAAGAGTTATATGTAAGTTTTAACATTTTTGACCTCCCCAACTAAAATGTCAACCCCTATCATTCAAATATTTTATGACCATTGTCTTAGTTTGTTTTTTATATGCCCCATAATGTCCTTGTTTAAGGAAAAAATGACTAACACAAGCCTTGAGAAGCCAGATCATCATATGCACATTAGGTAGGGATGAATAGATTAGTTTGGTTGTGAATTTAATAAATACACCTATAGAATCAACCAACATTAAAATATTACATGATAATGATGTACTTTGTACCAAGATAATCCCCTATAAATTTTGTGCCTCGATGAGTGTTTTATCTCGAGTTATAAGTATTTAAAGTTGTACCTATAGAATAAGACATACATGGAGACATAAAACTTAAGCCAAAAGAATTAACTATTTAAATTCAAATAATCCCAAGAATAAATGAGCAACTAACAAATGTCAAGATATCAAGATATCAGGTAGAAAATGTATGGTGCATGGAAAATAAAAAAGATAATGAGCCCAAATATATCTAATGGCATGCATTTAATCATGAAAGGAAGATCCAATGGTGTGAGTGAAGTAAACAAGTCAATGGGTCATCAAATTAAATGAAAATCTACCAAGTGTCACAATTGTGGTGAGTTGCAAGATCAATAATATGTGTTTGATCTTACAGATAAATATCAACAACATGCATTGAGTCTTATAGATAATACCAATGGTGAACATTGAGTTAAAGGTAAAGGAGTTTAGATCAAATGTGAGGCCAACATGTGGTGCAAGTGCAAGGGTAGATGAGGTTGATAATAAGATCTTAACAAAAAACATAGAGCTAAAAATTATCATAGTCTATAAATTTGACCACATATTAATGGTCCAGGATGAGGGTCGAAACCAGTATACTCTTGAAAAAATTGATGGGACATTTTTTATCAAAAGAGATGGTGACACATGTTGAAAACAATTAGCCGGATCAATCCTTTGGCGTAAAGTGCAGAGCATGTTATTCAATAGAGTGTAAATTTAGTTAAGAGTCTATTAGCCAAGAGTTAACATAATGAGGAGATTGAGGAGGATTGGGTATCCATTCATGATTATTCATAGTAGAAATTTCAGCCTCCATAACCTTTTGAAGAGCTCAAGAAGGATTTACTGCAATGATTGTCATGAATATGAAAACAATAATCTTGGCCTTAATCATGATGAACCCTTCTCCATTATTCCATTGATCCCTCCCCATCTCTCTCATCCCATTATGATATATATACATGGTTTTAAGCCTTGAAAAGGGATCCCTTGGGGGTTGGTATGACTAGACTATGCCAAAATTTATATTCATGCACCTCTTAGATTAATCAATGGATCATTTTTTAATTGTTTACCAATATGTATGTAGTTTTTTTAATTTGTTTGATATGAAAAATTGGTTTTCATCTTCCCTTTGTAATTATAAGTTTAACCCAAGTGCTAATAAACTTCCTTGTAGGTCATCTGGTGTGTCTTAATGTTGATATCTCAGGTGTAGAGTGGACTATTAACTATAAGTAACTTGAATTAGGCCTTACCCTCATTGCCCTCCAACTTAAGTCCATAAAATTAACCTCTAGGTGAAGCACTATTTCTTATAAACCATTTAGTCACTATGTTAGTTATATTTATAGTCCATTAGTGTGTTGAGAGTTCAAACTTATGAGTGGATACAATGAATTCATGGTGTATTACTGCATGTTAGTTTAGGTTTAATTCATGCAACTTCTTCTCTCTTTTCATCCCAACATATTTAGGTCTTAGGTGAGCACTATAAAAATATTATGAGGATCTAGCCTCATTAAAAACCCTAGAGGTCTAACCCAAGTTTACGTAAACCATACCCTAGGGTTATTCCCATGTTGGACCATGTTTGAGTAAAAGACCTAAATAATCCTTTGTTTAGATAGGGTGAAATATAGGCCTCCAATAGTTATAACACACCTAATGGGATAACTTTAAAGTTCCCAAAATCATGTTCCAAAGATATTAGAGGACATTTGGAAGCTGAAGACATCAAAAACACCATCTACAGTCATCTTGGGCAAAGTCAAGCATCTTTGAAAGGTTTGCAATCAATCTCAAGTTCATAGATACTAGTGGTTTCATGGTTGTAGAGGAAAGAAGGTTTTCAATCATGGTTTGGATTTGATACACATATTTCATAAGGGTTCATAGTAGACCATGAGGTAGTATTTTACCTTCCACCCCCATATCCACCTTATCATAGCCCATATGACCCACACCCTGATCCAACTAGCCATATAACCCACATCCTCTATATTACCAAGATAATCCACCATAATTTGATCCTTATTCACCTCCATGGTGAATTATTAATCCTCATAATCAGTCATATTATCAAATTTCTACCCCTTGTAATCCCCCTTCACCAAACATGATTATCTACACTTAGAGTTTGAGAGATTAAGAAAAGAAAGGGACAAGCTACAGAAAAATCTTAGATAGAAAAAAGGGTTGAATGCCAAACTCTTGTTCCTCATCAAAATAATCCTAAAAACCAACCATAGTCAGTTAAATTTGTTACCCCATCTCCTTTTCTTTCCTCTCTGGTCATAGGAGATTTCTTGTTCCATAATTGTTTACTTAATGATAAGTCAAATCTTTCAATTATTCCTAAATCAGTGGCAAACACCTTGAATATAAGGTATGAACCTATTTATAACTTTAAATTTCAATGGAATGGATCCCCCATAAAATTATTTTTCATTATTATAAACCTTCAACTCACTTTCCATGCCTACACCAATTTTTTATTCGTGCAAGATCTTATTGTAGTAGATTTGTTACATCATGTTGCCTTGTTTTTGGGTGATGAATTTATGACTAAGGTTGGAGGGTTCTTTTTCAAAGACTTGTCTCATATAGTGTGAAAATTTTAACATGGTGTGGAAGTGAGAATCAAGTTTGATTCTTTCTTTAGCTTCCACATATTGACACCTCCTCCAATCACCCCAAAGGGAGATTGCCTTCACTCTCTTTATCCAAAGAAATCTACTTGTGTTCAAGATCCCATGCCTACCAAAGAGCCTAAAATAATACCCAAATGGAATCCTTCATAGGCCATGGATCGTAATTTCATCATTTCCACCCTTGAAAGGAGGATAAGGAAGGAAAAGTATGTGTGAAATATATTATTAGTCCTACATCTACTATTACTCAAATGCTTGTTTCCGTCCTTCACATCCCTCCTCAATCCTAAGAGCTTCCTAATAAACCATTCAATATCCATAGTTAGAAGGATACCCTTGAAATCATCAAGCAACCTAATTATATATAATTCCCACCAACCCTCTCCTATCTTGAAAATAAGTAAAGTACACTAAAATCATAATTAGATCATTTGAGCATGGTAGATAAGCTATCAAAGTTGTTAAAGGAGGGGGTAGTCATTAAAGAGATAGATAGTGGTATAGTTGTAGTTGAATATCAAGATCACCTTGGAGAGGACACTTCTAGTGTATATGAAGTGGATATTTAGATTGGGACCCCTATGCACTCTAATGGATCAGGGGATAAGCACGAGTAGAATTTGGATGATAAAGGGAAGATAAAATGTCATAATGATGAAGCTGAACCAAATGAAACACAAGATGATATTTTAATAAGAGACCAATTAGATGGTAGCACCCATTATGATGTTATTTATATTAAATTCAAGAATCCATTAGAATCCTAGTGGTAGCACTTGTGTTTGGAATTCTTGGGTGAGATTGAGCAACTTAGCAAGGTAGATTTGAGTGATATAATTGGATAATAGGCTAATGTTTAAAATAAGGAAAGTAGTACAATAAAAGAGGTGATAATTCAAGAAGATATTCTACTTGCCTAGATTGATGAGTTGTCACTTTCCATTAGGGATTAGGTTGAGTCAACTTCCACTGATTAAGAGCCTTATGATGACCCTGCCAAAGTAAAAGAGGTGAGTAATCATCTTGATGATTTACAGATAGATGGTTGAATTTCAAATAAATCTTGTGATTTTCTCATTGACCAAGATGAGATGTCCATTTGGGAATATTTAGAAGACTTCTACCTAAAATTAGATACCTCGCCTTTGTATTAGTCAAATATTGAAGAGCAAGAACTTGTTGAAGATCATTTTAAACCTAAAGAGTAAAACTAGTTATAGCTCTTGACTGAGGGGGAGATGAGGTTATTAATGTATGATATAAAGATTTTGGAGGAGTATGATTGGGTTATTAACCCTTATACTCCACCCATGCACTTAAAAATGAAACCAGATGGTCTATCCATTTTTTCAAGTGACCAAGAAAGTGCTAGTTGTATATGGAGGTTGTCACCCATTGGCCAAAGTCTAATTACACATAAATCATCATATGATAACTCCACATCAGGGTGCCAATTTGATAAAAAAACATTCCCATTTAATATTAGGGGAATGAAATCAAAGTTTAGGTCAGTTTTATAGTTAATTTATTTGTCCAAATAAGTTTTTTACATATGTTTGTAAGTTGTGTCTTACTATTTAGTTATTTATTTTATTTATCCTTAGTTTTTAGGTGTATTATTTAGCATTAGGTCTATTTTATTTCCTTTTTTGTGTGTGTCTTGTTTTTGATACAGGTCTCTAAGGTGTCAAGAGTGTAATTCAATCTAGAGATTCATCATCTTATGCTTCTTTGTTGAGTCACCTTCACCTTGTTATAAAAGTATCTGGGTTCCATGACTAGTAGGCTGGTCAAGCCATCATAGTCGCTAGAAATGTTATCATTTGTGACCTCACCAACCAAAATGTCAAATCCTATAATTTGGATCTTTGATGACCATTATCTAAGATTTTTTTATATGCCCCATAGTGTCCTTTAAGGGAAAAATGACTAACACATGCCTTGAGAAGCCAGATCATCACATGCACATTAGGTAGGGATGAATAGATCAGCTCAATTGTGCATTTAATAAATACACCTATGGGATCAATCAAAGATAAACTATTACATGAGAATGATGTAATTTATCCCAAGATTATCCCTTGAAAATTTGGTTCCTTGATGAGCCATCTATCTTAAGTTATAATATTTTAAAGTTGAACTTGCATAGTAAGACATGTGTAGAGACATCAAAATTTAAGCCATGGGAACTAATAATTTAAATTCAAATAATCTCAAGAGTGAATGAGTAGCTGATAAATGTCAAAATATCAAGAATTTGGGTAGAATATAAATTATGTTTGGTGAATGACAAATATAGTGGGCCCAAATAAATATAATGACATGCATTTAATTGTGCAAGGAAGATCCAATAGTGTGAGTGAAGTCAACAAGTCAATAGGTCATTGGATTAAATGAAAATGTACCAAGTTGCATAATTTTGGAAAGTTACAGGATCAATGGTATGTGTTTAATCTTACAAATAAAGATCAACAACACACATTGAGTCATACCAATAATATCAGTGGTACACATTGAGTCAAAGGTTAAGGAGCTTAGATCAAACACAAGGCCACCATGTGGCATAAGTGTATGGGAAGATAAGGCTAACAACAAGATCTTGATGATGAATGCAAAGATGAAAATGATCATAATATATAAATATAACCATAGATCAATGGTCAAAGATGAGGGTCAAAATTAGTATACTCCTAAGGAAATTTATGAGAAGACATTTTTTATTGAATGAGATAGTGACATGTGTTGAAAACCATTAGCATGATCAAGCCTTTAGTGTGGATTGCATATCATGTTCTTTGATAGAGTGAAAAGTCAATTAAGATTCTATTATCTAAGAGTTAACACAATGAGGAGCTCGAGGAAGATTGGGCAGCCATTAATATTGATCATAGTAGAAATTTTGGCCTCCATAACCTTTTGAGGAGCTCAAAAAGGATTTAATGCAATGGTCATCATGATTATGAAAAATGGTAATCTTGGCCTTAATCATGATGACCCCTTATCCATTCTTCCAGTGACCCCTTCCCATCTCTCTCATCCCATTTTACTATATATACATGTTTCTAAGCCTATAAAAGGGATCCCTTAGGGGTTGGTATGACTAAACTCTACCAAAATTTGTACTCATGCACCTCTTGGATTAATTAATGGAGATTTTTGTAGTTATTTACCAATATTTACTTAGTGTTTTGTATTTTTTTTTATATGCAAAAGTGGTTTTCATCTTCCATTTGTAGGTCCAAGTTCAACCCAAGTGCTAATAAACTTTCCTTGTAGGTCATTTAGTGTGTATTAATGTTGGTGTCTCAGGTATAGAGTGGACTGTTAACTATAAGTTCCTTCAATTAGGCCTTAACCTCATTTCCCTTTAGCCTAAGCCCATCAAATTGACCTCTAGGTGAAACACTATTTCTTGGAAACCATTATAGGCACTATGTTAGTTCTATTCATAGTCCATTAATGTGTTGAGAGTTCAAGATTATGAGTGGATACAATGAATTCATGGTGCATCATTGCATGTTAGTCTAGGTTTAATTCATGCAACTCCTCTCTTTTCATCCTAACATATTTATTTCTTAAGTGAGCATTATAAAAAATAATCTAAGGATATATCCTCATAAAAAAACCCTAGAGGTCTAACCCAAGTTTAGGTAACCGACATAATAGGGTCATTCCCATGTTGGACTAGGTTTGAGTAAAAGACATAAACAATCCTTTGCCTAACTAGGTTGAAATATAGGCCTCCAATAGTAAGTCTAAATCTTAATGAATAAGAAACTAGGCATAGAATTTCCTTTGTTTTTTTAGACTATTTAAGATCATATCATGTGAATATGAGAATGTAGATATACCAATAGTGTTTTGGGGCATAGACAATCCATATGATAGAGGAAAAGAGCAAGGTATGAGTGCACATCATATACTAGTTGGTGTAAGCAAGAAATGGAAGTAAAGAAGTAGAATTATCTTTGATAGAGGCAAGAAATATAGTAAATATAAAGACCAATTGAAGCATGAAGGATTAGAAGTAGATGGAAAATATCCAAGGAGAAATAATTGGAAGACCAGAAGGAAAAATAGTGAAGTTTATTTGAGCAGAGCTCAAATCTTTCCTTGCTAGGGAGTATGATGCAAGAACATCAATAAAAATAATGTAAATATGATCTTAATTAAAAATTTAGGTGTGACATGTGTGTGAGGTATGTCTTAGGGTCCCCTTTAAGGTGTTTAAGTCATTAAGATATCTCTTTAGTGTGTTTTGCTAGCCCTTTGGCATTTTCCCACCAAAATGGGAATTTTGAATATTTTAATTGTGTTAGTGTGTTTAGGAGTATTTTGTGTAAATGTCAATAATTATCATGTTAGACAATGTTTTAACAATGACATATATGGATCTAGGTGGGTGTAAGAATATGTTTTATGTGCATATCATGAGGAAAATGAGCCTAAGAGTCTTGAATAAAATTACCATTATATGTAGAATGGGAATGCAATAAGTTTTTGGTAGAAATTAGGTGGTAGAATTGTTAAAGGATTTAGTTAGAGGTTGGAGAAGGTAGAGGTATGAAGGAGACTAAGGAATGATACAAAATTGAAGAACATTGCATTTTGTCATGGTGACAGAGTTAATATTGTAAAGGAATATAATCAATAAAATTTGAAACGTTTGCAATAGATATCTCTATAACTTTGTTTTATTATTATTATATGAGTGTAAATTGATGTGAGCTATTATAATTGTACTCAATTATGTAAGTGCAAAATTTGGTGTCTTACTGGACTGTGACAATGTTTTATGTTGTTTCATTGAATTTGAGAGACTATTGTATAAATAACCTATTAAATTAAGGTAATGTTCATTTGAGTGTGATTCCAGGAGTAGATCCATATATGATTGTTATTATTCATACATATATGTCTATGTTTGATCTCAATAAGAACAAGGATCCAAGTTACCAATCTATGAGTATTATGTGTGTGTGATTTAATAATGAAGTATAAAGAGTTTTTTATGGTATTAAGATAGATTATAAGGATAACATGGTGAAAGAGACTCTTGAAGGAGTGTTTCAAAACCCCAGGTAAGCAAAATGTGAATAAAACTTTGTTTTAACTTTTTTTAGGCAAACTGTGTTGACAAAATATTGAGAATTAAGGATTAGAATGCATTTATAAGTTATTCAAGACAATAAAGGGATTGTAGAAGGTGTGAATATATATTATGGAGCTTATATAGGTCTTAGAATGTCTAAAATAAAGAAATATTTATTTAAACCAAATTTGAAGCCTCTCAAGATACTAACAAACTATGTAACCCTAGATTAGGGTTAAAATTAGAAAAAGGCAAATATAATGAGTTTTCGTTGATGAAAAACATGAAACTTGGTAGTTGGGTGGATTTTTACAAGGATCAAAGGATTTAGGTGGTTTTAGGATAGTACATACCTATACAAAGTAGTACTTGCAAACTAAGATAAGAAAGAGTCTTAGAGACCTAATTGGACAATAACAAGGGTCTAGAAAGGTGATCTCCATAAAGTGTTAAGTCATGAAATTTTGAAAGAATTTGAAGGAAGATAGAGGATGTTTAAAACAAGGCTCAGATTTCAATAAACCTTAGTGTATTTTTCAAACTTTGGAAAATTTCATAAAAAAGGTTACTAGAAGGGTAGTTTGATGGAGAGCTTGAGAAGTGTAGAAGGAAGTTGAGGATTGAATAGAGCTTGAGTTGAGTTGAAACAAGTGTGTTAATCCTAAGATAGTTTATCCCTATTTAAATATTGTCAACATGAGATCTAGATCAAGAATTGAGGTGATTTGGGTCTTGAGAAACTTATAGCCTAGTGAAGTTAGTGTGTGCTTGCATGATAGGGAGATAGAAAATGAATGGAATGAAAATAATGGATGAGTGTGAGGTGTACAAAGGGTCTAAAGGAAGATAAAAAGAACTCAAAGAAGATTTTTGAAAAGTATCATGAAAGATAATGATATCAAACCTCATGAGGGAGTTGATAAACAAGAAAATATTGAGAAGATGGGATGCATGAGTTGATAATTGAAGGTATCAAAGGTATATAAAGAGTAGAGAATGATGTCTCTCTACATCAATAGATGATTCAATAAGATCATTCCCATGTGTAATCCTTCCTAGAAGATATGAATGGGATAAACATTGATTTCCTCATTTTTGGTCCATCAGTTTGGATCGATGGCCTAATAATGGAAAACCTCATATATTTCATGTGTCTCAATCCACATGTCCACTACCTTCTAGTCATAAACTAGGAATACTCAAAGAGATTTTAATACTTCTTAAAATTAGTCTTGGAGATATCTATAGTTTTTTTCTTAGACTCCACTAAGCATACCAAGTCCTGCACAACATCATGTATGCACATAAAATTCATAGAATGTTGCCAAAGAAATCAACAAATAAGAACACATTTATTATAAAATTAACCCTATGTAATCTTGATTCCATGAGGTATGTGAGACCATTGAGGAATTGGGTCTCATCTTCATCATCATCTAAGGTGGGATTATACACATATTCAATTTCCTAAGACACTTTGTTGTAGTGCTAAAAATGGGTCAAGTGTAATGAGAAGGTGGTATCTTTGTATTCATGATCAAGACTAGGATTTGAATATGATGAATACATGGTTGATATTTGAGAGCTATTAGGCACAAAATTTCTATCATGAGGGAAGCACTGAAAGCTTGAGAAGGCTGTAAAAGTAGGGATGTTTGGGAGTTGGGAATGGTAACAATAAATAAGATAAATTCATGGACTTAAAGGGATTTATAAAGATCTCGTGCATTACTAATGTTTGGGAATCACCTTGCATGAGTTTAATTCTAATTTGGAAACATAATATAATATGTTATTTCTTGGTTTGGCATTTACTTAGATAATTTTGAAAGTGTGTGCTTAATTTGGATTTGGTGATGATAGACTATTTATAACTTGTTGAATCAGAGCTCCATTACCTAGGTTTATTAGTACAATGGCATAGTAGGAAACAACTATTTTATCCCCTGTGGTACCTCAAGTATCCTATAGTTAGGCCACATGTCCTTTTATAGATGGGCAATTCTCTATAGGATATGCCAACTAGGCATGGTTGGGGTGTCACTCTTTTATATTCTTGTATACTGAAGTTAGCCACTCAAAATTGTTGTGATATGTAGTGCTCCACTATCAGATTGAGGCCCAACATGCACTTTTTTCTTATTTATCTAGGCCATTCTATTCTATTTTTCCATTTGGTATATGAGAGTGACATGGGGTGCTTTTTATTAGTTTTATGTTCTGACTATACTTCCTTTTTGACTCAATTAAGATGCCTCAAGCGTTTTATTTTATTTTGTATGGAAGTGCCATGTGTTAGATTATGGTTGGTCAAAATCTCCCATGTATGTGATAGTTATGACACCTCTAGGATACTGACAACTATTATAGGATTCACATGGCATTTTCTCACTCATTGAGATCTTTTAGGGCTCTAACAACCTTGACACCCCTATGAGACTAATTTTTTATAGTTTCTATGCATAATTTTCTCACTTATTAGGATATCTTAAGGATTTGATAACTATGAGACCCATGAGATATTAACAACACAAGAAGACTTCATGTGGCATATTATCACTCATTGAGATCTCTTAGGGTTGTAACATATATGATGTCCCTAGGAGACTAACAACTATGATAGGATCAATGCAAATTTTGATTTGTCAGGCTCATGCAAGGCTCTAACATCTTTGATGCCCTTGGGAGATAAAAAATATAATAGGCTCTAAGTAGAATCTTCTCACTCATCATATTCTTGTGGGGATGTAACAAATCTAACACCCTTGGGAGACTAACAATTGTGATAGGATCTACACAACATCTTCTCACTCATAGTGTCTCCTGAGGATTTGAAAAATATAACACCTATGAAAGACTAAAAACTATGGTAATATCCACATGGTATCTTCTCACTTATTAGGATTTCCATGGCCTCTAATATATTTAATTCTTCTAGGAGGATAAAAAATTTAACAAGATCCAAGTGGAATCTTATCACTCATCAAGATCTCTTAGGGATTTGAGATGCTCCATTCAACATATTATCACTCATCAAGTTTTCTTAAGGATTTGACAAATTTGATGCATCTAAGATACTAAAAAATCTGATAAGCTCCACATGGCATATTATCACTGATTAGTCTCTCCTAGGGATATGACATATTTGATACCTTGAGAGGATGACAACTCTAACAGGCTCCATGTAGAATATTCTCACTTACTAGACTATCCCAAGGATCTAAAAAAATTTATGGCCTCGATAGACTGATAAATCTAATAAGTTGTATGTGGCATCTTCTCACTCATTGGGCTCTCCCTATGCTCTAATAACTCTAACATCCAGTGGGAGAATGACAACTCTTATAGGCTCCACACAACATCTTCTCACTTGTCGAGCTCTTGTAAGATCTATGAAAAGTGACAAAGTCAAAATCATCCACACAATCAAATGAAATCATACCTATATTCCAACGTAGCTTCATGAAATGCCAAATAAGACTCTAGGGTTACATTATCCATAGAAAACCTATATAGTTTTGACTCAGTGAAACAAAAGAGTTAGTGAAAAATATTATAAGTATGAGAAAACCTTTATATCAAAATACAAAAGGGTTAAACTATTATAGATACATGTGACCATAGGGATTCATATGATGACATTTTCTCTTGATTTGAATGTTATGAAATAGTATGGATATGCCTTCTACTATATAGATCAAGCACATAACCCATGACACCTTTGACCAATTGATAATAAATTTATTACTTAGTAATTTGGTGTGAGACCTAACAAGGTAGAAGGATAGGGGATTAATGGAATCCCTCTATTTATATGATGGTGTTGTATCTATAGTACTAGTAAGCTCTTATGGGTAGGAGCATCTTCCTACTTTTATCTAAGAGCTAAAACATGGGTCTCTCATTTATGGACATGTAGACCACTGGATAGAAGGAATCATAGATGTCATAGATTTAGTTCTTGTAATGGTATGTGTACATATTGTAGAAGATCACATGAATAATAGAGTTGGTAGGAATATACAATGGGAATACAAAATGCTTAAACATGAGGGTGTATTAGACTATGTGCATGAGATAACTTAGCATATATACAGTTCACCCTCTTCTTGCCTTTTTGGTGCCCTTAATTAGGTTGAATTTGATTATTATTATTATGAGTTCTAGGTTCTCATTCCCTCAAAGGATGATGCTCAATAGGGACACCTAAAGGATGATCATGTTTATGACATCTTTTTCTCTAAATAGACAATTCAACAAGATCATTCCCATGTGAACTCATTATTAGAAGAGATGAATGGGGTAAGCATTGATGTCCTCATTTATGGTCCATTGGCATGCATCTGTGGCCCAATATTAGAGAACCTCATATATACAATGTGTCTTAGTCCATGTGTCCACCATGTTCTACTCATAAACTAGGGTGTACTCCAAGATATTGTAATATAGCTTAAAAGTAGTCCTAGAGATATTTGTATTTTTTATAAGTCCTTTTGGAGTATACTAGGTCTTGCACAGAGTTTTATGTCATGTTGCCAAAGAGATTAGTACATGCACACAATTTTGGTTTGGTAGCAACCTTATGAAATATTGATTCCCTGAGGGCTACAAGCTCATCAAGGAACTAGGTTTCATCTTCATTTTCATCTGAGTTAGGATTCTACATGTACTCAATAAGCCATAAGACTTTGTTGTAGTGCTCAAAATGGGTCAAGTTTGATGAGAAGGTGGTATAGCTTTATTTAGGCTTAGGCCTAGGATTTTAAAATGATGCATCCATGACTAAGGGTTAGGAGCTACTACACACATAATTTAGAGCCTAAATAAAGCATTGGATGCTTGAGAGGTATCTAAAAGTAGGGATGCTTAGGAATAGGGAGTCGTAATAGTAAATCAGATAGATTCAAATAATTATAAGCCTCCACAAAGATCTCTTAAATTAATGGCATTTGGGGCTCACCTTGTGCCAGTTAATTTTAAGTTAGTGGCATAATATAATATGTTATTTCTCAATTTGTCATTTAATTAGATAATTTAAAAAATGTTTACTTAGTTTATATTTGGTAATGGTGAAGGAACACCAATAATTTATTGAATCAGAGCTTAGTTACCCAAGTTGATTAATGTAATGGCATGGTAAGCACATGCCTATTTTATCCCCCATGGCATCTCAGGTATCCTCAAGGTAGGCCATATGTCCTTTGTTGGTTTGGAACTTTTTATAGTCTATTTCAACTAGGCATGGTTTGGGTGTCACTCTTTTATATTCTTGTGTACTAAAGCCATCCACTCATACATGATGAGTACAAGTGGTGATCTAATATTAGCATGAGGCATGACCTATACCTTTTTTTCCTCCTTACCCAGGTTGTTCCATTATATTTTTCCATTTGGTATACAAGAGTGACATGAAGCATTTTAATTTTAGTTATCTATTATGACTATACTTTTTTGACTCAATTGGGATGCCCTAGGCCTTTTATTTTATTTTATAAATAAATGCCATGTGGGAAAATATGGTTGGTCCATATCTCCTAGGGATTTGATAGCTCTAACACTCTTAAGAGAGATAACTATTATAGGTTCCACATAGTATATTCTCACTCATTAGGATCTCCAAGGGCTCTGTCAGCTCTCACACCCTCAAGAGACTGATAACTCTGATAGGATCCATTTGGCTTCTTCTCACTCATAAGGCTCTATTTGAGATTTGACAAATTTGAATCCCCTGAGAGAATGATAACTATGATAGGATCCATGTGACATATTCTCACTCATCAAGCTCTTATGTGGCTCTGACATGCCCCTGGTAGACTAAAAAAATTTATAGGCTCCATGTAACATCTTCTCACTCATTAGGCTCTCCCAGGGCTCTGATAACTCTGAATCCCTTGAGATACTAACAAATCTAATAATATACATTTAAAATATTCTCACTCATAAAACTCTCCTTGGGATCTAATAACTCTAATGCCCATAAGAGACTAAAAACTCTAATAGGCTCAACATAACATGTTTGCATTCATTAGGCTCTCCTAGGGCTTTGACAACTCTAGCACCCTCAAGAGACTAAAAAAATTAATAGGTCCACATGGCATCTTATTAATCATATATTTCCTATAATATTTTTGAAAAATGACCAAGTCAGAATGGGTTACATAATCAAATGAAAGCTTACTTGTCTACTAGTGCAACTTCATGAAATGTCAAATAATATAGGGTGATGTTACCCCAAGAAAAGTAGCATAATATTAAATCTATGAAATAACATAGTTAGCACAAAATATTCTTAGTATGATAAAACCTTCATGTAAAAACACATAAGAGATAAATTGTTATAGACATAGATGATTGCATGGATTTTTATTATAACATTTTCTCTTGCTATGAATATTGTGAAATATTTTGGTGATCAAGGAAAAGTAGGATTGTAAGGTCTTACACAAATTAAGACCAAGTGTAAGGAAATTTGGGATCTAATAAATTTTGGAGTTGACATTTTTTAGAGTCCCCCCCATTTTATACAAAAAATGGGGCATGTTAGCCACAAAAAATGGTGAATTTACAAGGAAAATGTTTTTTAATGTTTAAAATATAGACTACATGCCTCCACCATTGAAATATGAGATAAGTGGTTGGAAATACATTAGATAAACTTATAGAAAAGATAATGATCAATTCTAATTTAAAAAATAACATACTAAGCTTTGAATTAATTTAAAGGGTCATTTTGTGTAGAATGATCCATTCTTTTATACTGCTCTAAATAAAGTAGGAAAGATTAGGCACATCTTAGGTACTAAGAGATATTTGAAAGGTAATTATTTGAAAACTTTGGTTAAAGAAAGGAGGGCTTAGTCATTGTTATGCTACCATCTAAGCATTTATATCCCTGATAGAGATTCCATTAGTTTTTCTCTAAGCCTTGCTCCACTAACAACCATGCAAGAAATTATATGATGTAGATTTCCCAAGTCACCCTTTCTCAGGAAAAAACTTATATCTACATGAGATTCAAAATTTATTTTATTGTGATGTTTATTTTTTTCAATCTAGGAGGATTCAATACCAATGTAGCCAAGGTTGAGAATGGTTTAATGAACTCTTTGCATTATGAAGATCTTTTATTTGGTTAATGAGTTTTCCTTGATTAATATGGTATTTTAAAGTAATGTGATGACATTTATTATAAAAAATAAAAAATCACATGCTTAGTTATGAATCATTAATTTTATTTCTTTCAGTGTCCTAGGAGGGGTTACTTTATTCATCACATTGTTGAAAAATGGGTTTTCACCTTATACCCTCAAACCATGTGACTACATTTTTAGTGTTTTATAAACTTTAAATTGTTTGAGTTCTACTGCATGAGGATGGATGTTAGGAATTAGATTTAATTTTATAAAAATGTATGCCTCTCAGTTCATCATGGGAATAGGGATAGATTATTTTAATATTATCAAGGGATAACATGAGGAAAACAACACAATCAATAAAAATAAATAGAAATAGGAATAAGAAATCAACAAAGCAAAACAAGATAAAGGAAAACATAAAACAAAATCAAAATAACTAAAATCTAATATAATATATACATTACCAATATTTTCCTAGGGGATACTCTGAGATTGCATTGGAAAGAAAAAATAAGAATTAGTGCTTTAAGAACTATCCATTCACAGGTAGAGGAATATCAGTTCCTTTAAGATCTTTGAATCTAAATATGTTATGATTCATTAATTTAGAGATATGGTATGGGCTAATCCAAAGTGGGTCAATTTTGGAATGTTACCCCTTATTTTCATGTGCTTTATCCCATAATAAGACTAGGTCTAATATCTAAAAGGATTTGATGTTTACTCTCTAATTTAACCATCTCTTAATAGTTGTTTGATGCCTACTAGAGTTTTGCAAGGATCTTCTCATGCATCCTCCAAATGGATGATGTCCAACAGTATTGAGTTTGTTTTAATAGTGTCCCCCATGTATTATTTCATAAATTTGTAGGTTTTAAACTTGAGGATCATTGGGAAGATATAACACAATCCATAGACCAATAAAAAAGGTGATATTTTGAGGGCTTGCTTATATCTAGTGTGGTCAGCCCAAAGGGCATACTTAAACTATGAATTCCAGTCTTGGGGTCTCTTTTCTCCAATTTTTTTTATTTCATTAATTCATATTTTTTTGGTTGACTCAACTAAGTCATTATTTAATGGGTAGTAGTTAGATTATAACCTCAAGGTAATGCTTTTATTACAGGCCCACTTAGTGAGCTCTGTTGATTGAAATGTAGGTTTTTTATCATAGACTAGTGAGGCCAGGTACCAAATCATGTATTCATGTTCTCCACAAGGTATTTGATGAATTCCTTGGTTGTTTTATTAGTTATTTCCACTACCTTGGTCCACCTTGTGCTATAATAATGAATTTATGTCTAACTAATGAGTTTGGGTGATGACTCCAATAAAGTTGAATCCACATTGGTAAAATGGTATTACTTCAATAATAGGTTAAAAAGGAATCACAACATGGATCTATCATTTAGTAAATATATAGCATTGTTGACATTAATACACATGGGCATGGACATACCTAAAGATAGTGGGCCAATAATAACCCACTCATAGTATTTTATGTTTAGTTACATTCTAAGAAGGATGGCCACTACCTAGCATTTCATGAAAATTGGCCATGACTTCATTGGACTCTTCCTTTGATATGAAGCTAAGATAGATGACTTCATAGTTCCTCTGATAGAGAATGCCTTTATTCAAAATATAATGGGATATTCTTAGTCTAAGGTTTATATTATATATTTGGTTAAGTGATGGAGGTAGACTCCCATAGAGAAGGTAAAGGATGACTAGAGAATACCAGTTTGGGCAAAGCACTAATGATTGATCTACTTGGTGTACAGTAATCTTAGGGTTAACCTTAGTGATAAAATGAGTGAGACCTTAGCCTAAGAACAACTTGGTAGTTTTGATCTTGAGATCATATTCTTTTAATTTGGCAATCCATTGACCTCAATATTCTGACAATTTATTCTACCCTAGAATGATCTCTACAACTTGGTCTAGGATAATTGTGTGCACCTTGTTCCTATGAATTTATTTCCTAAACTTATTCATAGCCTTGAAAAAGGTGTAGGCATGATTTTCCAAGGTAGAAGACATCAAATCTACATTTTTTAAGTTCATACTCATGAAAGTGATCGAGTTTTCTTATCCATCTAGATTTTTAGTTAGCACCACAACTATGGTATGCCCATAAGTAAAAGAGTAGAGGTATAAATCTTAAGTGTAGTCTATGCTTATCATCACAGGGGAATCTATAGGGGTCCACCTTTTCTATGAAAAAGGGGGTGTTTTAGCCATAATAAATTCTTACATAATATTATCAGTATGTAAATTACAATGTACATGATGAAAAAACATCAAAAGGCATAGAAAATTTAACATGGATCCTAAAACAACATCTGGTTCATGTTTGGTTAATTTTAATGTAGAAAGGCTTGCACATCTCAAATGACCTTTGTATAATTATCAATTGTCCATTAAATTTTCCATTAATTTTTTTTATAAAATTTTGTTTTTGTCATGTCCAAGAAATGTTTTACATATGGCTCACATGTTTTTGAACCTTTTCTTATTTTAAAATCATCTTTTACATAATATGAGACCCTTGTGTTTTCATGCAAAAAATTCAATCAAATGTCTTGTTCCTTCAACTAATACCTTGTCTTTTCATGGGAGTCTACCACTAACTACCCAAAAATCTATTAGTAAAGTGTCATTGACCTTTGTTCTCATTTTTATGGAAATATTAGAGTTTTCTTAATAAATTTCATGGATGCACCTATTTAAATAATAAATCAACTTTTATATATTTAATTACTCACTATATATTCCATTACTACACATCTTGCCACATTAATATCATTACTTTGAGTTATATTAGCTATTGCATGAAATGAATTAAATAGATTATTTACTATTATATTATTTATTCCCTTTATATTTATTGTTCTTAAACCTAAATTATGCATCACAAGGTGAATTTTTTGCATTTTAATTATTTGAACAAATAGTTGACATTGTTTTGTATGGATTTTATTCTAAAATGCATTGTCCCAAACACATTGACCATGATGTTGAACTATTATTTTATGATTGTACAAGAAAAATCAATTTTGTAACCCTATTTTATTTCATGGGTGAGTTTTTTGAACACCCCATAGAGTATTTTTTTCCACTCAAGATGAGGGAGACATGTCGTCATGTATTTTTTCACAACCAAATCTTTCTTTAGAGACAAAAGATTGGTTAGTTGGTAGAGTATATTTTAGATCGGTACCCAAATAAATGAATAAAATGTGAAAAAATGTTTATGTGGGTGTACAAATTATGAAATGGTCTCCCTATTCTATTTTTCAGGTCTCAAAGTTACTAGTTGTAAGAGGTCAGATGCATCTATAAAGAGAATCTTCTCATTTCTAAGTATATAAATGGATCAAACTTCAAGTGGATGTTTTACAAGAACTATGAGGGGTAGATAAAAAAATTTAGTGATTAAAAATTCATGTCTGAGTCTTATGAACAACCCTTAGATGATTATATACCACTGATGATGAGGTATACACAAAGACAAATTTTATTACATCTAAATCTCTCTTGAGGAACTAAAAGTTGGATATTAGGTAGCATATATTTTGAACCCTTAGCATAATAAACGAAAAAAAAATATGTATACATCCATATGGACATATAAAATATGTAATATCCTCCCTCTACCTTTTTTCACCTCTTGGAGTTGATAGTTGTAGACGACTAGATGCATGCCTCAAGAGAAGCTTCTCATCCATGTGTAGAAAAGAAGTAAACATCAAGAAAATGTTTTAGGAGAACTATGAGGAGTAGAGACAAATTGAAAGTGTCTATAGTTTCAAGGTAAAGTTATTTGAGTACCCCCTATAGGACTCTCTACCACTCGTAATACCAAAGACATGGTGACACATTTTCTCTCATAGCCAAATCTCTCACGGGACCAAAAGTTAATCAATGGGTAGTTTACATTTTGCATCACTATCATAATTAGTAAAATATCTTTATAGACACATATGAATAGGAATAATAATGTTTTAATAGCCTCTCTCAACTCTTCATTAGGCCTTGGTGTCTAGATTAGTAGGATGATAAATGCATCAATCAAGATAATCTTCTAGTCCCTTAGTGTAGAAACAAAGAGAGCTTTAGGTAAGCATTTTAAGGGAGTTGTGAGGGGTAAATATGAATCATCAGTGTATATAATTTCATGATAAATTACTTTGAGCAACACTTTGAGTATTATGTCCCACTCAAGATGAGGGAAACACAACAATGCATTTTATTTCATAACTAAATCTCACTTTAGGGACCAAACGTTGGTCAATGGGTAACATATATTTTAAATTTATATCCTAATTGGTGTATAGGTAGACATGTAATTATGGGTGTATAAATTATATAATGTCCTCCCTCTTCTATCCATCAAGTCTTGGGGTTGACAATTATAGGTAGTTAGATGCATCCCTCAAGAGAAGCTTCTTGACCTTGAATGTAAAAATGGTGTGAACTTTAGGCATGTGTTAAAGGAGAATCATAAGGGATAAATAAAAATTGTTAATAGCTAAATTTGAATGGGAAATTAGTATAAAAACCCCATAAATAATTATCTTCCACTTGGAATATGTGATTGATGGCAAGGCATTTATCTCATATCCAAATATCTCTTGAGAGACCAAAAGTTGGTCAGTGTGTCATGTATCTTTTGAATCATTAACCCAATCAAAGAGCCAACTATGTGGATACATATATATGGGAATATAAAAAATATAATGGCCTCCCTCTACTCTTTGTTCATCCCCAATATTAATAGTTTTAGGTAGTAGAATGTATACCTCAAGTGAAGCTTCTCATCATTGAGTGTATAAATGAAGTGAACTATAGGCAAGCATTAGAGGAGAATCGTGAGGGGTAGAGACATACTATCAATGCCTAATATTTCATGAGTGAGTATATTATCAACCCTTAGAGTATTCTCTTCCAATTAGGATGAGGGAGACATAATGACAAGTTTTCTCTCATAGCCAAATCTCTTTTAAGGGACCATAATTTGGTCAGTGGGTAGCATATATTTTGACTCGCTAGCCCAATTAATGAATCATATTTATGGAAACATATATATATATATATATATATATAAGATTATAAATGATATAATTGTATTTGGATACTCTTTTTTTATCACCATATTTAACATTTACATGAATTTGAATACATCCCTCAAGATAAGCTTCGTGTCCCTGTGTGTAGAAATGAAGCGAACTTCAGGTGGGCATTGCAAGAGAACTATGAGAGGTAGATATCAACCCTCAAGAGATATATTTTCATCAAATAATATTATAAGAACATAATAGAAGATTATCTATCACTTATAATGAAGACAAAATAATACATTTTCTCTTGCAGCTAAATCTCTTTTAAGGGACCAAAAGTTAGTCAGTGGGAAGTGTATGTTAGAACTTGTTCCAAAGTCTTAACATTAGGTTAGATTTTTGGTAGGTAATAAATAATTATTGTAAATGGGGCATGCATCTTTTAGTAAAGACACCCCCATAAAATAAACTTACTTAGCTTAATTTTAGGTAGTTTTCATGTTTTATATTTATTAATTAGAACTACCTTACGGGTTGTTTTCCCATAAATAGTTGGTTATAGGATTAGTTGTTTTTACCGGTCATTGGTAAAAACTATATAAATCCATGTTTGCATTGTAAAAGGGTTAACGGAGTAAAGGCACCCTTATGTACTTGTTTTTTTTTTAATATTAATAAAATACTTGTGCACTCACACTAAGTGGGGACAAGGTTCAACCTATTTGGTTCAAGGAGTTATCAATGGTATCAAAGCATGGTATTTTTGGGAGCTTGGTGAATTAGAAGGAGCAAGGTGAAAAGTCAAATTCACGTGATATCATTTTGGCATGAAATAAGGTATGCCATATAAAATGAAAAATTTTATTGGTTTAAATGTTTGAAAAATTATTAAATTATTTTGATTTTTCAAATATTTTTTACATTTAAACCTATGTATTTTCCATATACCACAGTCTGGTCATTTTGGCCATTTGATACTCCATTTTCCTGTGTTCAAACTCCAAATTTGGAATAAAAAATGAATTTTTAGCATTTAAATGTTATTAAATTCATTGTTTTTTTTCAAAAACTAGATTTGTATGGCCTATTTACTTGAGAAAAACCTATGTAATGTTTATTCATGGCTGCCATTGTTAATTCATTTCATTCTCAGTCTTTTTAAATCCAAAACACCTACCAATCTCGATCAAATGGTATTAAACCCCTATTTTTTGCATTCAAAATGAAAATCTAGCAATTTTTTGGAGTTGTACGGCCTTCCAACACCTTGAGTTCATTTTGAATCCATTCCCTACAAAAAATACCTTGAAATTTTGCTAGAACTCAGCTAAAATCCATTTTATTAAGCCTGTATAGATTTATATGACCTGTAAGAGAGAGAACAAGTGAAAAAAAACTTACCAAGAGCAGCCATGGTGTCCCAGGGAAGAATGGCATAGGTATAATACTCAGGGAATTATTTTTTTGTTGTTTCTAAAGTTTTGATTCAAATATTTCTCTTAGCTGGGTCCCATGGGAGATAGCTTGGAAGAGAAGGCTGAAAAAGGAAAAAAAATATATTTTATTTACTCACATGTAATTTTTTTAATTTTCCCTCATACACAAAATCTATAATAAGTAGAAATTTTTGAGTGTAATGTTCTGAAAATGCTCTTAGAGCAATTTGTTAAGCTTATTTTGTAAGAAGTTTGTAAAGGAGGAGGTCAAGGGTTCAAATCCATTCTTTTTGGAGAAAGTTCTTTTTGTTTTAGAATATGCTTTTTTGTAAAAGGAATATTCCCTTTTAAATCTGAATATTGTAAAACACATACTTATTATATTGTGTTATTTTAAAAATTGAAAAAGGGGGAATTCAATCATATTTCTTTTACATTGTTGTGGTGATATAAGGGTGTGACTGGTGGAATAAGGTTTTAATTTGGTGAAATAAGGGTGTAATTATTGATTTTTTGTGAGGTTAAGTGCAAAACCCATAAAAAATTCTTGTTTTTCTTTTACGCTCTATGCAGAGGTTAAGTACAAAACCCCGTAGAAGTAGTGTCTTGTGCAGTGAGTGTGATATTTGTTTCATCTCTTTTGCATTTTTTCACACTTTTCTCTACTACACTTGCTTTCATTTCAAAATTGTGAAGATTCAAAATTTGCTTTCAGATGGTGATAGATTAACAATTTCCAATTATTCAGATTGGAAATGATTGAAGGAGGCTTCACTAGTTTTTAATGAGTTATGGGATATTGTTAAGAATGAAAATCCCACATTGCCAATAGAGTAGGCTAAATTAGATATATTTAATTTACATGATTCTAAGGCCTTAGCTCTCATTAAATGTTGTTGTACTCATGATACATATGTTCATATTGAAAATTCTCCTCATAGTTGCACTGCATGGAAGACATTGTCATATTTGTATGATAAGAAACCTAAGCAAAAGAAGATAGATATTCATATGTAGTTGTTTACTTTATCATTAGATGAAGATGGGGATATGGGAGAATATATGTCTAAGTTGAAAAATATCACTACTGAATACACTAAGGCTAGTTTTGGAAAACTAGATGATGACCTCATAGTCACTACTGCTTTGAAAGGACTACCAAGGTCTTATAAGAATTTTGTTGAAATGTTGCATGTCTCTGACAAGATCACAGGCATCACCTTTGATAAGTTGGCTGAGTTTCTCATCCAACATGACCTCTCTCTACCCAAGAAATCCAAGAAAACCAAAGAAGCCCATGTTTTAGAGTCAAAGCCTAGTTCATCTTCATCTGGGCATCAAAACAATAGAGGAAACAGTTATATAGGTGTTCAAGGTTATAGAGGAGGAAGATATAAAAATAGAGGTAGGGATCATTCAAATAACCAACAATCTAATCAATCACATTCACATGAAATAAATGATCGAGGACATGGTCACAACTCATATAGGGGCAGAGGTCGAGGTAGATCAAACATTCAGTGTCATAGATGTGGAAAATTTGGTCACATTGCCTCACAATGTAGGATTCCTTTTGATAAAATTTAGAGACCATAAAAAGTGACTAAGTCTAACTCTACTCAGTATGCCGATCATAACTATGCTGAGTCTAGTAATGTTGCCCATGAATCTGCATTCACTACTTTGGGGCACATTGATTATATTGAATATGAGGCTAGAGATGAGCTCACAGATGTATGGATTTAGACACAGGAGCAACCAAAAACATGACATTTAGGAGAGATTTCTTTTGGTCTTATAAGGAAGCTTCTCTCTCTCTAATTACCTTAGCAAATAAGTCTATGCATACACCACTAGGACTTGGATCTAATCAAATTATTCTTCCTAATGGGTCTATAAAATACTTGGAAGATGTTTGGTATGTTCCCACATTGAAGAAACACTTACTTTCTTTGGTAACTATTTGAAAGAAAGGTTATCAAACTGTGCTTGAAAATGGGCTCATTTACATCAATTCAGTGAAGGATGATTATAAAACAATGTATATAGGATATGAAGATGGAAAATTGGTTAGATTGCATTGTAAGGTGAATCCTCCCAATATAAAACTTGTGGTAGTTGTTGACACAGGTATAGGTACTATGTCTACACTACGATTATGGCATCTCTGCTATGGACATTTGAATATCCACTCTTTATTGGATTTGCAAAGATATGGTATGGTGAATGGGTTGCCCACTTTTCAAAAAGATAGTATTCTTTGTGAGTCATGTGTTTTGGGCAAACAAAATTGGGAAACATTTCCTAAATAGTCATCTTGGAGAGCTAACAGATGTTTACAATTAGTTCATAGTGATGTATGTGACATTAAAAAGTCATCCATTGGTGGGTGTAGATACTTTGTCTTGTTTATTGATGACTTTTCTAGGATGACTTGGGTATTCTTTATGAAAAACAAATTTGAAGTTTTCGCTAAGTTTGTTAATTGGTTACACTTAGTTGAAAAAGAAATAGGTTCACATTTGGCCACTCTTCATTTAGATAATGGAGGTAAGTATACCTCTAATGAATTTTTAGATTATTGTCAAGAACATGGTATTCATCAACAATATATTAATGTTTATACTCCACAACAAAATGGAGTATCTGAACGGATGAATAGAACTTTATAGGGCACATCACATGTCATGTTGCACTATAAACAACTTTATGATAAGTTTTGAGCTAAAGCCATTGGTACTGAAGTGTATTTGAGAAATAGGTCCCCCACAGTTGCACTTTTGGGACAAAATCAATATGAGGCATGGTATGGATTTAAACCAAAATTTAAACACTTGAAAGTGTTTGGCTATCTTTGTTTTGCTTTGGTTCCTATTAAACATAGAACTAAGTTGGAACCATGAAGTTGAAAATGCATCTTTCTTGATTGTCCTGAAGATAAAAAGGGGTTTCATTTGCTTGCACAAGATTCAAGCAAATTCATAGTGAGTCGAAATGTAATATTTGATGAGTTTGGGACAATGAACACTATAGAGATTGATTCTCAACTTGATAGATTAGAGAGGAAAAATACAAAAAGAGATAAGGGTTTGAATAATGGGGATAACTCTTTGAAGTTATGGTATGAGACTCAAATTCCTTCACTTTCATCTCCTTCATCTACAATTTCATAGGTTGATGACTTATAAATTGTTGAAAATTCTCTAAGTCCCCCTTCGAACAATGCACATAATGAGAATTTCGGAGTCCCTAATTTGAATAATTTGACTAAGTATCCAAAATGGGCTCAAAGTACTTTTTCTAACTTGACAGCAGATGAGGTTGGTTTAACAGGGCCCAAGAATTCTCAAAAATAGGTAAACTATTCTATGTTTGTTACTACTTCTTCCACTGAGCCATCCACTTTTGAGGAGGCATCTACTGAACATGTTTGGCAATAGGCAATGAAATGTGAGTATGATTCCATACTTAACAATAATACATGGGTTTTAGTTGATCCTCTTCCACATGTTAAACCCATTGATTGTAAATGGGTTTATAGGACTAAGTATAAATCATATGGCTCGATTGATAAACATAAGGCATGACTTGTTGCAAAAGGATATGCAAAACAAGAAGGTATTGACTATGAGGAAACATTTGTACCAACTGCCAAATGGCACACTATTCATGTGGTACTTTCCTTAGCAGCACAAAATAGTTGGAAAGTACATCAATTGGATGTTAAAAGTGCCTTTTTAAATGGTGATTTATAGGAAGAAGTCTATATGAAACAACCTCAAGGTTTTGAATAGGTGGGTGCTGAACACAAAGTGTGAATTGATAAAAGCTTTGTATGGACTCAAAAAAGCACCTAGGGATTGGTATGAGAAAATGGATTCATACTTGAAATCCATTGGTTTTCATTGCAGTGAATTTTATGATACTCTCTATTTTTGAGTGCAGGGTAAGAAAATGGTGATACTTGTTCTCTATGTTGATGACTTGTTTATTAGAGAAAATGATGAAAACCATAACAAGTCTGTGAAGAAGGAATTAAAAGATGGGTTTGAGATGACAGATCTTGGACTTTTTCACTACTATCTAGGCATAGAGGTAACTCAGAAAGAGCATAGTATTTTCATTTCACAAACTAAGTATATTTTTGAGTTATTAGAGAGGTTTAGCATGATTGATTGCAAACCTACCCTCACTCCCATGGAAAGTACCTTGAAATTGTCTAAGGATGATAGCAGTGCCTTTTTTGATGGCACCACATATATAAAATTGGTGGGAGGTTTGATATACTTGATGACTACTAGGCCCAATATTTCATTTTTAGTTGGAATTTTATTTAGGTCTATGCATGAGCCTAGATAAATTCATTGGCATGCAGCAAAATGAGTACTTCATTACCTTCAGGAAATGAAAACATATGGCCTTGAATACTACCACAACAAGAACTTCAAACTTGTTGGATATTGTGATGCATATTTTGGCAGATGTGTGGATGACATAGTGTCAACCATAGGATACACTATGCATATGGGTGCAAATGTCATTGCTTGGTGTTGTACGAAGCAAGATACAGTGGCAAATTCATCAGTAGAATCAGAGTATATTGCAGCATGGGATGCTTTCAGAGAAATTGTTTACCTTCGTCATATTCTTGAAGATCTTTAGGTTTCTCAACTTGCTCCTACATAGTTATACATTGATAATTAGATTGAAATCAAGATGTCCAAGAATCCAGTTTTTCTCACTAAAATAAAACATATGGATGTCAAATACCATTATCTGTGAATGCTGGTGGCAAAGAAAACTCTTGATCCAATATATTGCCCAATTGCCAATCAGATAGCTGATATCTTCACAAAACCCCTTGACAGAATCAAATTTGAAAAATTTATAAAAATGCTTGGTATGTGTCCAAAGACCTGACTTTGGATGATAGGGGGTTTGTTAGGACTTGTTCCAAAGTCTTAACATTAGGTTAGATTTTTGGTAGGTAATAAATAATTATTGTAAATGGGGCATGCATCTTTTAGTAAAGAAACCCCCATAAAATAAACTTAGTTTAATTTTAGGTAGTTTTCATGTTTTATATTTATTAATTAAAACTACCTTACGGGTTGTTTTCTCATAAATAGTTGGTTATAGGATTAGTTGTTTTTACCGGTCATTGGTAAAAACTATATAAATCCATGTTTGCATTGTAAAAGGTTAAAGGATTAAAGGCACCCTTATGTACTTGTTTTTTTAATATTAATAAAATACTTGTGCACTCGCACTAAGCAGGGACAAGGTTCAACCTATTTGGTTCAAGGAGTTATCAACGTATCTTTTGACTCACTAGCCCAATTGGCAAAGTGAATAAATGAATGCATTTGAATGAGTATATAAATGAAATATTGGCATCCCTATATTATTTTTCACCTCTTTATTTTTATATTTATAGGCTTACTGGAGGCATCCCTCAAGAGAAGCTTCTCATCCCAAAGTTTAGAAATGGAACAAACTTTGAGCAGGTGCTTTAGAAGAATCATGATGGGTAAGTACAAACCATCATCATGTAAAGTTGTACAAGAATGTATTATGATCAGGGTTAAAGTATTATATACCATTCATGATGTGGGAAACATGGTGGTAAATTTTATCTCGTAACCAAATCTTTGTTAAGGGATTAAAATTTGGTCAGTGGATAACATATCTTTTGACTTGCTAATCCAATTGAGGAAAAAATTATGCAAACAAATTCAAATGGACATATAGATACTATAATGGCCTATATCAAGTCTCCTTTGGTCCATATGTTTTAAACATTTAGGTTTTCTAATGCATCCCTTAATAAAAGTTTCTCATCCCTAAGTTTAGAAATAAAGTAAACTTCAGATGAACATTACAAGAGAAATCTAAGGGGTAGAGAAAAAATGTTAGTGCTATAATTTCATATGAAAGTCTTATAAGCATGAACCAAATTATTTTTTCCACTTGAGAGGAGGGATACATGGTGACACATTTTATCTCATAGAAAAATATGTCATAAGGGATCAAAATTTGTTCAATGGGTAATGTATCTTTTGACTATGTAACCTAATTGAAAAATAGTCTTCATAAGCATGTCTAGATGGGAATATAAAGACTAGACTAGCCTCCCTCCACTATATATTAGTCTCAAAGTTTTATAGTTAAATTTTTCTAGATGTATCCCTTAATAGAAGCTTCTTTTCCCTTAGTGTATAAATAGAGAAAACTTCAAGTGGGTGTTGAAGGAGAATTATGAGGGGTAGGAATGAACTATCAACAAATAAAATTTCATGGAAAATTTATATGATAACTTCATGGATTATTTTTACACACATGATGAGTGAGATACGGTGGTGTATTTTCTCTCATAGTCAAATCTCTCTTAAGGGACAAAAAATTGGTGAGTGGCTATTGTATCTTTTGGCTTGCTCAGCCAATTGATAAATCAACTATGTAGATGTGTTAAAATGGGTGTATAAATGTTGGAATGGCCTCCCTACACTATTTTCCACCTCTTATATTTTTTAGTTTTAAGCAACCATATGCATCCTTTAAGATAATATTTTTATCATTGAGTGTAGAAACATAAAAATATTTGGGCAAGCATTACAGGAGAAATATGAAGGGTAGAGATTAAGAATCAACACCTAAAGATATATGAGGGAGTTATATAAAAATAAATAAAATGATTAATTTACACTTGTGACATGTAGACATGGAAGCATGTTTTATCTTGCAGTCAAATTCTCTTAAGGGACCAAAAGTTTTTCAGTGGGTAACATATCTTTTGACTCACTATCCCAATATATGAACCAACTATGCATATACATCTAAATGGGTATATAATCACTTGAATATAATACATTAAATCTCTATTTATCCCCAATTTTTATATTTGTAGGTAGTTGGATGCATCCCTTAAGAGAAGCTTCTCATCTCTGAGTGTAGAAACAAAGTAAAATCTGGGTGAGCATTAAAGGAGAACCGTGAGGGGCAGAGATAAATTAACAATCCCTATAGTTTCATGGGTAATTAATTTAATCACCCCCTATAGTATTATCTATCACTATGGATTATGGAGACACATAAACTTTTTTTTATCTCACAACCAAATCTCTCTTAAGGGACCAAAAGCTAGTGAATGGGTAGTGTATCTTTTGATTCACTATACTAATTATGCTAATGCATCTAAATAGGAATATAAATATTTCAATGAAGTTTTTATTCTCTCTATTACCCCTTAGGGTTTAAAATTATAGGTAGTTGGATTCATCCCTTAAGAGAGGCTTCTTATCCCTGAGTGTAAAAATAGAGTTAACTTTAAGCGAGTGTTACAATAGAACCATGCGGGTTAGAAATTAAACATAAATGTTTATAATTTCACAAGTGAGTCATTTAAGCACCCCTATAGTATCCTCTTCCACTTAATATTTTGGAGACACGATGACATGTTTTCTCTCATATCCAAATCTCCCTCAAGGGACCAAAAGTTTATCAATAGGTAGTGTATCTTTTGACTCACTTTCCCAATTCATGAACCATATTCATAAACACATCTTAATGATTGTATAAAATATATAATTTACTCCATTTACAATCTATCATCTCCTAGGGTTGATATTTTAAAGTGGCCAAATGCATCCCTCAAGATAATATTTTCTTCCCTGAGCATAGAAACAAAGCTAACTTTGGGCGAGCATTGTAAGAGAACCATGAGGGGAAAAGACAAATTATCAGTTCCTAGAATTTGATGGGAAATTCCTATGAGCACCTCCCTAAGATTTATTTATCACTCAAGATAAGGAAATCATGATGATAAGTTTTCTCTCATAGTTTAATCTTTCTTATGGGATAAAAAGTTAGTTAGTGGGTAGTGTATCTTTTGACTTATTTGCCCAGTCAATAAACCATCTTAATAAACACATTTAGATGGAAATATAAACTATAGAATGACCTATATCCACTAGCAATCACCTCTTAAGGTTGATATTTGTAGGTTTTTGGATGAATCCATCAAGAGAAGATTCTCACCCTTAAGTCTAGAAACAAAGTAAACTTTAGGTGAGCATAATAGGAGAACCAGAAGGGGTAGAGAAGAATCATTAATACCTATAGTTACATGGGTGAGTCATCTGAGAAAACCCCAGAGGATTATCTACCACTCAAGATGCAAGAAACATGGTGATGTATTTTATCTTGCATCTAAATCTCTCTCAAAGGATTAAAATTTGCTTAGTGGGTAGCATATATTTTGACTCACTATCTCGATTGATTAACCATATTCAAGAACATATTCACATGAGTTCATAAACAATAAAATGTCCTCCTTATATTTTTCACCTCATAGGGTTGAAATTTATAGGTAGTTGGATTCATCCCTCAAGATAATATTCTCATCCCTGAGTGTAGAAATGAAGTAAAACTTTGGTGGATGTTGCAGGACAACCATGAGAGGTAGAGACAAACCATTAGTTCTTATAGTTTCATGGATGATTCCTTTGATCACCCCTAGAGAATTTTGTAAACTCAACATGATTATTTTTTAAGCTTATCTTTATTTCATAAAGATAATATTTTCTAATCACAACACCAACCATGTGAAGGTGGAAGCTCATCTGGTAGAACTAACCTATACTAAATTTGTTAGTAAAAATTTCAAATTCAAATAAACACATAATGAAAAATAAATAAAATACACTAAATCAAATAAGTTAAATTTAGTAATTTAAAATATTAGACACATTAAATACTAAATTTAGCAAGTCGATCTAATGTACCTTCAAGATCATCTCTATTTCTAAGTGTTTCAAGAATTATCTCATGCTCAGATTCATGAACTTTACAAAAATGTTTTTTTTGGAGGCTTTCTATGCAATTTGATCATTTTAATATTTCTAGTGATCTAAACAAATTTGAATAATGAAGATCCACCCTATTCGTTTCAAAGTCCTCAAATAACCATTATTTTATTTTTTATGAAAGTATCTATGAAGCCAAGTTCTTGTAACCATCATAGATTCAGTGGGATAAACTAGGCCTTCTCCATCCATGATAGTTGAGGTTTATTGTTTTTTTACCTCTACACAATAAGACAAGTATTAGTTTGTTCCATCATCATTTTACTCAATTGAAATTTTTGTAAATACTTTCCCTACATGTAATAAAATTTTAAGGACATGTAGGAAAAATGTAAGATATCACTAATGTTTAAGGTTACATTTAAATTATAAATAAAGTTTATCTAGTTGCACAATATTTGAGATGATGCCATTTCATGATCCCCTAGTGGTTTGAATGCATCACTAGTCTCCATATGCATTAGGGCTTTACAATACCACTCATCAACCCATTATTTTGACTCATATTCATTCCAATTAAATTCCATACAAACCAAACAAAAGCATGCCATGTCACTAGTATAAATATTCCATGAACTAGAATTTAAGTCTCAAATGGAGTGGAAAACACTTGATCCAATTACTAAACTATAATCTTCATACATTTCCTTATTTTATTTCTCTATTAATTAGAAGAGTCTTTGTGCATTATAATATTTATCTTATCCATGAGAAAAAAATCATTACACCAAGTCACAATACTTGCAACATCAATAAAATCATTACCATCCTTATACTTTCCCTACTTTTTAGAGGTTTATTTGTACACATTCACCTACACAATCATTTTCCCCTTTTTCATGCCCAGCCTCAAAGAAACTCAAAAAATATTGAACCCCATTCTTATTATGCATCCTAATCAACCAGTAAAACATTCAATCATTTTAAAACTATCCTACATAATTATATGACCAAATGTAGTGTTATAGAAAAGGGCACACAATTGTCTTGATGGTTCTAGGTTTATTACAACTAGGCACAAGCATGGGATATTCCCTTTGCACTCAACATTTGAACACTTGGTTGCATTGACATCAATCCACATAAGGCATAGGCCTTATACACTTACCCAAAGCACAAATAAGAAGGAACTAGGGCCCACAATGGGCTATTTGTGCCATGGAACAAGATATCAATTATGGGAGTTGATCAATTCATATAAGGCTTTAACTAGATCCATAAGTGCAAAGCTTTCATGAACTAAGCCTAGTGGCCTATAGGCACAAGCCTTTTGGGGGACTAATCTGAGATTCATATAGGTGAAAGCCTTTTTTAAACTAATCTTAGTGTCATATAGGTACTTGAAGGGTCAAAGGAATACTTTTAATTTAAGTACTCATATTAGGCTCACACTTCTAGAAAGGATAGGAACACTTGGAGAAGATTATATAATTAATATTTATGCATATTATAGATGACATCATTAACATTTATAGGGACTCTATTAATGATGTGAACTATAAGCACACATGAACTTCACTTAACATAATTGAATTTAAACTAAAACATTACATCCATTATACATCCCACTAGCAATACAAAAAGGCATATAAACCAGACACATAATGTTTTAAGGCAACCATCTTTGTTATTAATCAAAGCTTTAAACAATACATAATATAGATTTCATAACATGATATATATCTTTTTCATATCACTAAATGACCCAGAGAATCATAGATGAGCTTCGGTGCTTACAAATGGATAATTCATGGCATCCATACTACTCCTAATTCTAATAGCTGCCTACTCAATGCCTACAAATCCATTTTACTAGAGCTCCACTACTATTTTCCCATCCCTCTGCTCCAACTAGTTAGAGATCCTTAAATATATATTAGGATCATCTTTGCCAGGGTGGAAGGTACACATTAAGTGCCAAACTAGAGCTTGGTCATCATGCCTGGTGGCTCCATAACCTTAAAAAAATCTACACTACATTCACCATATATTACCAATCCTAGAAGATGCCCAGAAGATCTAAGATATAGTTAGCCACTTGCCAGATGGCACAAGATATACATTACAACCTTCAACTAATGCCAAAATGCTAAAATTCCAATGATTATGAAAAATGATTCTTTTACACTGAAGGGGATGTTGTGTTGGCATGAATCCAATACATAATAAAATAAGGGGCCAAACATCACCCCATACAAAAATTTTAGTCCTTCCTCATACTAGGTTGTTAAGCTCTTCAAAGCATAAAACTCGATGCAATTTACTTGATTTTAGTGATAAAGTATTCAAATCCCTTAATGGTCATCTCGATTTCCTCAACGGTGTTATCTATTTCAATGGAAACAATAGTGAACATGAGCACATCCATTTTCTCTAGCTCTTTTTGAAAGGCCTTAACATTTTATTTTACCTCTTCTACACTCATGTCGATGATTGTTCCTTGCTCAAAGGCTTTAGTATGTAGAGTGTAAAAGAGTTCTTCCAATTTCTACTCTTGGTCCTTGATTTAGTTGTTAAACATGTTGATGCTCTTGTGATATATTCCCACTCTGACCTATTCACCGAGTATACCTATGCCATTAGCTTCTCCTTCTCATTTTCTTGCTTTAGGCATGCATTTATAATTGAGGCTTGGTCTGAGAAGCTCAATGCATCTAAGCCCTCTTGTAATTTTATAAATAGGTATTCTACCTCTTCAAACTTACCAGCTAGCTCTATTTGTAGTATGACATAGGGATCTTCTTCTTCTTATACCAGCTCAAGTTTTAACTTTGGGAGCATATGATCCATGAACACATAGATTTTATCAACCTCTAAGAGGTTTAAAGTATTAACACTGACTAGAATGGATGGTTTGGCCATCTCTATGTACTCATAGAGTTGTTGTATCTTGAATTTGGTATCCTACACTTCATGTTTGGCTTCTTTATGGATATTTTTCCATTTTTTTCCCTACCATCATTGATGATGTTTTGTGCACAACTTCTATGGCCATTCTGATTATCACATTCCTAGATCAGACTGAGTTCATGGTGTGAGGGTTTATAAGGAGGGAGTCATACCCCTCATCATGCTCTTTTAGGCTCTATGTATCCACTCTAGATATCTCAAAATGAGGCTCATCCATATAGTGATCAAACACAAAAAAGATTTATTTACGTGTCTTGGTTGAACCTACTTAGGCAAGCATAGTGTCATACATCTAAAACTCTTCATCCAAACATCCCTTCTATGCCTTATCCCTTATACTTAGCTCCTTATCATCCTTCTTGATGATGGCCAACTTTTTTTGTCCTTCCTCTTCTTCACTAGCACCACTAATCTCTTTGGTGCTTTCCTTAGAGGACTCAACTATTTTATCCTTAGGTGTTTATTCCTCAAACTTTTCCCCTTCATCTACTTCTTCATCCTAGGGTTTATCAATACTCACCTCGATGGAAATTCCTTTAGTGCTAACATCACCTTGTTGCTATCAAGGTTCCTCTGTTATCTCTATTTGTCTCTATAAGGTGAAAAAATCATCTTATTTTTCTTCAGGAACCCCTTCACTACTTGGGTGTGCCTCTTGTGCAGCTTCTTCTACCTTCTTGGTGGGGGAACTTGGCACTTGCTTGACCATTTCAACTACTAATCTTGTGCTTGTAGGAACCTTCGTGGTCTTTTTCTCTAACTTGGTCAATTCATTTTCTTGGCAAGTCTCTACTTCTCTTTAAGTGTCAATGCCTTATTAATGTCCTCCCCACTTAATCCCATTTTCTTCTAAACCCTTTTCTTCTCTTCTTCTATTTGTAGAGGTAGTGTGGAGGGTTCTTCACTGGATAAGGGGATTGTCATCTCATTTGTTTCCTCAGACATGGTGGTTGTGCTACTTTATAGGGCTTCTTGTACATCCCTTGCTCTTGGATCCTCTTCCCCTTCTTTTATCTATAAGATATATGTCCCTGCTCTATCTTATTTAGTCTCCTCCTCTATTTTGAGCATGAGGGTCACCTATTTATTCATCTCTTCTAGAGTTATAGTAGGGAATGGAATGGGTCTCTTAGTCTTTTTCTTGTTCTTTTTGGAGGAAGCACTTTCTCGCATGAAGGTCACATGCTTCTTAGGATTTGGGGGCATAATTTGATCCTCAAAGCCAATTTTTTATTAGATACACTTCATGATCTCTTAAATTTTTGCTTCACACTTATCTTGGAGGGTCTTATCCTATGTCTTGGGAATAATCTTACTTTCATCACTAATTAGGAGGGGGTGATCATCATCTTTTCCCAGATCACTACCATTCTTGTGTAGCTTCATTTCATAGTAGAGGTTTAAGACTCACCCATTTATTATCTCTCTAGAGGGGATGAAGGTCCGTCCTATCAGAGTCATCTTCCTCATCTTTAGTGGCCTTAGATCTAGGGTGTAGAAACTAGGGCCTCAACCTATTCCTGTCTTGATCCATGGTATTGATTGAGATCTCTAGTTTTTGCACATTATGAATTCTTCTTAGCACCACTTTGAAATACTTGGCATAAAATATGTAAGTTAACTTGAGCCATTTGGATAGGTTCTCATCTATGAGTGTTAGGTGTATTACATATAAATGATACATTATGACAAAGGTTTCCATTCCCACTAGATGTCTGGGAATATCTTAAGGGATGTGTCATTCAATCCAAAATGCCTTGATGTACCTATTTCACCAACCTTTTACCCTTGTCTTATACTTCTACAAGAAGTTGGGTGGGTAAATTAAGTCTTGATAATTCATTGCAAAGGACTCATGGTTGGGTGGGAACACACATAGGTTGTCATCATCTCCATCTGGTACACCTATCTCCTCCATCACAATTAGAATCAACATATATCCCCACATAAAATTTTCATATTCTCTATGACACTCTTGTGCATTCTTAACAATCTCCTCGATAATGAATTTAGAGATGTTGAATTTTACCCCTTGTGCCATGTGGTGGATGATGCACAAGAAGGCCTTACTAATTTCAAACTACCATTTTCTAGGGCATAGTTTTTAGCTAAGTAGGTGTACCACTACCCTCATACCAAGGTCCCATAAATCCTTGATGGGGAACATAAATCTTGACTTGTAGTAGCCCAGGATATTTATGACCCTCTCAACCTCTACTTCATCCTCCATTATTTGATGGATGTCTGACCCTATTATTGGAATCCCCATGATTATACTAATGAAGCTCACTAAGATCCTTATGGGCCATCTTGTGAAGTATAAATAGTCATCATGTACATGTAAAAGGATGGATTATATTGATTCTTCTAGCTTTCCAAATATCAATATCTTGAACAGTTGTATTACACTTATTATTTCGATTTTATCGCAGATGGAGACATCAAAGAGTGTGATGATTGCCTTCATCTTTTTCCCATTTTCACCATCCAATCTTGGTTTAATTATTTCACATTGATCCCTATTTGGTGGTTGTAATAATTGAGTTTACATATATGTGAAAAGGATACCCATCTTTCCCTCACCATGACATCTAGGGGGAATTTCATCTCTCTATAAGCAAGCTTTGTGCTTTCTTCTATGTCTATTTCTACAATGCTTACACTTTCTACAAGTTGTGCCTCTTATTTTATGGTAAATACTTCTCTACTACCCATGATTTATTTACATCCTTCTGCACCTATATCAAACCTATACTTAGTCTCTTTTTCCCATCTTGAATTGGTTACTATTAAAATGTGGCTGGTTGATCTTTCTAAATCTCAAAATTATGATTTACATTTCTTCACAGTCATGAGAATTGTGACTGTATCTTTAGATCTCAATATTCATGCACCATTAATGGTGGCCTCATCATTTTTCAAAACTCTTACTACCCTATTTATCTATCAACTTCACTCCCCTTACTTCCTTTACAATTTAAATCAGAATGCAATCTTTTCGTTTATCTTTCCCTCTCACTTCGAAGGGTTTTGGATGACTAGTTATCTATGGTATCATTTTATAGTTTTTGATGACTTTGGCTCTATTTGGCTCTATGTTCTAGTTTGAATTATTGTAAGGTTTGTAACTTATTAATGTTTTCCATTCACTCCTTTATACTCTATTCTTATCTACCTTATTAATGGCATGGAAACACGTGGATTTATTGAAATATACCAAAACCATGAAATCCACTAAAATCCACCACCAAATTCTCATTTATTATAGATATTTATGCTTCTACTATCATAACATTAATTTTTATAATGGTTTATTCAATGAAGTGATAGTTGATTCAAATGGTCACTACCCACTAATCGTTGGGTGGGTGCCAACTATCTTGATGATCTTTATCTTACACTTTATTTACCTTGGTGTGACCTTGACCCTTATTATGGTAACCTAGGTGTATTGATTCACATGCACATAACTCAGCCTCCTCAGCTCCATCTCTTCTTAGTGTTGTGCTTCTTTACAAGTGCACCTCTCTTTCTAGGTCTATTTCTCTACACTTTCATGTCTCTTACTTTAGCTTTACCTACCCCATACAAACCCTTTCACTGGTCCTCTAGCACTTCATTCTCTATTCTCAATTTATTATGCATGAACATATTATGTGAATTTGTTTTTCAACTTGTACTCATATATTTCGAAACCTATCAAACTTGACGTGCCTAGAAACTTAGGTGTCTAGTCTCAGGTGCTAAGAGAGCATCCATACTCAACTCAATTGACTATATTTATGCATGTAAGTAATATAATATTTATCCTATGGGACTAAAAGTGCCATGCTTATTCAGTCAACTCAAATAAAATAAACATAAGGAAAGATTTGGATTGCACCAAATTTCATTATGGTCAGAACAATGACATCAACTTGTGATTAAAAAGTTAATATCTGATGGTACAAGTGCCATCCTAGTGATTATAAGGCTTCAATATATTACGTTTGAAATGCTTAGGTAGCATTTCACCCATCAACTTGCACAACATACATGCACCAGTCTCCAATATACTATGGATGACACAAGGTCCCATCCACCTAATCTACATTTTTCCTAGGTGCTTAAGCTACTTAGAGTCATATAGCAAGACCATTTCACCTTCTATAAATACCTTAAACTTATGTTCTTATCATTCCATAGCTTCTAGTGTACCTTCTTTATTTGTTAGCTCCATCTTGCTTGGGCATATATCTCATCCAAGTGCTCTAAGTCTTCTAGTCATGTGTTTAAAGACTCTTGGTCATCCAATCAACCAATATACATGATGCGTAATGAGGGAACTATGAATTCCATAGGTAAAACATCCTCTACACCAAACACTAGTTAAAATGTTGTAAACTTATTCAAGTTCTTGTATATAGTGTGATAGGCCCATAATATTATTGACACATTTTCATCCCAATCTTTGTGACCAATGTCATATATCTTTGTGAGGCATATTCCCAATATCTTATTAAATGCCTCAGTGGTGCCATTTTTTTGGGGATGGTATGGTGTCATTTTATGGTACACCACCATATATTCAATCAGTAGGATCTAAATTATTTTGTTGATAAAGTGCACACCATAGTCGATAGTCAAGATAAGTGAGCATCCATAATGATTGATGATATTATCCCATATAAATTTTACTATAGTGGTAGCTATATAATTTTTTTTGGTGTTACTTTAACCCACTTGGTGAAGTAATCTGTGGCTATTAGAATGTGTCATGCACCTATTCACCTTGTAGTGGGAGTAATAGGCCCAATAAAGTCAATGGCCAATTTTTCAAATGGTGCCTGGGTAAGGATGGGGATGAGAGGAATATCATCCTAATGGTTTAGCTTTCCCATGCACTACTAGATGTCATAATCTTTGGCGTATTCTTTTGTGTCTTGGAATAAATTTGGCCACCACATGCCTGATTGTCATACCTTGCATGCCATAGTGTCTCCAATGTAATGGCCTCTAGTAATCCCCTCATTTTCTTATTTAAATATTGAGTCCCATTCATGTTATAGGACACATTAGTGCATGACCTCATTATGGCTCAACTTATACAATTCCTCACCAATGAGTTGAAAAGGGGTGGCACAAACTGTGAGTTATTTCTTTTCCTTAGTCATCATGGTTGGGGTACAGACTCAAAGGTCAGAAATGTGGTGATCTATACCAATACTTTGAGGATGAATTGGACCCTATAAAGTTGTGTGTCAAGCATATCATCTTCAATAGGCCCTGTTGCATTGCCAAAGTTGATGTAGGATAGATGGTCTAGGCCTTAGTTTTATTTTCTAGGTTTTACTATAATAGATAACTAGAACTCTTGAAATAAAACAATCCATCAACAAATACACTTATGGAGAATGGGCTTATTCACCAGGTACTTAAGCACCCCATGATTAATGAATAAGATGAACAGGGTGGGCAATAAGTATTGTTGGAACTTTTGTAAGGTGTAGACCATGGTAAGCACCTCATGCTCAATTATGGTGTAGTTATGTTCTACCTTGGTTAGTTTTTTACTTGTGAAATAAATGGGATGATACATTTTGCCTTCACCTAGTTATATTAGAATGGAACTAATTATGACACTAGAGGCATCAATGTGGACATGGAAGGGAGTTGCCCAGTTAATAAATTTCAGTATCAGTGCACTTGTTAGTTTGAGATTTAGGGTCTCAAATACATCTTCCTACAATTCACCCCAATAGAATGGGCCATCCTTTTGTAATATCTCTTCTAGCAACACCATAATCTTGGCATAGTTCCTTATTAAATTCCTATAGTACCTATAATGTCAAATAAAGTCATGAATGTCTTTCTGTGTTGATGGTGTTTAGAGTTGAAGGATGATTGTAATATTTTTTGGATCAATGAGAAGAACATATTTGTAGATGATGTGCCTAAGCAAAGTGCCAAATGACATTATGAAAACACACTTCTTGAGGTTCAAAGAAATTTTCAACTACCTACACCTTTTAAACATAAGGCAAACGTTGTCATAATAATCCTTCACTAACCCATACATAATTTAGTCATCTAATTATACTTAAAAGAACTTGTGAATGAAGTCTTTGAAAGTAGTGATCACCACTCTAAAGAACATGACTAGCACATTATTTAGTCCAAAGGGCATCACGTTGTATGAGAAACAACCCCATTCAATAATAAAGGTGTTTTTGGACTTATTCTCCTCCTCAATCTAGACTTGATGGTATCCTGAGAAACCATAAATAAAGGTGTATATCTTACAACCTGCAATTCCATCTAAGGATTTGTCAGTGAACAAAGTTAGAAAGGGGCTAGTTACGTAGGCAACATTCAACAATCTATAGTTGACATAAATTTGGATGAACCCATCCTTTTTAATGTTGATGACCATAGGGATAACTCATTTATATTCCTACATGGGGTAGATGATTCTTGCAATTAGCATGTCATTGATCTCCATCTTGACTTTGGCACGAAGATTTGGGTTCATCCTGTAAGGTCAATTCTTGATAGGTCTTGTGCCATTGACTAGCTTGATGCTCATCTTCCTGAGGGATGGCTGTGTGCCTTTCATATCTCTATATTTTCAAGGAAACAAGTCTTAGAATTCCTTTAGGAGGTCCATAATATGCACTAGCTCTATGTCAGACCAATAGGCACCCAAAGTGGTGATCTTTGGTTCCCCCTTTGAACTAATATCTACCTTTTTAGTTTTTATCATCATGTAGTAGGGCTCATTCTTATCCTATTGTGAATCTTTGACCTATATGTTGCCCTCAATTATTTCTATCCAAATATGGGTTGGGTATTCTTCTTTTGGGGTGTTATCATCAACTTGGTACACTAACTTCCTTTTGACTCTTGTTAAATTATTCTATTTGTATGCCTTCTATGTGTCATCATATTCATCACTAAATTCACTATTGAGGGTTTGTTCTTCAAATAAGGTTGGGAGCACTAACCCTTTTTCACCGAACATGTCTTTTAGGTGCTCCTCTAATATTGCAGTGTCCTAAAACACTATCCTTTAAACTAATTGTAGTGGCTTAATCAATTCAAGATTTTGTGATGAAAAAGAGAAGGTGTGAACAAAACACTCCTTAAGGGCATCCAAATTTGTTGTCTTGTGGCATGTCTCATTGATAACATACCATGCAAGTGCCCAAGTCTTCAAGGTCCTATATAAGGCGTGTACCTATAGATTCCTTGATAGATTCCTTAGGGTATTTTCACCATAAATAGTCCATGTTTCTTCATAAAGATTAAAATGCACTATAGGTTTAGAGTTGCTATAGTAGGCTAAGATGTCCAAGTCCTTTTTACTCTTTCTAAATCTAGTGCAAATGGCTACCTTTGCATCCTGCCAAGTTGGAAAGCTAGGCTTCTGTACTTCCCACCAATGAGTGGTAGTGCTCTTAAATATATAAACTAGTGCACCCATTCTATCCACCTCTTTTTAGATGCATGATTTAAGGTCATAGACATAGTCTTCCACTAGATTTTACCCTTCATATCTTGGGAGCACTACAAGTTTACCCTTAACTAGGTAAAACACTCTTTTCCCCTTCTTCTTGGAATAAAGGGCCCATTTTTTAGAAGCACACTCGATCTATATGCAGCCCATCTTTATTGGTTTTGGTACCTTCATGTGCACCAATCATCACCTTTAACCAATGGTCTCATATTATTCCTCAACCCATCAGTCATAGGCAACATAAGTGGTGTCTAAGGTTGATTATCCATATTCCCAAGAGAGGATTCCTTGGTCATATGGGTTTAGAGTCTCAATGCTTTGCACCATGATGTTATAAATGTGATTGATCTCATCCTTGATGTCCATTATTTTAACATAGAGGGATCCTTGGTCATTTGAGAGGGGTATACCTACCCTCTTTTTTCCATTCTTGAATGTCTTGTAATGCCTTTTGAAGTACATATCTACATTATTTTTATAACACCATGGCCTTCTTAGAAATGTTGGGTAGTTTTCATGTTTTACTAACTCAATCAATTCAAAGTAAACATCAAATTTGATGCCCATGATATCTACACCTGTGCTCTTCATAATTCTAATAGGCTATGCCTAGGTCTTATTGGTCATGAAAATTACATGAGGGGAAGGCCTCAAGGCTAGACTACACATTTTTTCCTAGGAATTCTTGGTCAAGATGTTGACCTCGACACCTATGTTTACAAGGACCTCACAGATAGGCCATCCATTAGTAGTTTCATTCACCAAGATTTCTTGGTTGTATTTTGTATTTTGTGTATGTCAAACTTCTCGTGCCCTTTCTATGCATGGCATGGTAACCTCAACTTAATTTTTACCCTCATACTTTAGGAGAAAGTTCTTCAATAGTGGAAACATTCCTTCTATTTACAAGAGGTGTAAGATCTCAGTTAATTCTTGTATCTTATTATCTTGGCTATCTTACTTCTTATGAGATGTGGCAGCTTGTGCTTCTAGTCTTGCACTAATTGGAACTTCCTTTGTAGGTTTAGGATTACACTCATATCCTATTGTAATCCATAGTTTTTGTTGTGTTAGGTCTGCGTATGGCACACTTTTGGGTTCAATCCACATTATGTGCTTAGTGCGACCCTTATTTTCATATTCTAAGCATAACTCAAGGACTAGCACAACTGGTAGTTGAGTGGTGAATCCACTACGAGTAGTCACCTATACCTTGACTACCTCTATGTGGGTCAGTTGTACCTTTGGGGTCCATTTTTTCATTTTATATTCATGCCTAATCATTCTTGTACCCTTGTCTATTCTAGGCCTACCTTGGGTCAAATTTTTGTATAATTCATGACATTATTTAACCTTATAGAACACTTGAGAAAACCCACACATGGGATGTGTAGGGCAGTCCAACTAATAATGCTCTATTGAACCACAATTATAACATGAGCATGGTGGGAACATTCCATCATCATGTCCTCCACCTCACCCTCTAGTTCCCCATTACATCCCAAATCCTATGTTTTGTTAGCCATATCCCTCATTACCTTGGTTAGTTTACCCTCCAACTACTATAGTGGCTTACCATGCACCACTTTCCATGTTCTCATATATTTTGTCAATCACCTAACAATCAACAATGGTATGGTTAGAGGCATCACACAACTGATAATAGATGGTTGTGTTGACTTGGATGGTGTATTTTAATAAAGGGTAGTTATGGATGTTGTACACCTCTCAATGAACTTCATAGCTTAGAAGTAGGGTACACACTTTCCTTCATGGGTAGTTATTCCTATTATGGCCTTTCACTTTATAGTTGGTACACCATAGTCCATTTTAAGTGTCATATGATGAGCTAGTAGTAATATTTTGGATTTAGGAGGCAATAGATGAAATATACACCTTCATAAATGGGCTAATCTTAGTATCTATGCTTTTGACTTCTTCAGCACTAAGCACGGCTTCAAGCATTTCTCGAGGGTCTATAAAAGTCTTCATGGAAATTTATTTTTGAAATGGCATGAACAACCCTCTAATGATCCATTACGCATGATGGGAAGGGTTAATATCATAAGGGATTTTTGAAAAGAGAGTTATAAACCTTGCATCATATAGGCACACACATTGTGAGAGTCCTTGGGTAATCTCTTTTAATGTATCGATGCTCTATTGTTCAAACTCTAGAATGTTAAATTCCTTCAGGGTATCATAGTCAACCATGGCTGGTTAGGATCAAATTTTCTATACTAGGTATGGGAATGATCAAGTAGAGTGGTCACAAACTAGGTAGCCTTGCACTCTGATTAGGTTATGCCCCGTGCATGCCATTGTAGTTCACATTTCATCACATGTTCCATGACATTCTCTATGCTACAATACTTTGGAAAGTGCATAGCCATTTTTTAGTACATTTATTGTGGGGGAAGCTAGTATCTAGGGCACTTATCACCCTGACATCTATCTTAGTGGTCGTCCTCCAATGCCTTTAATCACTAGGATAGGCATTGCTCCTATCATTAATGATAGCACAGTTGATGTCAATGGTACTATACTAATTATGGAATTAGACCATTTCCTATGGGTTGTTACCCACTTTTCATTGCTAACATTGACTAAGATGGTATGCGCTCATTCAAGTTCTATTTTGGTGAGCTAGCATCCAATGGTCTAGAGGTAGATGCACTCACCTCCTTGTATGAAATAATTTATTCAATCAAAAATTTGCACTCCAAGTTTGCAAAATGTTTAAGATCTACATCATCAATAGAGTTAATTATTACTTATGTACTTTCTTCAAGTGTGGGATCTAGTGTGCAAGCATGCATCATAGGTTTGAAGGGGGTTGGCAAGTTAAGTGTATCTATAGTCACCAAATCTTATAGGAACCCAATGAATTATACACTTGTCAAGTGTTGATCTCGATCTATTATTTCATTATATTTCTCATCCTCACATTTTGTATTTAAAGAGATCCTTCCCCATGCCCTTCCCACTCACTATGAGTTCTAATCAACACTTCCAAGTTCTATATATTTCATCAATTAGTACCATCCCTTATTATATATCTATCTTCTAAGATCTCAAATGCCAATATGTTCATTCCCTTCTATTACGCTTCACCTACATATCCCCTTTTACCCCTTTGCATTGCTCATACATGAAATTACTTTAGCTTTCCATCTCTAAAGTTTCAAAACCACAATCCACCATTATCTTTTTGAGCTCTAGACCGAATTCCATCATAAACATGCCTCTAGGGTCATGAAAAAATTATGACTCTACTTCCTTGGGGAATCGATATGTTGAGATTACGAACTCAAGTATGTAGTTCTTAAGTGATCCTTTCCAACATTTATCCACTTCTCTAGTCCAAGTATCATCTAGGGTCTCAACCCTCTCTAGGAACTCATTTGTCCACTCATGGCACTATCCATAACTTCTTCTTTTGTGGGTTGAATATACAACCAACCACCAATACACATGCTTAGGTAGCTCATAGAAAAAGACCTCATACAAAGCATCATATAGGTTATTCTAAACCCATTTTCTTATCTTTTATCCATTGCAGGTTGGGTGCTTTATCACAAAGCTATCTTCTACCTATTGTAGCCAATGCTTGATGTTTTCAATAGAAAGTTGGTACATCATTATGTTGAACCATTACAACAATAAAATTCAACACGGGTCCCAACAATGGAACCAAAATGTTGTATAAAAGGGTGCATAGTTGTCTTGATGGTTATGGGTTTATTACAACCATGCATAATCATGGGATATTCCCTTTATGCTCAACATTTGAACACTCAGATACACTAGCATCAATCCACATAATGCATAGGCCTTATGCACTCACCTGAAGCATAACTAAGAAGGAACTAGGGCCTGTATTGGGCTAGTTGTGTCATGACACAAGATATCAATTATGGAACTTGATCAATCTACAAAAATCTTTAAGTAGATCCATAGGTGTAAGCCTTTCATGGACTAAGCCTAGTGGCCTATAGGTTCAAGCCTTTTGGAGGACTAATCTTAGATTCATATGGGCACAAGACTTTGTTAAAATAAGTCTAGTGTAATATAGGCATTTGAAGGGTCAAAGGGTTACTGTCACTTCAAGTACTCATACTAGGCTCACACTTCTAACAAGGATAGGAATGCTTGGTGTTGACTCTATACTTAATATTTATAAAATTTATAGATGACATCATTAATGTTTGTAGGGACTCCACTAATGACGTGAACTAGAAGCACGTATGAACTTCACTTAACATAATTGAATTTAAACTATCAGATTAAATTTAGTAGACATCCCACTAGCAATACAAAACGACATATAAACCAGACACATAATTTTTTAAGGCAACCATCTTCTTCATTAATCAAATATTAAAAAAATACAGACTATAGAGTTCATAACATTATGTGTATAACGTTTATAAAGTTATATGTAATGATATATATAGACCATAATAAGGTATGTTGTATAAAAATTAAATAATAATTAAAAATAACAGTTTAACATTGTGTGTGTGTGTGTGTGTGTGTGTGTGTGTGTGTGTGTGTGTGTGTGTGTGTGTGTGTGTGTGTGTGTGTGTGTGTGTGTGTGTGTGTGTGTGTGTGTTTAAACACACACACACACACACACACACACACACACACACACACACACACACACACACACACACACACACACACACACACACACACAATGTTAAACTGTTATTCTTAATTATTACTTAATTTTTATACAACATACCTTATTATGGTCTATATATATCTTTATATATAACTTTATAAACTTTTAACCATCAATCAAAGGTTTATAAAAATTATGTCTCAACAATCTACACATTATTGTTCATGATTAAAAATAGTAATTTTCATGAAATTAAGGTAAAAAAATTATGCTCGTATACTTGTTTTAATTTTTTAGTTGTCTTGACTTGTTATATATATATATATATATATATATTCGGCATTTCCTTTATCGATATATAAAACTTCATACAAAATTTTATTCGTTTACTTAAAAAAAATGTGTCTGTACACATGTAGTCTCCTTATGTTTTTACAAAAAAGTGCCACACTATTGCCATAAATGTATCTATTTCACATACTTTTCTCATTTGGGTATTGAAAAAAATTATATGTTTAGAAACTACATCCAAATTTCAAAATTCATATTCTTATATTATTATTAAATTATTTTTCTAAGTGTCTCTGAAATTCTCTACAAGTTTAACTATTGTTATTTTCAAAATAGGGTCGCTCTAAGCACCCGTTTTTGTTCCCTATTATCTTGCATCTCCCCTTCACCTTGAAGTCCTATCTTTACTTTTAACATTTGCTTTGTCTGTAAAAATGGTTAGAAAGGATGGCTTCATTGACCTCAACTACCCCCTCATTCTAAGTGGTTGAGTATTTCTTATATTCTAATACTTTGAAGAAGGCTCAAATTACATGTAGTTTTCCCACCTAACTATGTGTACACTTAATTAGTATAAAACTAGTATGCAATGTAATCATGTGAGTGATTTTAATACCTGACAACCTAAAATTTTAACCTTGTAATAATATGCATACATGGCTTGGTGGGTTTTTACTTTGAGGGCTTACAAATTTAGAACCTTTATGTCCTGAAAGATGTGAAAATGTATTCCTTGGTATAATAGATGCTTTATAAGGAAGTGCTAAATATGTTTATGCTTATGCTTGATATTCTTATATAGACAACTCTTTGAATAATTTACCTTTAAATCAACATGTAAAATATGTGTGTTGATCTAAAGGAAGAGTTTAAATTTGAAAAAATATTTATTAAAAATTATAGTGATATATCTAACCAAGGCAAATGACTCTAGTGATGAGATCCTTTTGATTGTGACCAAAGATGTCTATAAAACAACAAACTATGGTGTGATATTAAATGATAGTTTGAGTAAATTGATAAGTTGTTCAAGAAGAGTTTAGGGAAATCCTGTGAATGAATAATGAAAAATTAGAAAGGTTAGGGCTACACATAAGTAAATAGCTAGGACAGAGTGTGAGCAAGACTGAATTATGTGCACACAAATAATACATACTAAGGTTTGATCAAAATTAATATTTTCAAGTGTCTAGTATGAAATTTGTGTGTTTATAATTAATACTCTTCATATCTATTATATTATTCAGTAGTTTCATATACAATCATTTTCCAAAGTCATCTTAAACAAACAATCTTTAATTTTAAGGACAAAATCATTTTTATTAAGAACACAAATAAAAGTTATAAGTTTTACTTAACTCAAATAATTTATTTAATATCTGTAAAAAAAAAACTTTAATATATTTTCAATCTCATATTTTTTATCCATTTTTTAAACTTCATTCAATTTTATTTAATTTAAAATATAAAGCTTGAAATCTATTAAATTCGAGCCAAACATGTTTGTGGAAATGAATTTATAAGACTTTATTTTATTTTTTAGTAGTAATATATATTAATGCATTCCATTCAAATCCTTAATATTATCTAAAAGTCTAATCATTTATGTGAGATTTGATCCTTTCATTACAAATTTATAAGTTGAGATTGTGATTAATATTCCAAAATGTTTATTGACTTGATTTACTTGGAATGTTTAGCCAATTCCTTGCCCAAAAAAACACTATGACAAACAAGCCAAAATATGTATCTTCAATCCATGAATCCACTCATTAGTAATGTTCTTACCAATTAAAAACTAAAATAACAGCCCAATTGTTTACACTCTTTTAAAACAACTTTTATCCTTCTACATTGTTTATGATATTTTAGACGACTGATATGCATAGTTAATATAGTTTATATTAGTTATATTTTTAATAATTTAAAATATTAATTTATATAATTATATTTAAATAAACATAATATTTTTTCCTTTTTAAAATTAAATATTTGAAAAAGTTTTCAAATAAAAAATACTTTTGTACTTAATTATTTATATTATAAACATTTTTTTCCTTTGTAACATATTCATATTCATAAAATGAAATAAAACTACCTTGTCCAATGTTTATTAAATATACAAAATTTGTATATTATAAAATGTAAATTCAATAAAATATTTATATTACATAAAAAGTTTCTTTGATTTTATATTAAAAATATAATTAAATAATTTAAAAAAATCTTTGTAACATGAAATAAAATAATTAAACATAATCCTTATCAAATATTCATAAAACATATAAAATTTATATGATAAAATGTAAATTCAATAAAATATTTATATTACATAAAAAGTTTCTTTGATTTTATATTAAAAATTTAATAAAAAAATAAAAAAAATTCTTTGTCACATTTTCATGTTCATAAAATAAAACAATTAAACCTAATCCTTATCAAATGCTCATAAAACATATAAAATTTATATTTGATATAAATGTGAATTCAAGAAAATATATATTATATAAAAAAAATCTTTTGATACTAAAAATTTATTAAACATTTAATTATTAATATCAAGTTAATAGAAATTAAGTTTTACATTAGAAAATAAGGTGGAAGTTAAATTTGACAATTGACTTTTTTTTATTATGATTTTTTTTATAATAATTTATTTAATATTATTTTTAAATGTTAATATAATTTATAATAAAATGAGAAAATATTAAAAATTAAATATATAATCATTTTTTTCCAAACATTTATTTATTTAAAATTTCACTTTATATTTAATAATCTTCTAATTAAATTGATTATAATTTATCTTAAAAATGTAAATACAGCAATACACCTATCAAATTTAAGCCATGGCGAGAGCAGTTTAAAATTGTTGTGAGCTTCATTAGCTTCTAAACTAATATAACTCTATTTCATATAAATATAATTTTAAAAAAATTACATCTATTTTTAGTATGTATTTAAAGTAAAGATACAAGGAACAACAGTTGAAAAACTGCAATACTATTCCCTTCCAAGAAGTAAACACAATGATCTTTGTAGGATAGCGATGACTGTACAATGTACACAAGTAAATCTTTCCCAGCTTTCACATCTTCACCATCATCTCAGATAACACGACTTAATAATATTCACCTTTTATTACATATATGTCCAACGATCCAGACGTAACTACCAAGAATGTGCATCTAATGACCTTAACAATTATGGAAAATATTATTACAAACTTATTGGGATCTAGGTTGCATATAGCTTGAGCCCTGCAAGCTTGCTAAAAATGCATTGTCGAACACCATATTCATGGGATCCATCTGACTAGCATTAAATGTGTTCTGAACTTGGGAACCATTATACCCAAATCCCATCTGTGGCTGAGCAGGCTGCAGGAGGTTTATCTCGTTGTTGTGTATCCTAAAAGTGCTCTGAACTTCTTCATGATCTGGGGAGTCATGTTGATGATGCATCAATGGCTGCCTTTCAGGCCTTGGAGGCCTACACGGTAATGCAGTGGCCAAATCATAATTAATGTTGACATTTCGCCTGGGATTATTATTGAATTCATGTAATGCATCAAGTGGGTAAGTGTAGTTACATCTGGAAGATGCCACTTCAGTCACAACTCCATCTGTGCCTCCATTGGAAAACTGCTGATCTGCTTTCTGCCCCAAATCCATCAAAAAAGAAACTGAATGGTTGTTGTTGTTGTTGGTGGTGGTGGTGTTGGTGTTGGTGTTATTGTTGGCGTTCATCCATGGCTGATCATCACACGATCTGCTAACATTATCTGCACAAGCTTTGGCTTCAATGGTATTTGAGGGTTTTTGTTCCATGAAAAGATTCATGGAATTTAAACGAGGTAGATTGATGAACTGCTTGTCGTCTATATCTGGAAGAGAGGCTAACACTTCGTCTAAACAAGAAGATGACTCGTTACATTCCTTTGAAGCAGCAGCCGCTGCCGCCGCTGCTTTTTGGGCTCCCATGGTTTTCTTGTATATCCGGCACAATACCCAGTCATCCAACTGCAATCAAAACGAAAAAAAAACACACTCGGTCAAAAATATTTGGGATAAAACATTGAATAGATTCACAGTCAATGTGAATTGCATACCCTCAGGCTTCCTTTTCTCTTGGCAGCTCTACTGCTTGCATCTGCCATACGGTATTCATGCATGATCCAATTGGTTTTGGTTCCTTTCGGAGCTTTCCCAATGTAAAACACCAGAGCTTTCTTCACCCCAACTAGAGTCTTATGACCGCCTGAATGACTGCAAATGGGCTTATCAGTGCCAGTGGCCTTCCAGTAGCCTGATCCAGCTGCCCTATTGGGCCGAGATCCATTGGGATATTTCCTATCTCTGGGACTGAAAAAGAACCATTCTTTCTCTCCAAACAACGCCTTCTCTGCAAAACCCATCACATAATTATGTCAAAATTTACCCTCGTTTTCAACAAATTCTACACAGGTTTTCATTCCTGAAAAATGTCAAATGCGTTCAGTCCTTCAGCAAATAATATTGAAATGGAGATATTTAAATATATGTTTCAAATCTTTATTGAATTGAACACAGATATTAAGGTATATCTTTCAAACATTTTTAAAAATACAAATGAATGAACAGATGTTGAAATATCTGTTCTTCTTTCCCAAATAACGGATTTATTTTTTTATATTATGCTTCTAGAATCTTGTGTCATATATTTTGATATGGATTTAGAATCCTGAACCTAGTAACAGCAGATGAGATAGGATGTCTCGGTCTTTTATCTAATATTAAATTCAATCAAGCAAGAAATTAAAGAAACATGTTCTATCTTATTCCATGAATAAGATGGAAAAGATAAAGCAAGAATAATTTCAGTCTAGCATCATACATAGCTAGGCAGGTACTATTTAGACTAGCTATAGAACCTCTAGGTTGATAGGCAATATTTAAAGAAGGTATCTACAGGACCTATTTTTTACTTCATTCTCTCTGAAATAGGTTATGCTTATAGGTTTTTTTGAATGGGCATAACATTAAACTTCCTGTACGTTCAGGAATCAAATGGCATATTCAGTTTGGGCGTCCTAACTTTAACATAAATACACGAACATAAGTGTTAAATCTACAATCAGATAACCATTGACCTTTTGAACACACATGCAATTTAGTGGCTTTTCTTTAATAGTACCTAACAGGTGCTGTAGTTCAGCAGAAACTGCTTTAAATATTGGAAGAAACTAATCCTACCATACTAATCAACTTGAGGAGCTATAACTATAGAGATTCTTTATCCAAAAGCAAATATATTTTAAATAGAATGTAATCTGTTTGGTTTTTTGAGGGCTTTGAAAACTCAATTATTTTCACAGGTACTGCACTAGAGAGAGATATTGTAGCATCCTGGAAAAAGGCATAACAAGTCTAGACATATACGGTATTATAATGCTTGAATAACAGCTATAGAAGATTCTGCAATAACAAACAATATATTCATTTTCTTCAACATTCAAATTAAAATGAAAATAAAAAAATCAAAGCTTAAGATTAAAAGTATTACCAGGAAGAACCCACGGATCAAACCTATACAGATCCACTTCTGCAATAATAGGCACAGAAAAAGGGTGACCTGCAGTCTTCTTGCACAAATAATCCTCCACCAATTCCTCATCAGTAGGATAAAACCTGAAACCAGGTGGAAGATACAGCTGTCCGGGTGGCCCTTCTCTCCCCATAACTGTAACGAAATTGTGATACAATCAAGAACAAGGACCCTAAGTTCCTTTCTTCTGAGTCCTATCCCAATCTCTTGACTTAATTTTGATTTTGAGCAGGTAAGGCTAAGGACTCAAAACTTGAATTCGAATTCAGTTATTTAAGAATTCGTCGAGTTCGAATCCAATTGACTAAAATATGAACAAACTCCTTTCGTTATCTAATTGTAAGAGGAATCACCCCACACTAAATTCGAATCCAAAAGATTTAAATTCGAACTCTGTTACCTAATTGCAAGAGGAATCACCCCAACCCTGAGAGTGGTTCAAAGTTCCAGAAACTACCTTCACAGTTCTCACAACAAGAGGTTCCTTAATCACCAAGAAATGAAAGAAAACTTTCCTATCCAAGTACCTGCACAGAGCTATATAAACATGAATTCCCAAATGCGAGTCCACATACGAAATTTCTGCACGAGCCCATTGCGATGACGTGGGACCTCATTTCACGGGACACGTAATGAACTGACCTAAATAGCCGACCCTTTAGATTTGAGTACCCGGCGGCTACACTTTAGGTGTGAGTCCAAATACAATTGTTTACGATTACTCAGTATTCAAACCCACGACTTAGCATCCTTCCACCTGTGAATGTAAATGTGAACGCCCATTCATCTGACCCAATCCGTTGGCTCGGTAAACGATACGTGTGGCCAATTGCTTAAGTGCTACAGTGGTCATCCTCCCTGATGTTTTTTACCATGGAGAGTATGACAAATATTTCAATGGGTCACGCGTATTGGCGTACCTAAACCAGAAGCGGCTGCACGCGTGCAATCTAGTGAAGCCCCACAACATCAATTTCTTTTTTTCGGGCGATGTACATTCTCTGAATGTCGTCACATCAACACATGCGCAAAAGCCAAAGCCAGCATTGGTGTCGTTTAGCGCCGCCTTGTTGCTTCTCTTATGACTCCCCATGTTCTTCTGAACTTTGTCAACAAGTCTAATCGATCGGACAAAAATGTTTAGTTTTTCTTCAAACCCTAAAAATTATGAGAGAATGGGGAGTTTCAGTATATGGAAATAATTCAGATGCAAGGTATCTATCTTTTTCTTTTGGGGGAGTTAAGGTATGACTCAAACTTACCACGATCTAATGAGTAATCAGAATGTTTATTGTTGTATTATGACTCAAACTTACCACGATCTAATGAGTAATCAGAATGTTTATTATTGTATTATGACTTTAATTTATGACGATCTAATAAATAATCAGAATATTTATTGTTGGATTATGACTTAAATTTATGACGATCTGACAAGTAATCAGAATATTTATTAATGTATTATAATCATCGGATTGATATTTAACAAAATCTTACCTTACATTGTATGTATTGCTTGTACTCTTTATGGAAAATTTATGTTGATCTGCACAGGCCAACTTTCATGGTTAAATTATTTATAAATTTGAAAAGATGTTAGGTTTGTCACTTAAATGGCAGTTATACTTTTTAAAATAATGTTCAGTGTACATCATATAATGAGATATACATCATACCATGAATTGGGAATCGGGTTAGATTTTATTCCATATCATTGCATGGAGATGGAAATGATAATTTAACTTTCAGTACCAGGCTAAAACTCCCTTTTACAGTGACTTCATATTGACCACTTTGTTTTCATTTTATCTCTTCTATCGTACAAATTCGGAATCAATTTAATATTACAACATGATGGTGCTTTGATTTATGACACATCAATGTTCAACTATTGCAACTTATTTCTATAGTGTTCTAACCAATTTACCTGGGTAGAAAAGGACAAACTCATGATTATTATATACGTTAAAGCTTTATTTTGATAATTGGTCTAATACGTAGGTATGGATTTATCCAAATGAATAAACCAAAAGTCTTTGCCTTCCTTACCTTAAAGGAAAGGACATCGTGATACATGATACTTTGCAAGATGGGATGGAATGAACCATTTTGGTATCTTTTGTGCCATGAGAAAGTACACTTTTTTTTCACATTGCCTTTCTCTAGAGAGATGTAGAATTAGTTTTATTTTGTATCATGAAGTAGTTGAGAAAGTATATGATTATCTTTTTATTATTCGTTTTCTAGAGAGATGTAGAATTTATATTTTGGAAGTTAAAAATTTGTTTGTTTCTTTTTTCAATATGTTAAAATGTATTAATTTTTTAAACGATTTGTGGATGTTGAAATTTTTTCGAAGAAAAAAGGACGTAGATCGCATGTGAAATTATTAAGAGCGGAAGTGCACTCTCTCATTTCTAGTGGCTCTCAATAGACCTTAGATAATCTCCTTTTTAAACGAGGGTGATAGACAATATTGACTTGTAGATAAACCCCTCTAGTGGACGGTTAGCGAGGCTTGGAATTGAGTGATGTATTTTTAGGAGTTCTAGTGTGTAACTGTGGTTTTTCCATCTCATCTTTGCTTTTGTTATCCCTCTTTTTTTGTTCTTTTCGATTCTTGCATTCCTTCTTTCTTGGTCTCTCTCTTATGAGACATGGTGTCCTTTATGCATTTACTTTTTGTATTCCTTTGGTCTGCTATGGAATGGGCCCTTAGTTGTGTCCCATGCCAGTTCATAACTCCAGTCAAAAATGTTTTACCTAATCAAATAAAAAAATGTTAAAATGTACCACGTATAGATGATCTAGGTAAAATACCACCCTTCTTAACAAATTTTTGGAATAAAGTTGTCCCCAATAGTTTTCAAAATAGTTGAAAGCAAAAAATAAAAAATTTAAAGAGTTTAAATCTTCATCGACAAAAACTATAATATGGATTTGGTTTAATTGGAAAGAAAAAATAGAACCTTCAAAGGGGTTAAATTTTCATAAACACTATTATAGCTAAAGTTAAGTTCATTATCTCAAATCATATGAGAATGTGGCCTTAAAAGATAAGTTTATGTTGGCTTCATGGTTTTGGTTGAAATTAAATTATTAAAGTTATATATAAATTCAAACAATTAAATTTATTGCATACCTTTTTTTAATCTAAATTCAACTAGATTAATGTTGTTGATTTGATAGTAACATTAAAATGGTGTTAGGTTGATTTTAAGGTTTAATTTAATTTCTAATTTACATTAAATTTGATAAATCACATTAAGGTGACATCAAGATAATGTTAAATTCAATGGTAAAATGACTTTCTTAAGCAACTCAATTTTTAATATTGTGAACTATCTCTAATAGTTGTAGATGTTAGTAGATTTGATATCCACATTACTCTTTTAGATTGAGCCTCCTTAATCATCATTTTCATAATTAAAAGTGTTCTAAATATAATTTAAAAATGATAAAAGATATTACAATATTTTAAAAAATTATAATAAAAATGATATTTGTAAATATTATTAAGATTTATCATTTTTAAAATTTTAAAAAAATATATATATCACTTCATAATAATTCTTCAAGTTTTCCCTCTCCTTTTGAAAGGCATCCCTTTTCCATTCTCAACAAGATTTATATATCAAAAAATATATTAGAATAAAAAAATATTATTTAGTAAAAATTAAATAATTATTCAAATTATCATTTTAAATTAAAAATCCTTTACTCTAATTTAATAGGCCATTAAATAATTTATAAATGTTCTTGACTAACCCTGAATTTATAATTTTTTAAGGTAATTAGTATAGTTTGTATATTTTAACGTAATTAGTAAAGTTTATATATATATATATATATATATATATATATATATATATATATATATATATATATATATATATATATATATATATATATAATCTTCTTCGAATAAGAAAGATGTATTTAGTTATATAAAACTTACATTTAAAAATATATATTAATAATTTATTAGTTTCACAGATAAAATATATTAAATAATAAAATTCAATTACACCTTGAATTTAACTATTTAATATACATGTTTCCATATAATGGTTGCCTTAAGATCAATGTAAATACCATGATTGAAGGTGTTATTAAAGGTGTTAGAGAATGATCACCTATATCAATCTATGATTGACTCATGCAAATTTATATGTATCCCCGTAGTGTTTGTACATGGATCTTTGAAGCGAGATATATACAGAGATGGGATGTGATAATCATTATCCTTCACAACATGTGGAGTGAGATTATGAATGGGAGGTAGGTTAAAATTTGTTACATCAAGTGAAGGAATGAATGTTGAATGTCTAAATAGCGCATTCCATTAAAAAAAATTAAGGAGTTTACAAAATAATTAAATTTAATTTCATGTAATGATATCATTACATCACCTCATAGAATATAATGATTTCATTGTAAAAGCTTGCATAAAATATAACAGTGGTCCAATTTGCTTTTTAAAAGTGTTAAAAAATTAAAACTATATGTTTTCATAATGTTGCATATGGTTCAAATTCTTAGCACTTTTGTTGTTCTTGCACCCATCTTCCTTTTATATATATATATATATATATATATATATATATATAATTATGACTTACACAAATATTTTATTTTAAAAATGTTTTAAATATAAATTATAAAAATTCAGTTTATATTTTAACTTAACTCATATTAAATGTAGTAGTGAAATATTTTATTTTTTTCCTAATTTTTAATGATATTTTTATATTTCATAACTATCTAATTTCATATATATATATATATATATATATATATATATATATATATATATATATATATATATATTCTTATTTTTTTATAGTGTACACAATTTTTATATTTTTAAAATTTCCTTATTACTTAGTAATTTTTTAATTTTATTTTCTTTAATATTTTTCGTAATTCATTTATTTATTTAGTTTCTAATTATGATTATTTTTTTATTTTTAATATTTCTTAATTTTTCTTATTTTTTATAATTTTCTATTTTTCTTTTTATTTTATTTTTTCTAATTTTTATATTTTGTAATTATTTTGAATTTCTAAATTTTATTATTTTTTAATAAATTTTTATAATTTATATATATTATAAATACCTTAATTTTTTATAATTTAATATTTTCTTAAAATTATATATTTTTATAACTTTTATTTTTTTAATTTTATATATATATATATATATATATATATATATATATATATATATATATATATATATATATATATATATATATATATATATATATATATATCAAAATACAACTAAAATTAAACACTAATTTTATAAAATTTTATGATCATCTTCATACTCTTATTGTAATAGTGAAAGTCAAAATAACGTGTTCCTCCCTTTGTCCATCTTTATATACCCCTGATTTTAAGTCTATTTAATTTCTTCAATTCCCATCCTCCTAGTCCTTTATTTGAGATCAATAAAAATAAAATCCCACGAATCATTTCTATGTTTTCCTCCTCCTAATGATCTTACCCTTATTAATGTTGGCCCACTTACAATAAAATAGCATGTCCTCTCATTTTCAATTTTTGTTTCCATAATATAGGTTTCTCCATGTTTGACAGCCCAATCTTTTTAAAAGTATTATATCCCTACTATTAACCTTGTCACCGAAATGTAAAATATATAATAATCTATGCCCAAAAAAGAGAAACAATGATCCATTAACAATGGTAGCTTTGAAAATACAATTAAATTAAACAATCATTAATGAAAATTACTATCTATATTAGACATTCTCCTAAACAATTGATAAGGTCCATACATTATTTACTCTACACCATAAAAATTAAAGTTTCAACTTGTAAAATGATTCAAAATAATCATTTTCCCATTTTTTAAGTTTTAAATCTTATTATGTTGGCAATGCTAAGTTTAAATTCTATCAACATAATGTCACCTTTAAATACAAACTAACATCTATATGTTAGGGTGTGGACCTCAAAGTCTTTGTTAAGTCAACATTAACATCAAATCAAAGTTAGTTTTATGTTGATATTAATATCACCTTAATTTAAAAATTAAAAAAAAAAATGCATACAACATTATCCCTTCTAATTAATTTTATGTCCCAAATTGTTATTCAATGACATGAGGCTTAGGGCGAGATTCAATAGACAATCACACTAAATAAATTGAATGCTTTAGTATTAAATAATATACTGAAAGACAAAGTCTAAATGATATATCAGAATGCAATGACACAAGGGAATGAGGAAAGAAGATAATAGACACTACTCAAAACTATAATTGTAAGATTTATTTTGTATTAGTATTTTTATAAGATACAATAGATCAAATATATGATGTCTTCCTAATTTTTAGTTCATCTATATTTCACTAATTTATGAAAAATAGAAGAGTGTATTAATATACACATGTGGAAGTTATATTGTTTGTTTTACTATTATAATACATTTAAAAAACCACTTCATAATTAATAATTTTTTTTTTTATATTCGTATAACACCACTATAACACTATATGGAATAGTACTAACATTGATGTAGTTGTACGACATCATATAATAAGAGATAGGACTTCACAATATGATCATGTGTGCTTGTGATGATGTTGAATTTTATGGTGAAAATGACATATTTTGTATAGAAATTTTATTCTGATGCAAGTTGATCAAAGGCTTAGATCTCATAGATTAATCACCCACCTTTGAATAATAATGGTCCCCATTACATGTAGTTTCTGAATAATATGTGAAAATAAATTGAAAACTTGGACTCACGTGATCCATTCCTTTGGGAATGTACTTGACCTTATTTGATGATAATAAAGAGAGGTCTCTCTTGTTGAGATGTCATTTTGACATCAATTGTTTAATCTAATTCATCTAGTGCACTATATATGCTTGAGTTAGGAAGACCTGTAACAATCTAACTTCTTTCAATAGACTAGGATAGAAACAAGGTCATCAAAATAGTTCCTGTGCATAATTGGAAGAGCAGTGAAGGCCCTAGAATGTTTGTAGACCTATCAGAGGGGTAGATGCAGGATAATGGGGGATAAAATGGGTGGCTTAAAGTGACACCTTTTTTTCCCTTCTAATAATAATAATTGAACTTGGAGAGAATTTTAGAGACACTTGAAAAAATAATTTGACAATGACACATGAATATGGATTGCGAAATTTTGAATGTAGTTTCTAAATCTATATATTTTTTTCAATACCTAGATGATAAAAGTGTGTAAAATTGATGAATTTATGACAATGGATTAACACCTATTTGTGGAAAAATAGGGCGACTACATGTGTACGCACACACTTTTATAAATGAATGAATTGACAAGTATGAAATTTCATATATGGATAAAAAAGTCAAAGATTTTGGAGAATATTGTATGTATGTATGTATGTACACACACACACACACACACACACACACACACACACACACACACAAGTTAAGACGATGAAAAAATATAAATTAAAAATGTATGAACACAAATTTTTGACCTTAAGTTCATGAATTATTATTTTTAATTCATAGATAATGATGTGTATATTATTGAGATATAAATTTTACAAACTTTTGATTTATGGTCAAAAAGTTATAAAGTTATTTATCATGATATGTATATAGTCCATAACGAGGTATGTTGTGTAGAAATTAAGTAAGAATTAAAAATAATAATTTAACATTGAAAAAAAATATATTCAAAAACTACATTTTGCCCTCTAAAAACCCATATATATATATATATGGGTTTGTAGAGGGCAAAATGTAGTTTTTGAATATATTTTTTTCAATGTTAAATTATTATTTTTAATTATTACTTAATTTCTATATATTAAATAATAAAATCTATCTAATCAAATGTGTCGACAAAGATGGAAAAGACATAAGTTTCTAAAAATTCATATAGGCTAGTCCATGATAGGGTTTAGGCTAGGTTTGAACCCCCCAGGCCTAAAAAAAGCCAAATTTGGAGGGGGAAAAAAATGAAATATTAGAAATCTTAAATATGTCTTAATTTTATATTCTTATACTTTAAATTTATTTCATTAAATATAACAAATTAGGGCTACTCTACATCTTCTAAAATGGATTACAAAGCTGTAGGAGTTACCATTTAGAATTTAAGTTTTCAAAATCTATTCTAGTCAATATTTAGTTTTTAAAATTTTAGGATTAGAAGATAGAATGAGAAATGAAGTTTTGGATCATTTTATGTATGTAATAGATCTATATCATTGAGGATGATCTACCTACTTTACCTACTTCAGTATGTCATACCTACTTTAGCTACTTGAGTAACCTTATCCAGTTAAATAATTGAGCCATATCTTGATATTGAGTATGCCCTGCCTAAATACTTAAGCCATATCTTAATCTTAACTATTCCCTACCTAACTTCTTGCACTTGAGTATGTGCTATGTACTTTAACTTCTTGAGTATGCCTTACCTAAGTTACCTACTTGAGTACATGCCATACTTGATTAAGTAATCGAGCTATATCTTGATCTTAAAAATGACCTACCTAAATACCTAAGCTATATCTTGACCTTTACTATGCCCTACCTACCTTCCTTTACATGAGTATGCCCTACCTACCTTTTTGTACTTGAGTATTCCCTACCTAATTGAGTATACCCTACCTACCTATCCTTCTTTTTATACCTACTCGAGTTACCTAATTGAGTATGCCCTACCTACATATCCTTCTTTCCTACCTACTTGAAATAGCTACTTGAGTATGCCCTACATAATTTAGTATGCCCTACTCAATTTAATACCCGATCCATACATTGATCTTGAATACCCATATCTACTCCTTACTATATCTATCTTATATGAGCCATATATCAAATACATGATACCTAATTGAATACCTGAACCATATATTGAAAGGAATGGGGGAATTATCTTGCTTAAAAATTAGTATAGGGGGCATTATAGGATCAAGGGATAAGGGAGAGGGGTCATTATCAAGGGATGTTTAAAAATTATGAGAGGGGAAATATCACCTATATATAGAAAGGAGAGGGGTAACTAACCAAGCCATATATTGAAAATAAAGGGGGAATTATCACCTATATAGATAAAGTAGTGAGTAGGGATGATCAAGTAATATTCTTGAAGGTGAATTCGAGTTGAATTTCTAAATAATTTGTATATTTTTTTATCAATGGGTCTATCAATATACATTAAAGGATGGAATCTATCATGCGACCTATACCATATCTATATTAATTATAAATCACTCATACATGACATCAAATTCATACTTAGTACTACATGTAAGTATGTGATTACTCATACATGACATCTACCTATAGTCATGATACAATCACTCATATTGAATATGATTATGGCTAATCACCATAGTAGACTCTATTAAGAATAGAAGTAAATTCATCATAAAAATATATTGTCCACTCTAAAATAAATGTCAAACAAATGGGTTAATCCATGCATGCTTCAATTCTAATCTCATGCATGTATGACCTAACCTATTTATTCCAATCTTGTATAGATTAGAGTCATCTACTAACTTTCCAAACTCACATAGGACACTACCACTACCATAATAAATAATAATACTATTTGGGGTGGAGGGGAATGCTTCAGAACATTATTTTATTAGACTCATATCACAATCACTCATATCGCTATCTCCCTCTCCCTAAATAATATGGAGAAAGGGTTTCAATCACATAAATCATCATTCATCATCATAATCACTTCCTTATATTTCATTATTATCCCTTATCCCTATCTCATATACCTTTATTATCCCTCATCATCCCTCATTTTCCCTAATGACACTGTTATTGGTCCTCATCATCCCTCGTCACTCCCTCACCAGCCCTCATTTTCTATCGCAATCTCTAATCACTCCCTTATCATCCCTCATCATCCATAATCACTCCCCCTAGATTGTCATCATTGCTAATTATCCCTAGTCACTCTCTCATCATCTTAATCATTCGTAAGCACTCCATCAATGACCCTCATTATCCCCAATCACATCCTCATCAACCCTCATAATCACTAATCATCCTTAATCACTCTCTCATTATCCCTCATTTCGCATCATCATCCCTAATAGCTCCCTCATCATCCCTCATCATTCCCTTGTTGTCCCTCATCATTCCTTATCACCCTTAGTCAATCCCTCATTTGCCCTCATTATCCTTTATGGTCCTTAATTGCTCTATCATTGACCCTCATCATCCCTTATCATCCCTCATCAACCTTAATCATACCTAGTCACTCCCTCATCAACCCTCATTGTCCCTAGTCATCCTTGGTTACTCCATCATCCCTTATTGTCCCTAATCACATCCTCATCGAACCTCATAATCCCTAATCACTCTCTATATGAGAAAAATGTGAATGAATCATAGGATGTGAGTGTTAAGTATTCCTTATAAGTAAAAACTAAAATGGAAGTAGTAATACCTAAACAAGAGGAAAATAATGGGGACATTAGAGAAAGAAATAAGGAGCAACTCAACACAAGGGATGATGAAACAAGTAAGTGTATCTAGAAAGATGAAGCAACAAATGATCTAGAGCATGTAATCCATGAGATTAGAACTCAAACGGGATTCAAATGTTTATTATCAATAAAATGTACATTCGAATAATCAATGCATTCATACCATATTTAGGTTTACACCTTTGATGAAGTAGGGCCCTAATGCATCTAAGATAGAGGTTTGAGGTTAATTAAAAAGATAAATTTACCTAATAAAAAAATAAATTAAAATTAATTTGTACCATTTATTAATAATAATTCAATTTTACATGTCATCTTGTAAAAATTACCATCACTTCTAATGATAAAAAGATTAGTTACCTATTCTATGTTTATAGATTGTAATTTGTGTTCAAAAATATCTTTAGTATAATGCTTGAATATAGGGCATTAAGCCAAAATTAATGAAATCGATAATTTTTTATTTTAAATTTTGTCCATATAGATGACATGTTTCATAATATTTGATTATTAAATTTTTTTGAAATGATGATAAATATTTGATTATGTATTGATCCGATATGACATTTAGACTTTGTTGATTTGAAAACTCATGTTTCACATTTACTCAAATTTATTTATTTTGTGCCATGCTAAGTTTACTTGATAATATTTGTTGGAGAGTTGTCAATGATGTCATGGTGATTTCATGGAGGTGTCCTCGTGAGTGGATGAATTGACTTGATAGTATAAGTGACAATGCAAAAGTGTTCAATGTTCTTGTCCTAATATGTTTGAAGAAGGTTTGGTTGATCTTCTATTTTAGCTTGGTTAGAGATGTTCATGGATGAGTATGGTGATTTTATGATGTGAAAGGGATCCTATTACAGTTCAAGGATAATTTTATTACTTGTGTGCATGATTGGAATTCACTTGGTTCATCATTATTCTCATCTAGAGATTTTAGGTCCAATAAAAAAAAATCTTAGGTAGTTTGCTGACATCACCATTACCCCATGTGGATGAGTCAAAGGGAGTTGGTCATATGGTTGTGATCACATTAGTCCCTAGTTAATATGAATTAATTATTAATTTATGTACCTAATAAAATTCAAATATATGTAGGTGGAAATTTGGGCTATCAGGCATTTTGACAGTGTTTTCCCATACTTAGCCAAATTTACATGAGGCAAGAAAGAGTCGAGTAGACATTTTGATGATGGAATATCTTACACATGTGTACATTTAAAGAGAATGTGAACATATGGGTTGTTTAGTTTTGTGCCTATTTTATTTTCACTAATTTTTAGGTCATGTAATGAAGCATGTCAAAAGTTATGCATGTGAAAAGTTGACCTTCCAGACAGTTCTTGACATAGTTAGCTATGTGAGAGAAAATATCTGAGTAAGCATTTTAATGTCATTATATCCTAAGTTTGAGAAGGTTTTATGAGAATTTTGACATATTTTTGGATTATCCTATTTGAGGAGATAATATGGTCTAAATTTTAGAACATGTGCTTGAGTAAAGCAAAAGATATAAAGGTGCAAAGTTGGCCTTTCAAGCAGTAGCAATGGTCCCTATATGGGTAAAGACCAGGACCAAATGGAGATCCTTTGGTTCATAATAAATAATACATATTGATTAAATGGTGTTCATTTCATTGTAAGGACCTGGTTGATCGATAGAGATTGATGATGCATAGGAGTTCATACATCTAGATCTACGGTGCATAAAAAGTCAAAGAGGTCAAAGTGTTTGAAGTTTAACATCAAGCAGAGATAAAGGTCAAGATTATTATAGGATCCATGGTGAATGTGTGTTTTTACTAATTGATATAAATGGTTTGCACTAAATTTAAGAGGTCAAAGTGACAATTATCTAGCATAACTAAAGCGAGGATAATCTCAAAGAGATTGACAGAGCGTATGAAGTCAAAGTTTCTAGTTTGTAAGTTTAATCTCAAAGAATATCAACAATGTATGATCAATATAAATTAGTGAGGACAAAAGATGTGAGCATAGTGTTCAAGGTTTAATTATGACCATTTGTATTTGAATGTTTGAATTTGCAAAGGAAAAACTAGTGCTCTATTTTTTGGCTATATCTTTTAATCTATGAAAAATTTGCTCATGGTGTAAAAAGTGAACTAGTAGAGGATTCTAAGGCGTGTGCGTGCGCATGCGCACGCACATGCACACACACACACACACGCACACACACGCACACACACTCACACACACACACGCACACACACACACACACACACACACACACACACACACACACACACACACACACACACACATCTCAAAGTGTGTACAATAAAATATATTGAGGTTCAAAGTTGATTGTGTGTCTGATTATGTTCTATAAGTAACATGGGAAGGTTGTTTGAGCTTGTATTGTTGTTGTTATGATGTTTAATGTTGAATTAGATATTGGATCATGTTTGAGACTCCATGAGGATGATCTATGTGCATTTTTTAGGTGTGATAAATATTTCTTGAGTAGGAGCAATGCTTAAGAAGTTTACTGTGTATTTGTTCATGGTGTCCTTATGAACAAGGATATTGTTTGAGTTAATTGAGCTTGCATATAAGAGTGAAATGATGACTATAAGAATTTTAGGGTGACTAAGGGGTTATGTAGAATGGTTCCATGCATTATTAAGTTTTTTTGTGTTCTTAGTTTGTTTGATGAAGTGATAAATGGGTGAATAGGTATCTATGAGACCTATAAGAGCTACAAGTGCCTAATTGAAAGGTGTAGCTACTTAAGGATGAACCATAGATGCTATGGTGGACCTATGAATATTGTATTGAGATGTGTCTTTGTATGATATATTATTTAATAGTTAATGCATGCCTAATGGCCGACCAAGATGTTGATATTCATGATATCTCTATAAATGATGAAACTAAATGTGTTAGTTTTAGACTTTGAGAGTGACTTGGGTATGGGATTTGCATTTGAGATTAGAGTGTTGTGAAGTGAAGGAAAGGGTGGGTACCCTGTAGATGATTTGAAGAGGAGAATAAATTGAGAACTATTTATATGACCTATAGGTCATAATTTTATTGTCAAAATAGTGCTCTTATAGATTGAGTGTGAGTGAAGGTGAAGAGTGATAAGAAGAGGTTCATCATCATTTGTCGTAGACATCAATCTAAGGGTGGATGTGTTCCTAGGTGTTGTTTTGGCATCTTAACATCTAAGGGGGTTACATTCTCCTTGCAAGTGAAACTTGCTAAAGGTCTAGTTGTTGTTACAACTCAAATAGACACATGGGGTAACACCTTGTGGGATTGTAGTCTCACTAAATAGGGAGTGTAGTTTCTTGATTAATTGTAGATGGTCTAAATTAGTTCTTATTTTTATAGGACAATAGTCCAATTTTAGGTTCTAGTGGGTTTTCTCCCTCAAGAGGGTTTCCCACACATGTCATGTGTTATATGATTGATCTTGCATTATCTCTCTTGCTCATTGCTATGAATGATGTGAATGATTCATCAATGCTTATGGTAATTATTTAAGAACTTGAAAGGATTGAATTTAAATTTGGATTTTTTAGGCTCACTGATTCACCCCGCTCTTAGTGATTGTACCTCTAACAATTGGTATCAGATCAAGAACTTTGGTAAAGGATTGAAAGTTTGAAGGTGATCCAAGGTACAATATAGGTAGTCATCAAGGAGGCTTCTCTACTAAGCAAAAATTGATGTTCAATGGATCCAATTATGCTTTTTGGAGTACAAGGATGAGGATAGACATTATATCCCTAGGTTTTGATGTATGACAATCTATTGTGGATGGTTGTGTTACTCCTACTACTCTTCCATCTAGTGCTACAGAAAAGAAGCTGTTTGAGAATCATTCTAAGTCAATGAATGCCATCACCTGTGGTATTATAGAGACTAAGTTCACAAAGGTAATCCGTTATAAATTTTCTAATTAGAAATGGGACAAAATTGATGCATTATATGAAGGAGACTCAAAGATCAATCTTGCTAAGTTGCAAACTCAAAAAAGATAATTTGAAAGTTTCAAGATGAAGGAAGATGATTAAGTGGCATCATTTTTATAGAGATTTGATGAGACTGTGAACATCATCAAAGGTCTTGGAGACAACCTTGAAGAGGCTACTATAGTTTAAAATGTATTAAGGTCTCTATCTCTCAAGTTTGATCCAAAAGTATTTTCTATAGAAGAAATTCATGATCTTACTCAATTGAAGATGGATCAATTACATGACACCCTTAATACCTATGAGATGAGAGTAAATGATGATATACTACCAAAGAAGGAAGTATAATTCAAGATAGAGTTGAATCTTAAGAAGAAGTTTCAAGGTAAGAAACCCAAAGAGGATGACATATTTGACATTGATGAGGATGAACTAATTTATTTGATTACTATGAAATTGAACACATGCTTAGGGAAGTCTAAGGGTAAAGTACCCCTCAAATGTTTTAACTGTGGAGAGATAGGGCATTTTTCTCATAAGTGTCCTCATAAGTATGAAAATAATGATGATTAAGAGCTTGGTGAAGGTCATGATGAAGACAAGAATACATAGAGGAATAAAGGATTAAAAAAGGATAACAATAAGAAGTCCTTCAAGAATAAGAAGAGTCTCTACACCAAAAAAGATTATAGCTGATCAAATGAGAATGAAGACAATGACTCAGAATATGATCACGAAGATGATGGTCCTAATAAAGATGAATCCATGTTCATGGCTGAGGAAGGAAGTTGATCACATCAAAAGGAGTCTACTTGGAGTGATTTAGATGATGATGAAGATGAGATGGACTATGAAATTGCATTGACAAATGCTCTTGAAGAATTGAAGATTAAAAATAAGATCAATAAGAAGATGAAGTCTCAACTCAAAGACTATGAGGAGCGATTCAATGTGTATGAAGCAAGATTGAATGAAGATAAAGGAACATGAAGATATGGTCAAGCATCTTAGTTGTCAATTGGAAATCCTGTCTACAAGCCTAAAAGCTAAAGAAGATGAATTTTCAAGGTAAATGAGTCTTTGAAATCTGAGTTAGAGAAGACATCTAGTAAGGTGAAGACATTTATGAGATTTTAAAAGAGCTCATGTGATCTAGACAATATTTTGAGTGGTCAAAATCATGCTAGTGATATAACTAGTCTTGGATATGAAGAAGAACAAAATAATGTATATCAAGACAAGATGAAGACTAATGTGAACTAGGACAATCAAGATTTGAAGACAAATCATCATACAAGGAATGAAGGTACTGGTAGAATAAAGACAAATCAAATCAGACAACCAAATGCTATGAGGTATGAAATATTAAATGGTTAATATTACACATGTAATAAATTTGGTCATAGGGTTAGAGAATGCAAGAGACCTATTAGAAATGAGTTTGCATGGAACTATGATGGGGTTCATCAGTCAAAATGTGTGAACATAATTAAGTGATTTAATTATCATGACATGGGACACATTACATTTTTTTATCCAAATAAGGTATGATAAGATAGGTTTCTTGCAAAAGGTATGGTGTGTTATAATTATGAATAGAGAGGTCACATTTCTAGGTTTTGCAATAAAAATTATACAAGTTAGAATAAGTTCAATCAGGCTCTTAGGATGCAAGGAAGAAGGCAAGTTAACACATGGAATACAAAAGTGGTAATTATGAGTCATGATGAGACTATAGGTCCAAGTAATCTATTTGATATGATGGAGAATGCTTTAGAATTTGAAGAGTGCCAAGGGCTCTGATTGTCTATTCATGTTGAGAATGAAGAGACCAAGCTCAAGGAAAAGACCAAGGTGCTAGTTGAGGTTAGTTCTAGGGTATGTATGGATTCGAGTGTACATATTTTTTTTTCTAATCATATATCATGAAAAGAACATAAATTGTTTATCCCTAGTGATGAGGTTCCATACTACAAGGTGGATTCTTCAAATGAAAAGGTATGTGATGAATCTATGTTATCTTCATGTTTTCTCAATCCAATCATAGAAGAAAAGGAGAATGTTTTAGAGGATGATCATGTTACTTTTGTTAAGACTAAGAAGAAGAAGAAATACAAGTATCAAATTACTAAGGACGAGAATGAATATGAGTTGTGGGCAACTCCTAGTTTTACATTGTTCTAGGACATTGTGAAGTAGGGTATCTCTGCCTATGCTTCTTAGGAGACATATTTCTTGTGAAGAAGAAATTTTGTGTGATAAAAACCATAATGCCAATTTGAATAGAGACTAGTGTTGATCTGAGAAGGTCTTTGGTTAAGGGGGAATGACAAGTTCATGAGCTTGCTCCAGAGGTTTATGAAGGAGCTATCATGCAAAGGTCAGAATGGGTGTTTCTAGATAGTATAATGAGTTTTATGTAATGTCAAGTAGAGTTTGGTGCTAAAAAAGGTATATGCACTTATTTGTAAATACCTCTAGGTATTTTTGTGGTCTAAAGGTATGTTGAATGCTAATTGAATATTTTTGAGGGCTCTTAGTTTTCTTAGTATTACCTTAAAGGCAAGAAGACCTAAAAATGGGTTATAGGAAGTCAATGTTACCAAAGTTTTGGAGGTTAAAATTTTGGTCTAGAAGTGTGTGATGTCTATCTACAGGTTTGTAAGAATTTTTAGAGTTGGACCTTGACCAAAAGGAGGTGTTTTTACTCAGTTTGTTTTAAGATTCTAGGGTTTTGTGCTTTGCTTGAAAAGTGGTTTTTCTTATGAATTGAGGTCTAAGGCTTCCTAATAATTTGAATGGGATAAATGGGCTATAAAATAAATATTCACATAGGTTTGAAGGTTTGTGTATTTTGAGCTATTCATGTTTTTTTATGATGGAAGCCTAATTAATAAGTTGGTTTGTGAAGGAAGTATGTTGCAAAGGATGAGATAAGTGATGAAAATTGGTGTGGTTGAAAGGGAATATAAGATTGACCCATATACAAATTTTTAGGTCTTGAATGTGTGTATAATTAATTTTTTGGACTCTGTAAATTCCATTTAGGGCTACAAGGAGTCTAAACAAGCCTAATATGAAGATTTGATGCTTTTTATTCAATTTATCCAAAAGAGAAAGATATAAAGGTGATAAATAAATGCATTGGCTCAAAGATATTAGTGGGATTCCCTCTTAAATGTTTTTTGGTGATTTTTCTCAAAGTTCATTTATTTTGTGTGTTCTCTCTTCATTGGTTACAATGCTTGGTTGAAGAGAGTGTTGGCATGGAGTAAAAAGGAAGTTATCAAGGCAAGAAGGGGTAGGGTCAAGGTAATAGGGAGTGTGTACTGTATTTATAAGATGTTCTAATCCTAGTGGTATTATTTTTATGTCCTCAAGATTATATTTTTCTCACTTTATCATTCTATCAAAGGGGGGGAAAATTCTTGTTGGGAGAGTGCATGAAGAGAGAGAAGGAAGGTGAGCTATATATTTCTATATATGATGGCTGTTGAAATCAATGACAAAGGGGGGATTGTTGGAGAGTTTTAAATGATGTCATGGTGATGTAATATAGGTGTCCTAATTAGTGGATGAAGTTCCTTGATAGTCTAAGTGACAATGATAAAGTGTGTAATGTGCTTGTCCTAGTATGCTTGAAGAAGGCTTGGTTGATATTTTGTTAAAAATCTTGGTTAGAGATGTTTAGGGATGAGTATGGTGATTTGAGGATGTGAAATAGGTACTATTAGAAGTAAATGATGATTTTATTACTTGTGTGCATGAGTGAAATTCACCTGGTTCATCATTGTTCTCATCTAGACATTTTGGATCCAATAGTAGCAAATATGAGTGGGCAGTTTATTGATGTCACCATTGCCACATGTGGATGATTAAACAGGATTTGGTCATATGGTTGTGATCACATTATCCCTAGTTAATATTCAATAAGTCTCAATTTATTCACATAATCATAGTCAAAGATATGTGGGTACAAAGTTGGGCTCTCAGGCATTTTGACAGTGTTTTCTCATACTTAGCCAAATTTGCATGAGACAAGAAAGAGCCAAGTAGGAATTTTAATGATGGGATATCTTGCACATGTGGAAATTTTAGGATAATGTGATCATATGGGTTTGTTTATTTTTTTCATAGTTTATTTTTTGTAATTTTTAGGTAATGCGATGAAGTATGTCAAAATTTATGCATGTGGAAAGTTGGCCTTTCAGACAGTTCTTGACATAGTTGGCTCTGTGAGAGAAAATTTGAGTAAGAATTTTAATATAGTTATATCTCATGAGTATTTTGACACATGATTGGATTTTATTATGTGAGGAGATTATATGGTCCAAATTTTAGAACATGTGCTTGAATGAAGAAAAATATATAAAGGTGTAAAGTTGGCCTTTTAGGTAGATAACAATGGTCCCCATAGTCATTTTTGAGAAAGGGTAAGGACCAAGACCAAATGGAGATCCTAAGGCTCATAGGTGATCATAAAAATTTATTTAATAGTACATGGTGCATAATAAGGACCTAGCTGATCTATAGAGATTGATGGTGCATAGGAGTTCATACATCGAGATCTATGATGCACAACAAGTCAAAGAGGTCAAATTTTTTAAATTTTAACATCAAGAAAAGATAAATATCGATATTATTCTAGGATTAATGATGAGTGGGTGTTGATATCGATTTATATAAATGGTGTGCATTAAATTAGAGAGTTCAAAGTGATAGTTATCTATCATAGTTAAAGTGAGGACAATCTCTAAGAGATCAATGAAGCGTATGAAGTCAAAGTTTTCATATTTCATGAGAAGAGGTCAACATGTTAAAGGTTTAAAATTTGTACATTGGCACTATATTCATTAAATATCAAACAAGATTGAAGGTGTGTAATAAATCTAAAGTAGTGAGGACATGAGATGCAAGCATAGTGTTTGATGTTTAACTGTGACCATTTGAATTTGAATATTTTAATTAACAAAGGAAAAACTAGTGCTCTTTTTTTGGTTATATCTTTCAATCTATGAAATTGGATTCCAAGTTTCATATGAATATATAGATTTGAGGATCTGAAAGTGTGTACAATCAAATATATTGAGTTTTAAAGTTTATTGTTTGTTCGATTGTGTTCTACATGTAACCCAAGAAGGTTATTTGAGCTTGTACTATTTTTGTTTTGATGTTTAATGTTGAATTAGATATTGGATCATGTTTTAGACTCCATGAGGATGATCTATGTGTATTTTGGAGGTGTGATCAATTATTTTTGAGTATGTATAATGCTTAAGAAGTTAACTATGTATTCATTCATGGTGTCCTTATAAGAAAGGCTATTATTTGAGTTGATTGAGCTTTCATAAAAGAGTGCAATGATGATTGTAAGCATTTTAAGATGACTAAGGGGTCATGTAGAGTGGGTCCATGTATTTAAAAGTGGTTATATGTTCTTAGTTTATTTGACGAAGTGTTAAATGGGTGAATAGGTCTCCATGAGACCTATAAGAGCTACAAGTGCCTAATTAAAAGGTGCAACTACTTAAGGGTGACCAATAGATGGTATGGATTACCTATGAAGATTGTATTGGGTTGTGTATTTATATGATAGAGGACTTAAGGGTTAAGGCATGCCTAATTTTTGACCAAGATGTTTATATTCATGATAGCTCTATAAATGGTGAAACCAAATGTGTTAGTTTCTAGACTTTGAGAGTGACTTAGGTGTGGGATTTGCATTTGAGAGTAGAGTGTTGTGAAACAATGTAAGGGTGGGTGCCCTATAGATGATTTGAAGAGAATAATATATTGAGAAATATTTTTATAACCTGTAGGTCATAATTCTATCAGTAGAATAGTGCTCTTGTAGATTGAGTGTGAGTGAAGGTGAAGAGTGATAAGTAGAGGTCCATCATGAGTTGTTGTAGACATTAGTCCAAAGGTGAATGTGTTCTTAGGTGTTACTATGGCAACTCAACATCTAAGGGGGTTTCAGTCTCCTTGCAAGGTCAAACTTGTTAAAGGTCTGGTTATTATTGTAGCTTAGCTAGATACGTGTGGTATAAAATTTTAGGATTGTAGTCTCACTAAATAGGGATTGTAGTTCCTTTGATTAGTTTTAGATAGTTTAAATTGGTTCTTTTTTTTAAAGTATAGTAGTCCAATTTCAAGTTCCAATGGATTTTATCCCTTAAGAGAGTTTCTCACATATGTCATGTGTTATATGATTGATCTTACATTGTCTCTCTTTCTCATTGCTATGAATGATGTGAATGCTTCATGAATGATTATGGTAATTGTTTAAGAACTTGAAAGGATTAAATTTAAAGTTTGATTTTCTAGGCTCGTTGATTCACCCACCCTCTCATTGATTGTACCTATAAAAATATTTGTCTCCATATTTTCACTACCATAAAATTATACCTTGGTAATCATATTCACAATTCATTGTATTTACTAACAATATTTTCTTATTATTATACTCAAATTTTTATGCTCTTTTTAAAAGGATTATGTGTTTGGGTTTGACATAAAGAATGAAGATAAAAACAACATTTCTTTTCCTTGAATTATGTGCACTCATAATTTTTATAGACTTTATGGCAAAGACATACAAATATGGTGTTCTAATGGGTCTATCAACTTATTTATATTAATGCTCAAACACTTCTAAAAAATACTAGTAAATTTGATACCCAATTATTCTTCTTCATTCTTTTGATTTAGCTTTATTATTAAAATTTGCTAAATTTCATTCTCTATTATTTTATTTGTACCCTATTCATCCTATAATTGTTATAAATCTCATAAACCATATTGATGTAAATATGGTTTTGCAAGGCTCAAGTAGGTAGGATTGGATTATAAAATTACATGGTGTATCTTCTCATCTCAAATTTTTACATGGTTGGGAAGAATTTGTGCATCATTAATCATTAGAGTTTGCTGACTTTTTGGTTTTCAATTATATATCTAAGTCCTATTTCATGGTTTGCATATTTGGAAGAAGTTGATTTGAGAAAAAACATTACTAAATTTGATTCTAAGAAGAAAAATTGTGACTTACGGAAGAGATGCTTTACTAATAGGTTAAAGGATTTTAATCCACTAATGGAAAGTAAGTTTATCATTTATATGGTTTTTGAAGATAAATATAATGATTAAGATGTAGTAGTGGGAGAAAATCTATGGAGAAAACACAAATCCTCTATCCATTGTAACTAATTTTTTTCCCCTTTTATAGACATCTTTTGAGTTTTCAAGTTTGGATTCATTTATCAAAATAATATGTTACTAGAATTGTTAGTCTCACATATATTAATTCCACTGCAAGACAACTATCTCTTGGTTTCATGGTTTAGGACTTAGCGTTTAGGGTTTGGATTTTAAATCTTAGGGTTTAAGGTTTAATAATTATGGTTTATGTTTTGGTGTTTAGGGTTTACATATTTGGGTTTAAGGTTTAGGTTTTATGTGTTACAATTTAAAATTTGGTTTTATGGCTGAGCTTGTAAGGTTTATGGATTTGGGTCTTGGGTTTATAATATAGGGATTAGGGTTTAGGATTTTGAATTTAGGGTTTGGATTTTAGGATTTAGGCTTCTTAGTTTTGTGTTCTGGGTGTGGTGCTTATATTTTAGGCTTTAGGGTTTAGAAATTAAGTTTTAGGGATTGGGGTTTTAGGGTTTGTAAGGTAGGGGTTTAACATTTGGGGTTCAAGGTTTAGGGTTTAGGTTTTGGAGTTTAGGGTTTATGGTTTAGGTTTTAAGTTTAGGATTTAGGTTTAGAGGTTTAGGCTTTATAAATTTAGGGTTTAGGGTTTAATGTTAAGGTTTTATAGTTTTAGGTTTTCAATTTAGGGTTTTAAGGTTTAGGGTCTAGGGTTTTATATTTGAGGTTTAGGGTTTTAGGATTATGGTTTAGTTTTTAGAGTTTAGGGTTTGAGGTTAAGGATTAGTGTTTAGTGTTTAATGTTTAGGTATGGAGTTTACAATTTAGGGTTCAGGGTTTAAGGTTTAGAATTTTGGGTCTTTGTTTTAGTGTTTCGAGCTTATTATTAAGGGTTTTGGGTTTAACATTTATGATTTTGGGTTTAAGATCTAGGGTTTCAGTTTAGGGTTTAGGGTGTAGGTTTTATGGTTTAGGGTTCATGTTTTGGGGTTTTGGGTTTAGGTGTTATTATTTAGTGTTTAATATTTAGGATTTAAGGTTTATGGATGATGGTTCAAGGTTCATAGTTTAGGGTTTAGGGTTAAAGTTTTAGTTTTATGAATTAGGGATTACAATTTATATTTTATGCTTTAGGGTTTAGGATATGGGGTTTGGTGTTGGGTATTGTGTTAATGGTTTAGGGCTTAGGGTTTATGACTTATTTTATAGGACTAAAAGTTTGGGTTTTGGGGTTTAGGATTATTTTTTAGTTCATGGGTTAGTGTTTAGTGTTTAGGTTTTGTGTTTTGGGTTTAAGGTTCAAGGTCTATGTTTTAAGGTTTAGGGCTTCAAGTTTAGGATTTTGGGTTTGGATTTTAGGGTTTTGTTTTTTTTGGCTAGATTCAAGGGTTTATTGATTAGGGTTTAATTCTTTAGTTTTAAAGTTTTGAGGTCATATTTTAGGGTTTAGATTTTAGGGTTCATGGTTTAGTGTTTGGGGTTAGGATTTTGTATTTATAATTTCACACTTAAGGTTTAGGTTTTAAGGTTTAAGGTTTAGGGTTTTTGACTTGAGGGTTATGTTTGAGGGTTTGGGGTTTGAAACTTAGGGTTTAGTATTTAGATTTTAGGATTTAGTGTTTGGGGTTAGGTTTTGGACTTTGGGGTTTAGTGTTTATGGTTTAGAGTTTAGGGTTTTATGTTAAGGGTTTAGGGTTTAAGGATTTAGGTTTAGTTTTGAAGTATTTAGGTTTTGGGTTTAGAATTTGGAGTTTAAGAGTCAATTTTTAGGGTTTATGACTTATGGTTCATGGTTTTAGGTTTGGGTTTAAAGGTTTAGGGGTTAAGTGTTAGGTTTTAGGTTTAGAGTTTAAGATTTAGGATTTAGAGTTTAGGGCTTCTTTTTTTACATTTAGGGTTAGGGGATAAGGGCTTAGGGATTAGTTTTTGGGGTTTAGGGTTGGGGGTTTAAGGTTTAGGGTTTAGGGATTAACATTTTGAGTGTAGTTTCAGATTTATAATTTAGGGTTTGGGGTTTACATTTTTTTATTTAGGGTTTTAGTTTTAGCATCAAGTTTTAGTGTTTAGTGTTTAGGCTTTAGGGTCTTATGGATAGGGGATTCAAGTTTAGGGTTTATGGTTTAGGTTTTAAGGTTTAGGATTTATTTTTTAGGGTTTAGGGTTTAGTATTTAGGTTTAGTGTTCATTTTTGATGGTTTGGAGTTTAGGGTTTAAGGTTCAAGGTTTATAGTTTAGTGTTTGGGTTCTAGCATTTAGGTTTTAAATTTATAGGATTTAGGGTCTATGGATTTGAGTTTGAGGTTTTATAATTTTGTTTTTTTGGTTTAGGGATCAAATTTCAAGGTTTATTGTTTAGTTCTTAGGGTTTAAAGATTATATTTTATGGTTAAGAGCTTAGGGGTCAAGGTTTAGGGGTTGGGGTTTAGTGTTTAGGGTTTAAGGTTCATGGTTTTGAATTTTGTTTTTAGGGTTTAGCGTTTATGACTAAGGGTTTAAGGTTAATGTTTTATGGTTTAGTGTTTAGGATTTAGGATTTTAGGTTTATGGTTTGGTTTTAGGATTTAGGTTTTAAAGTTAGGGGCTTATGATTTAGAGTTTAAGGTTTAGGGTTTGGGGTATAAAGTCTAGGGTTTAGGGTTTTAAGCTTATATGTTTAGGGTCTAGATTTTTGGGTTTAGGGTTAATATAATAGGGTTTAGTGTTCATGTTTTAGGGATTAGGTTTTAATATTTAGGTTTGGTGTTTTTGGATCAATTTTTTAGGTATAGGGTTTAGGTTTTATGATTTAGGTTAAGGGTTTAGGGTTTAGGTTTTAGGGTTCTTGGCTTAAGACTTAGGTTTTGGAAATTATGGTTTGGAGCTTAGTGTTTGGTAATTAGGGTTTTATGTTTAGTTTTTATGGTTTGATTTTAGGGATTTTGGTTTAGGGTTTATTGTTTAGGGTTTTGTATTTGAGTTTAAGGTTTTAGGAGTATGGCTAAAGATTTAGGGTTTTAGGTTTTGGGGTTAGGATTAATGGTTTAGGTTTTTAGGTTTTGGGTATGGGATTTAGGGTTTAGTGTTTATGGTTCAGGTTTTAGGGTTTAAAGGTTAGCATTTAGGGTTTTAGGGTGAGAACTCAGGGTTTTGGGTTCAAGATTTAGTGTTTATTATTTCATGTTTTAGGGATTATGGTTTTAGGTGTGACATTTGGTGCTAAGGTTTAAGTTTTTAAGGTTTAGAATTTAGTGTTTAGGTTTTAGGTTTAAGTTTTAGGGTTCATTATTTAGCTTTAAGGTTTAGGATTTAGGTTTAGTTTTTAAAGTTTTAGGTTTAGGTTTTAATTTTAAGGTTTAGGGTTTTAGGGTATATGGATTAGTTTTCATGGTTTAGGGTTTATGGCTTAGGGTTTGGGTTTTAGACTTTAGGGTTTGATGTTCAAGGTTTAAGATTTTGTGTTTAGGGTTCGGGTTTTAGGTTTAGGGTTAATGATTTAGGTGGAAATGTAGTGTAATAGGGAAATTAACTACATTTGTGTCCATTATGAATTACCATATCATTATTACAAGTAGATGTCATGTATGAACGACTGCATACCTACATATATTACTAGGTATGTGGTAGATGTAATTTATGAATGGTTATATCATTACTATATATATTTTATAGGTTATATGGTACAAGTTAGTCATTTATGCATATTTATAGGCCCATTGATTAAAAAATCCACAAATTATTTAATAATTCAACTTAAATTTGCCATCAAGCCTTTTACAAGATTTTCCCTAGTCACTCCTTTCTCTATATAGGTAATCATTCACCTTTTAATTTCAATATATAGCTTAGTCAATACCCCCCCTCTTTTTCATATATAGGTGACAATACGCCCTCTCCTAATTTTCATTTATCCCTTGATAATGACCCCTCTCCTTTATCCATTGATCTAATAATTCCCCCTCTAATTATTTTCAAACATGATAATTCCCCCACTCCTTTCAAGATATGGCTTAGGTATTAGATATATGGATCATGTAAGATAGATATGGTAAGGATTAGATATGGGTATTTAAGATTAATATATGGCTTAGGTATTCAATCCGATAGGGAATACTCAATTAAGTGGGGCATACTCAAGTAGGTAAGGTAAAAAAAATAGATAGGTAGGGCATACTCAGGTAGACAAAGTAGGTAGGGCATAGTTAAGATCAAGATATGGCTTAGATATTTAGGTAGGGCATACTCAATATGAAGATATGGTTCTAGTATTCGATTAGGTATGACATGTACTCAAGTAGGTAAATTATGTAGGGCATACTTAAGTAGTTAAAGTGGGAAGGGAAATTAAGTACAATAAGGGAGGTAGGAAATAGTCAAGATCAAGATATATCTCAGGTGTTTAGGTAGGGCATACTCGATGAGATAAAGATATGGCTTAGTTATTCAATTAGATAGGCATAATCATGTAGCTAAAATAGGCAGGGCATACTAAATTAGGTAAATTATGCATGTAATACTCAATGGTATATTTATATTTCATATGTAACATGATTTAGAACTTTGTTTATCATTCTATCTTCTAATCCTAATTTTGAAAACTAAGTATTGGCTATAATTTGTTTTAAAAAATTAACTTGTAAATGGTACCTCCTATAGATCTGTAATCAATTTCAGAAGATGGAGAGTGGCCCTAGTTTTTTATATTTAGTAAAATAAAATAAATTTATACTAAATATTTATTTTAATAAATATTTACCTAGATATATATAGCTCTAACTGGCCAAACAAAACAAAAACCTATTATAACTCAAAGGGTGTATGCCCTTTATAGTGTGAAGGGTGTACTCCCTTTCCTCAAAAAATTCAAAAATTTCCTCTTCCCTCTAAAGTATGGCATTTCAAAGGGTTCACACCATTTTTGAAGGGTGTACATGCTTTGTAAAGGGTGTATTCCCTTTTCTCAAAAGGTTATATGCTCTTTATGATCATGAGCAACCTAGATTATGTTTTTAATAGTTTTTTAGAAATAGTTCATACATCCTTTTCAAAAAAATTATGTTTTCATTTTTTCCACCTTTTATCCTCCAACTTTGTGCATCCACCCAAAGGACAATCTAAACCTAAATGTCAAGAGGAAAGGGTTCCAAAGCTTAAGCATATGACATGGGATATATCTTTCATTAGGGCTCAATATAGATAAGTGGTTGTAATAATTATAACAAAGGGGTATAAAAAATATGTAATAATGATAAAACATGTAATAAATTAATGAAAAATGATAACCTAGATTTAATGTAGCTAAAACTACCTAACTAATAAAAAGGAAAGTGGTGCAATAGTCAACCAATGGGTAGTCTATGAAACTTAAGGTGATAAATGGAAAGCTCAAGAAGCCTTATAAGTATACCAACTTATTAAGTATAAGGAGGAGCATAAATAAGGATAGAAAAAATATGTACTAAAATAATAAGTAAAACATACAATCTACTAATTAAATAAAGTAAAGAGAGTAGGGACTTAGATACTTACTATTGGGTGGACTCCTTGACACTCAATCTCCCCATTTGGATTAAGTATCACCTTGCAAGAGATGTTATAGGTTGAAGACATCAAATATAAATAAGAAGACCTAAATATCCTTACTTACAAACTCCAAATACTGATACACCTCCTTGGTAGGACTCCTCATATTGATTTTTAAAGACCATAAACAAGACTAGACCTTCAAGATAAGACCTTGACCTCTAGTGCTTCTTTTTATTACCTAAGATTTTAATTGTGAGTGAAAACATAGAAGATATGAGTGTTTTGTATAATCTAGGAATGAAAAATAACCCCTATATATACAAAATCAATACCTAGAATTTACCATAAACTCTAAGTCAATGGTATTGGTCAGACCGATCTAGTTGGAAAGATGTCAGCTAACACAATATTATATCAACTAGGACAATACAATATAAGTGATATGATAAACTTATATGAATTTTGGACAAGTTGATACATTAGAAAGAGATATAATTATGATATATACTATATAGATTAGGAATATAGGGTGGCTAATAATATTCGATTTAAAGTAAATAGAGAGATAAGAGGGAAAGAGACTCAGAAGAGGTCACACTGTTAGTAATGAAGGTATGATGAAATAGTAAGCAAACATATCTTATAAATTAACATAAGCTGATCCCAACACATTCCATATTCACCATTTAAATCATGCACTCAAGGATATTATTTCATTAACATTCCCCTTTAAGAGAAACTATTAGTAAAGTGATAAATAAAAAAATAACACATGTATGTATATGCCCCACCAAAAGTTCATCACTATCATAATATATGTAATGAACCACCTAGACTCAAATTGGCTTAGGTACATGGTTAAGTATTAATTTAGGGTTATATCTGATGTTATGTCATTTATTCATGAATATTACACACATGAATTTGTGAACACATGCTTGCATGCGTACGCTCACGCACGCGTGCATGCACACCCACACCCCCCCCCCCCACACACACACACACCCACACACACACACACACACACGTACACACACACACACACACACACACACACACACACACACACACACACACACACACACACACACACACACACACACACACACACACACACACACACACACACACACACACACACACACACACACACACACACACACACACACACACACACACACACACACACACACACACACACCAATGATATTCTAATGGGTCATGGAAGATAAGATATTTTTTATTGCTATGATGATTAAGCAATTGAATAATGTTATCTCATTTATATATCTTCATACCATAGAGGAACCATGATGAATTTGGTGCATGTGTAGGAAATATGTGTTTTTGAATAAGTCCTGAGTTTATATACCAATTATGATATGAGTTAGGTGGATATACATTTAGTCCATTGGTGTGTCGCTTGATTTTATATGGAATTAGTGAGACCTTTAAAAATGGATTAAATATAAAAATAATAGATATTGACAATAGATTGGTGATAAGGTTCAATTTGTGCGAAACTAATAGTAAGGCACATTAGATGCCAAATATTATCACCTTGTGCCTAGACAACATTAAAAAACTATGATATTATTACATTTGTACATAGAGATGAATAAAATAAATGAGAATCCAAGAGATTCAAATTCATCAATGTATAATGTAATTGTAAATTATAATTTATATTCTAGCTATATCCATGATTAAAGCCACACTAGTTAGAAATTGTTATGTGTAAATATACTATGAATAGTTGAGAGAAGATGGATATGAATAATTAGATAGATTACTAACATTTATAAATTTAATTACATATCTAACACTTTATGCACTTTACTAAGAGCTTACACCACATAAGTGAAATATAATAGTCAAAGGGCTATTATAATCAAAAAAGTTATAAGAAACACAATTATTTAACAACTAAAGTAAATGTAGATAGTGAATAAAATGGATACAAGAAATATGTAAGATAATATAAATTTCAGAAGAGAATTGATACTATAACAAGCAATGATAAATAAATTTGTAGCCTACAAAAAGGAAGATGAAACTATAAGCAATCTTATAATCAGATTAGAAGGAAATGTAATACTAGATTTATTATGTTGTTAAAGTATATCAAGAAGTAAAGGATCACAAAGGAATACTTTATAAAAAAATCTCTTTATGTGTGTAAGGTCCCTTTTAATAGAAATGGGCTGGTTGGTCGATTGGCTTTATGAGATATACTAGTTCACCTAATGGGGTTTGAATGATTCTATTTATAGTTATTATTCTTCCTTATGAGGAAAAAAGTCTTTCATGAAATGAAATTTCAAATAAAATGTTGAAATGTTGGTTAGATGAGCCATGTATGTCACTAAACTGATGAAATATTTAGAGTAGTGAACTGAACTCCTCAGTTTCACCATATCAATTTGATATAAATACAATGTGGGTGGTCAGGTGGAATATGGCACCAAATCATCTCTTAATCAGTATCAAAATGGGAGAATCACATGAAATCTTGATCAATAAAATGTTTGATATTCATGTGAATGCATTCCAACTCAATTTTACCTTCCATTTCTTTTGAAATTATGAGATACTAATATTAAATACATGTATTAATATTGGGTATTGTTGGGACTAGCCATGGTATGGTAGTCAAAGTTACTTGTGAGGTCTAGATTTCTTAGAAGGAAATTATCTAGTCTAACCTTGATACTTTACATAATACTCAAGTGTTGGCTTCTTACTGATGAAGATGATAAAATGAGATATAATTCAATCATTAATATCCAATCCATTGGGAATGTAATTTTTAATATGAAATCCCCTTATATTGAATGTTTAGGAATATTTATGTATCTCGAGTTATAGGATCAAACTAATTAAGTTCATTAAATGTTAATGAAATAGACTTAGGTCCTTGTCCCTCATTTATTTGGAAAATAAATTATGCATTTTAATTCATTATGTTATTTGTTTAGGGATAGTTGTTGGATTATCAATTTATTAAGGGATTTAACCCTACATATTCTGCCTTTCAACAATAGGCAATGGTCATTTGATGAAATGAATGAAATAACCCATCTAGTTTAATTAGTTGTGTTTAAGGATGAATAATATCCAATAGTGTGTGGTGGATGTTGAGTTAGACCCTAATTCTTGTTGGATAGAGTCTATTTCTTATGCAATACTTATAAGCCAAAATTAAGTCATTTAAACTTGGAAGTAATAATAAATATGATTTCATTCTTGGATATGGACTTGTGTATGTGGATTTGAGATCTCCTTCTGATAAATCATCTATACACATCTAATGCCAATGGGATATAAGGCGTAATAATAAGTAAATATTTCAACACATTAATATCAATTTTATGTTGGAAAAATTGGAATAACCTCATAGTTAAATTAGTAAACAATGGATGATTTTAGTAAATAATATCTAGATGTGATTTAGGCATAACCAAGAAATACGAGTATGGTATTTCATTGATATAATGGAATTTGGATGAACTAAATGAATGGTTTTAAAATAAAAAACCTAATTAAGATATAATTTTAGTAGGTCTAAATTATAATAAGGAGATAGTTCATCTTTTGGATATTTTTGAAATTTAAACAACTTAATTGATAAATCTTACTATTGTTATATATTCCAAAACAAGGAATATTGATTGAGATTTTTTTTAGCTGATCACTCAATTAGAGTAGGTATCTTTTATTATATGTACACCAAACCTACACATAATAACACTTTTAAACAATTGGGATATATAAGGGAGAATCCATCAAATAGTCTAACCTTCATTTAATAAACAATGTAAGATGACTTGCTCAATGTTGTATAAATATAAATAAGATATTTTTTGCATGAACCATTGTGTTAGTTCATCTTGCCAAGAATACAATATGATAGGGAAAATAATATTATTTATTTATATCTCTTTGTAGATAAAATAAATGGTTAACATTAAATATAAGCAATTGCTAACAAGGATATTTAATGTCTAAATATTTGGATAAGAAGAATTTCTACTCTTAAGTTTGAGGAAACTTTTCATAATTGTTGTCATTGAAAATGTGTACCCATGGATGGCCTGTGGTATATGAGGTTTTATGATGGGGTGTAGAGCATGAATGCCTTGTCTAGGGTACAAAATCATTTAATACTAAGAAAGGAAGTGTTATCACTCACCTATGTACATGAAGCATATTTTGTTTTGTATCAATGATGGGAATGTACCCAAGGTGTGGGAACCTTGTGATCCTTGGGATGAGCCTTCAAAGTAGGCCAAATTCCTTCTATTCTAAGTGCACCTAGTTTAAGAGTAGCATACAGACAAAAAGAACATAAGGTAAATCTATCGCTAATCTAAACCTAATATTTTTAGTAAAAAGGGAGGGATAAGGTAAGAATTTACTTAAAAATAAAAAGTGATACACTAAGAATAGAGTGAGCACTCCTACTATCATGGAAACACTACAAAAACTTGAGAACAAGATGTTATCACACATACTCCACCAAGGACACTCCAAATGCATAAGTTTTTTGTATAGAGGCATGGGAATTAAATGCACCACTAATAGGGATGTCGAATGATTCACATACAATACCTACATAGACATGTATGTGCATAAAACATGACTTGTAAGTTAGCTCCAAGTTCTACATAGAGGTGATAGGAATGGACAGCAATGAAAGGGGTAGATGGTACCCATAAACAAAGATGAAAAAGCACAAATAACACATAGAGTGTAAGAATAATAGAGGGAGGTGAGCTTAATTCTCATTAACATACAAGGTTTATCCAACATAAGTGCTCTTGGAGGGAAAATTTTGGTAATGTAAGGTTGCCTAAAAAATGTCAACCCTTCTTATAGTGAAGAACAAGGATTTTATAATGGAGCAATCCCTTTTACAATTAATGCACCACTTAGGGTGGTAGACATAATCCTTTAATTCTATTAAAACATCATGTCCATGCTTCTTAAATTATACATGGTGATATAGATCTGAGAGTTGGTGGTAGTATTCTTTTGGATCTATATATGTGTCTAAAAATAAAAGATATTTGTAATAGTCAGAGAGGTGATATGTTATTATATTTTGACATTTGATAGCTACGTCTACATTTATTTATCTTGCTAAGGCCCCAAACATCACTCAACTAATTTTACAACTACCTCTTTATAATTTCATACCACTTATCAATCATTGGGTGAGTCTCTTTTGAATTACCACATCATTACTATGCATTTGATAGGAAACATTACCTTACAACTTTTTGGGATATCTATATTGAGGGTTACATAGTTAGACTATATAATGAGATGCAAGTAGGTGAAGGGTGTAAATGTATAAATCCTTTGTGAGGTTGCATAAATTTTAATCCTTTTGTGTTAAACTCCCCTCATAATTATTTCAAGTCTTCACTTCACACTTGGGGCCCATATCAATCTACAAATTAGCATGTGTGATGCATAGATCTTAGCTTGTGATTCATGAGAATACACGAGTGAAACTCTGTGATTTAGTGTAATAATTCATCATGGAGATGTAAGGACTCTTTTGAATAATAATGCACATGAAAATTGAAGATCTTGGGTGCACCTCTTATGATTCATAGCTACTTCTTGCACACCTCTCCATGCACTATCTGAAGGCTAAGGGATTTGTATCCTTGAACTTGTGCACCATTTGTGCTTGTGTGATGAAGGTTTATTATATGTGGCATGCATTATAAAATCATTATGAGTGTGAATTGAGACTTATTCAATTCACATATTTATGCTAACTTCTTTAGGCATGAGAGTAGATGGGAAATTTCATCATGTAAGCTTGCCTCAAGTAACTTAAGACTCTATAGGCATGTAAACCCTATATAATATCTTTAAAGGTTATATGAAAGCTAGGGGTGACTTATAAGGTTAACACTAATGGTGACATTTATATGTTATTTGCCTACTAAGCAAGAATCTAGTATCCTTTAAATTAATCCATTAGGCATGAATTCATTAGAACTTATAGTCATCTTGTCCTTGAATGCACTAGCCATGTATTCTTAGCTTTTGAATAAACTAAGATCCTCTTGAAAAAATAAATAACTATGCCAAAGGCACTTATAGGAAAGAGATTTAAGCTAAGAAGAAAACCATGTAAAAGCACTTAGAGGAAATAAGACTATCCTAAAACAATGTGCATAAGTCACTAAGGGAAATAAAAAACATCTAATCTACTTATTTAAAAACTATACAAGAATAAACAAAGGTAGTGCTTGAGATGGATGCCATTGACTAGAAGGGGTATTTCAAATCCATTTAGTTTAGTAAGTTGGAAAGCATTGGATTGCTTGAAGCTAATGATATATGGACCGATCCATATCACATAAAATTTAGTGTTCCTTCTAGCTTTCACTCTATTTGCATCTATTTTAAGCACTAAATATCCCTCTTAAAAACTTTTGTTAGCTACCCTTTTATCAAAGGTCCTCTTCACCTAGTCCTATTGGAGTACATAGTATGCATAGCTTGTGCTCTAGGGTCTTCTAGATCCATTATCTCTAATAACCTTGCCATGACGGGATTGATTTCAAAAAAATCCAACTAATGGGTGAGTTCCAATGAAGGAAAATTGAGGGATGTGGGAAATATAGCCTCCCTTCCATAAACTAACATGAAGGGTAAATTTCCCAACACTCTTTTAGGCATGATGATATGAACCTAAAAGGAGGTGACAAGCTTAGTATGATAAGATTGATAATTATCTTCCATGATCCTCTTTATATTATAGATCAAATTCATATTTGTGGACATGTCCAGACCATTATCTTGAGGGAAATAATTTGATGAGGCACTCAAATGGATGCCAAGTTTGATGACCCATTCATTAATTCTATTTTTAAGGAAAGACAATGCATTATCAAAGATAATGGTGGCTGAAATACCAAATGTTGTTATAATAGATTTGTATAAGTTCAAGATGAATGTCCCAATAGCCTCCATGAGCACTACTACTTCCATCCATCTCATGAAATAGTTTGTGGCTATGAGGATCCATTTATGCCCATAGTTTGATGGTAGGTTGATCATGCCTATGAAGTCTAGGCCCACTAAGCAAAGGGATGATCAACCTATATTAGTTGTAAAGGTAAGTCCACCATCCTTTATTTTCCTATGAAGAATGTACATATCTTACAAATTCACACATATGCATGTTCATCTTTAAAAAAAAAAATCCAATAATAACTAGCTCGCATAATTTTTACAATATTAGTTTTGGGTGAATAATGGCCTCCTATAGGGATATCATGGATTTATTGAATAATTATACTCATTTGGGCTGATTATATGCACCTCAAGAGGAATCCATTGATGTTTAGTTTAAACAACACACCATTAACGAGCACATAAGGAATGGCCTACAACTTGAAATGCATGTGTTTGGCTTTATTCAAGCTAAGGGGCTATGAACTAGTTTCAAGGAAAGTCATCATATTTTGTGTCTAATCCAATACAATTTCTTGAACTATTGCTTATTTTTTATGCAACAACAAGACTAATCTATCCTCAAAATTTACCACCTTGGCCAATTGTTCACAGAGTCCTTTTCCTTTCACTAGCTTGGTGATCTAGATGCACACATCATACTCCATCACCTTTGTGACCAAACCATATTTCTTCTCACTGATGTCCTTACCAAGTAAAAACTATTTTATACTTGAGTGTGTAACCATGAGTCATAATTTGTTATTAGAGAGCATATTCCTGAACTTATTGAAAGATTTCACAACTTCAAGGATGTGCTTCTTTCTGAAGCTATAATTTAGATCATAATCCTTTAGTGCCTGATTACAAAAAATAATTGGTTACTCCAAATGATCATTATTTTTATACATAAGAATATATGAGATGCCTTCAAACCCATCAAATGTATAAAGGATAAAATCCTTACTATAATTTGTGTTGATCAAGGTAGGAGCTTGCATGACAGAATGCTTAATGGATTCAAAATTGTTCCTACCTTGATGAGCCCAACTGAACGCAACATTCTTCTTGAGCATGGCAGTGAGGGGTTTGGTTAGGGTAGTGAATCAGGCATGATTCTTCTCACAAAGTTGATTATTCCTAAGAGGATCTGGAGACTTTTCTTATGATTTGGAAGAGGGAGATATGAAATATATTTGACTCATTCTAGATCGATCAGAAGCCCATCTTTGGTAATAATGTGCCCTAGTAGAGTGCCTTCATGAACTGTGAAGATACATTTGTTAAAGTTTAGATATATTTTGAACTCTCAACACCTTTCAAACACTTACTAAAAATGACCTAAGTGATCTTATACATGCTTATAGAAAATAATTATGTCATCAAGGTAACCAACATGATCTTATTGATGAGTTCCTTAAATCCCATATCCATGGCTCTTTGTAAGGTTGCTCCTATATTTGTTAAATTAAATGGAATCCATTGGTATGTGAAGGTTCCCTACATAGTGGTGAATGTTATTTTATAATGATCACATTATTTCACAAGCATATAGTTATAACCTAAGTACCTAGCAATGATAATCTCTCTGTGCCTATAACTATTTGTAGGATCTACTCCATTGGTGGGAGGGGCTAGTAGTCTTTAAGGGAAGATTTTTTTAGGTCCCTAAAGTATATGTATAGACATATTTCCCCATTATTATTCCACACTAGGACTAATTTATCCACCCACTAAGAGTGTTTAATTAGAATTATTATGCTAGCTTCACTAAGATTTGAGAGATCCTTTACATTAAGGGCTCAAGCTTTAGGTTGATAGTCCTCTACTTTTGATAGAATGACTGTGTGCCAGGGTCAAACTCAATTATGTATTATGAGAAGATTGGATCAAAGCCTCTTAGGTCCTTATATCTCCATGTAAATATATAATCCTATCCCCTACTGAGTTCAATAAATGTTTTAATTTTTGATGGGGAGCATACTTTTCCAGCTCTCAAGATCTTTCTTTCAAAGATAATTACTTGTGCATAGGCCTCCTCATTTGTTGTCATGCTTCTCTTTTATCCTTTGGGATAATAATCAAAATTAAATATGTTTTCTAAGGTAATTAACCCTTTTAGTAGCTTGTTCTGCTTTAGTTGGATGATGCAATCTTTGTATTGGGCCTACAACTACACTTGGTTATTGGTATAGAGCTCAGCCTCATCCTATAGGAAATTGATAATCTATTCATTTATATTAAACACCTACCAATTATCTATAATATGAATGATTTTCCATATAATTATGAGCTTAATAGTCTATTCAAAATCTATTATGTAACATGGGATGATGTATTTCACACCTAAGGTTGCAAGTCTATTTGTGTGAGTTTTCTACAACCTTGATATGAAACTAACATTGAATGTGTCGAATCCTTTAATAACATCCCACACTCTATGCTTGTAATATTACATCAAGCCATTTTTGGTCATGATTCACACTCTAATATGGTTAAAAACTAGTTCACTAGCACCAAATGCTTATAGTGCATTGATTCCTTTCTTTTACACAAGTTGAAGACTTTGTATCCATGCCTCATATTCTATAGCATTATTTGTGCAAACAAACTATAGCCTAAAGGCATGGACATATTTCTCCTTTTTAGGGGAGATTAACATTACACCAACTCTAGTGCCATTTTTACTTTGATAACCATCAAAGTATGATTTTCATTTACCCTTAGGGTTTTCTTGCACCTTTATGAGCTTAGGTAGCATGAAATCCTCCTCTAGGATGTAGTACATACCTATTCATGTCTCATCCACTTTGTCATATGGATGGAACTCATAATGTTCACATTCGCATTCATCTATAAAGTCATTTGGGATCTCTTCAAGTGGTTTTGTGGCTTCATGGAGAATTAGATTCTCTTCCTAATCAAACATTACATAGTTTGATTAAACAAGGCTGGGAGAGTATGGTTCAACATGACTTTTAAATATGGGTTTAGCCCTGATGATCACCTTAGTCTTGTATCTAGTTCTAAGTAACATATTCAACTAGTCTAAAGATAAATATCCACCCATCTTTGTCTTTATGTCTCAAGAGAGGTAGATAGTGAAGTAGGGAGGCAAGTCAATGAATGTGATATCCTCCATAACTATAAGGCTTGGGGATGCATGTAGTGTAATATTTAAATATTTGATTATTCTGATGGTTTTGAATGTAATACCATCCATTTGGACCAATATTTTTGAAATAGGGGAATATGTAACTTCGAGCATATATGAAATCTTCTTTGGCATAATTAAGATGCTCACACCTAAGTCAATCATGTAACTGTGCACTAGGTGCTAGCTAATAATGAAGGAGATATAGAATGAGGGTGGATTGGTACTACTATGCACTAAAATTTACTCCATTTTGGGTTGATATAGACTCATAGAGATGGAAGGTATAATTTATTATGTCTTACATTACTAAAATATTTTCAGAGCATCTTTTAGTAAATTTATTTGAGAAGGAATGACAAGAGCATCCCACATAGTTACATTGAGGTTAGTTTTCTTCATCTACTAAACTATGTTAATGGGAATTTGGGAACCCTTTGGCTATGGTTTTTTAATGATAGCCTTATTATACTTTGACATTAGTCTAAGGTTGATCTTCTCTTTTCACAGTCTTTTCTATGCACATTGAAGGTTGTGTAGTCACCTTATATTGTGTACATGTGTGCATGATCTAGGGAGTTGAAGGTGAGGGCATTGAAGTTGGTAATGATCCTCTATCACTCTCCTTTTTAACCTTATATTGAAATCAATTGGGTTGCTTCCTCCACTTGACACACCACTTTGATTTACATATTTGAAGTCATCCTCTTGCTAGTTGATAAGAGTAGACCCATCTTGTTGTTACACTAGGGATTGAATTTATCCTTCATGTGAAACTATAATATTTGTGTAATCCTAAGGATGTGACAAAATTTCCACCATGAGTGACTGGTTCATGATTCCATTCATGCATGTAGATTGATTATGTAGTTGGCTACATGGGAAACACCATTCAGGATCTTATTCAATATTGTTCTACATGGATACAAGGGCTCTAGAGGCACCAAAAACATCAAATTTTTGCACATGCACTCTATTATATGTGAGTTAATTTTGTGTTTGTACACCACCTTGATAAGGAGGCATGTTTGACTAGTATTGCTAAGTAAAGGGTTGTTGAGGTTTGGTATACTACACTTGCTACCTTTTGAAGGTGACAAGCTCACTCCAAAAGCTTTACAAAAATGTTTTAACATCATGAAATTCATTAGGGGAAGAAACAAATGAAGTTTTTGGGCTTACTATAATAGGAAAATGTGTTAATAGAGGTTACATAAGTAGCTGGATAAGAAGAGGTTCTAAGAATAGTGGCATGGGGGTTTTAGGCATAATTTTACCTACTTGGATCAAATAAATTTTTGCATGCACAAAACATTTATAGGTGTTAGGTAATACTGCACCTTCCATGGATTGAATCTATTGTCCCCCAAAAATATCACTCATTTTTGGGATAACATATGAATTATTTTGGACCCTGCCAGACCAAAATCCTCTCTTCCCCTTTCAAAAATTGTTATGAGCATTTAGGTTCTTCATTTTTCAAATCTTTCTCAAAAATCTATAGACTCTATAGGCTTGAATCTATAGAATTTATAGGAAGAAATATATGGACTCTGCATGCTTAAAACTACAGACTCTGCAGGCTTAAAACTATATACTCTACAGGCTCATTTCTATAGACTCTTTCAAGGCTCAAGAGCAAACTTAGAGAAAACTACAAACTTCACAGGTTGATTTCTATAGACTCTATAGGAAAGAAGTAAGCTCTTAGCACTTAGGTAATTTCAATGTTGGTTCAACGACAAGGTTTAACCAAAATTTCCATCGGCAAGCTTCTAAGCAAGGATCGAGCCATTGAACCATTGAACCATTGAACCTTGAACCATTTTGGTTCAACAGGTTCAATGGGTTTAAAGGTTCAACGTCATCAGCAAGAGTTAAGCGCTTCGAGAAAAGGTGCAACAAGTTTAACCACTTCAAGGTTCAACGGCTTCAAAACACTTATCAATGAGAATAAGGCTTGAATCATTGAACCACTTTGGTTCAAAGGTTCAACGACTTCAATGGTTCAACAGGTTCAATGGCTATATGGTTCAACATGTTTTATTTGAGAGATCAAAAGACTTAGCCAAATAAAAAGAATGAACCGATTGAAACATTGAACCTTGAATAAAAAGGTTCAATGAGTTCATAGGTTCAAAGGTTTAACCAGTGCAATGAAGATCAAAGAGCTTAGAAAGAACAAGTGATGGACAAAGGATGAACCAATGAACTAATTGAACCTTGAACCGAAAGAGTTCAAAGTTCAATGGTTCATGGGTTCAAAGGTTTAAATGTGGCCTTAGTCAAGGAAATAAGCAGTAAATAGGTGGTTTAATGGATGGTTCAAGCAAGGAGTGGGAAAGTGATTGAACCAGGAAGTGATGGAACAAAAGAGGTAGAATGAAGCAATGAACCATGAACTAATGTAGTTTTAGTAGGTTTAAAGGTTTAAGGTTCAACATGGTTCAAGTAGCTAGCAACCATTGACGGCCCCGTAGACATCAAATTTAAAGTAAGGGAATATCTATTGAAATTCAAATAAATTGTGGAACTTGAAGGAAGAACGAAGTGACTGGCTGAAAAGATAGCCTGGGAGCTTAAATTCTAGGAAGAGACAAAGCTAGAAAGGACAAAAGTAGAAAGAGGAGAAGACCAAAAATATTTGTGTAGAAGTTATTTCAGTAGCTGGAATAGTCTGCAAAGTAGATTTTTAAGCTTGCAAACATTGAAGGTGCAGCATGTTGGTCTCTTTTGGAGTAAAGACAAAATAGACAGTTGTGTAGATGTCAGAGGGGACAAACCCGATGATCCAAACTTGGGAGAAGACATATGGGATGAAATGACATGCCATAGTTAAGATAGTTGCCCTATTTTCAACACAGTCCTTTGACAAACCTGGAAATGCATTCAAATCATTGAATGCATAGCATGGGCCATTCCATGAAATAAAGTGCCAAGTCTTTCTTGGTTGCTATATATAGTAATCTCTTTTATTGTTTTAAGGAGATCTTCCCAATACAAAAGCAAAACTCTACCTAGAAAGAAAGGTGAATACTAAGACTTTGAGCTCAGATTGTATTTCATATTATTTTATCTAAATGAGAAAACAAGTGATTCATAGACTTTGTGTTGTATAGCTTGAATCATTTTAGGAGATTGTTCTTATGTCTATCTTTTGAATGTGTTCTCATTTAATTTAATTTAACAAGCAGAGCTATTGGAAGTGATAAGGAAGGTGTCCTAAAACCAGTTACTTTCAGACTTTGTGCTGACATAATTGTTTTCAGTGTGTGTTTTTATTTTCCATTTCTGTGTAAAGGACTTTGTGATGACTTTGTGCCCCCACTATTCTTCATATCTCACTCTTGGGCAGTCAAGGTGGAGACTTTGTGCTACATCTTAAATTACTGGTTGCTACGTCCTTGGCACCTTATTACTTATCCTACCAGAAAGATTCCTATTGTTTGTAAGAACAAGCACTTCTGAAAGAAGAAAAGTGCCTTCTATCACTTCACCAAGATTTCTACTATCCAGGAAGGGATTTGGCTCTTGGCTGAATGTTACTTATGAAAGAAGAGAAGTACCTTCACGAATCACCTAGGATTTCTCCTTTGTTTGTTAACATCATCTCTAAAAAAATAGAGATGGATGGCTTATCCCACCCCTATGTCTTAATTTCTACTTATATATATAATATATAGCCTTCGTATATATAATAGGGAACCTCCCCTTGATGAGAGGAGAGATTTGTCCCCTATTGATGTAGTAAAATTGCACACTTGGATGACCAATCTCCCTATGCTGTGGTGATAAGAACTATTTTGCTCACCAGTTAGCTGGTTGACAAAATATTCACCCAATAATTTTTGGTGACTCCGTTGGGGAAGGACAAGTAGTTTAAGGCCTCAAGCTTCAAATTAAAGTAAGACCAATCCTTTTCCATTTTTGTTTCACAATTTGGCAACTCCACGTTATACCAGAAGTTTGAAATCTCAAGGTGTTATTGACCCTAATTTTGAGTTGGTGCAACAGAGTAATTTCCTCCACAACCTCACCTTCAACGAACTAGGAGTCTTCCTCTTAGCCCTACTAGGCCACCAACACAAGTTAGAGCTTCCTTTTCTACTATTAGCAGAACTTTGCCCATACATAGGCCACCTAGATTTGTTATCCCTCTTCTTCATAATCCAATCATAGAAGTTCAAGGCCCCTGGGGAATCTTACTCCACCTCTACATGAACTTCCACGCAACTCAAGGAATAATTTCCCCAAATTCTTTGGTGATGGAAGGGTTCATCCTGATGAACATAGTGCAGCCTTCAACATAGCCTGTGGCATGATAGGAGTGGAATTTGAGGACATGGTAGTCAGGATTTTCATGAAAACACTACAAGGTGCTACTATAGACTAGTTCTACCATCTATAGGCTAGGTCAGTGACTGACTGGGACACACTCAAATCCAAATTTGAAGCAAGGTTCAAGCCTATAGAAGATGCACACACTTTGCTGGCCCAGTTCACATAAATGAAGAAGTAGCCTCATGAGCCCATGAGGGATTTCATAGCAAAGTTTGACAAGCTACGAAACTGAATTCCTGCAATTTCTTAGCCAACACCTAAAAACCTCAAATGCTTCTTCATCAACTCACAGCTGCATGAAGTGAGGTTTTTGCTGAGACGTGTTGGCCACATAGACCTTGAGGCTACTCAAGACTTGGCTACTGAGGTAGAATATGACCTTATCTTGGTAGGGAATATAAGGAGAGACCCAAATAGAGGTAAATCCTCTTCATCTTCTAAGAATTCATCTATAGTCACCATGGACCAAATGGTGTAAAAGCTAGCAAATGAACTGCTAGCCTTGAAAATAAAAATGGCCCAAGGTATGTCTACTCCCCCTAATTGGGACATGCGAAGGAGGACATTTCAAAATTAGGCATACCATGGCAATGCTACTAAGAATCAAGGGTAGCCAAATCATCTTCCTCCCCCACAGAGGAACCTTGCCCTTGAAGCACCTCCAACCAACTCAGTAGTTGGATATCTGGAAACTGAACATGATTTCTCTTTCCAATTTGAGTTTGATCAAGAAAATGATGTTGATCTCTTCATGAAGGATCAAGAAGAATTAACTGGTGACTCCAACATTAATTTCCTGAATTACAAGGATGAACCTAGAAGTAAAGGTGAAGCAGTTGAGGGATCATATGCTATGTTCACCTAGTTTAAGAATTAGTCAGCCTAACTCGCTGATAAGGAGAAAGTAGAGGAGCAACCTCAACCATCAATTTCAATTGCTAAGTGTGGAACCACTCTACCTTTCTAGCCAAAGGACCTGGTGGTTGCTAAAAAAGTAAGTACCCCAAACATTCCTACACCTTCAACTTCAAATTTGCAGGCCAGTCCTCCCCATCCCAAAAACTTAAAGGATGAACACCCATCCTCTCTTCCTAGTCCATTTCAATCATTTGACATAATTGACCATGTCAAGAAAACCAAAATTCAAATGACTGAATTTGAATTCCTACAAGCCAACCCTGTGCAGTTGGACAGGTTGGTGGAGTGTGTGAAGAATACAACCATCCCTACAAGACAAGAGATTAGAAAGGTAACTCATGATCCCCCAAGGAACATGCCCATCCCAAACAACCTTTTCATTACTCCTCCTGTTGCCCCTAGGAAAATACAGCCTTTCTATGTTTCCCTTTGGATAAATGGTCACAAGCTGAGCAACTGCATCATTGATTTCGGTGCATCTGACAATGTCATTCCTACTAAAGTGGTAGAATCTCTTAGTCTCACACTAACCAAAACATTTGGTAAATGATTCTCCATGGAGAATAGACAAGTGCCACTACTGGGACAGATCAAGGATGCCCACTTTGCATTTTCAACATTCTCGAACAAGAGAATCAAGATGACAGTCCTGGTGGCCGACATCCCAGCCTCATATGGCATTCTGCTAGGACAAAATTTATGCAAGGATGTTGGAGGAGAGTTGAGCATGGACCTGTCTAAGGAAAGGATCCCTATTAAAGGTGTCATGAAGAGGTTGCTCCTTGAAAAGGAAGAAAAATATGTTGTCACTCAGACATCAGCACCTGAAGCTCAAATTCTATTTGAGTCTTTAGGTAGGGGTAATTATTTTTTATCCACAGAGGGTGTTCATGTTTCTACAGATGAAATTCCTATAGGTGGAAATCTGAAAATTGATTCAAACAAGACATTAAAGGAATTGGTAGGGCAAAATATAGATGAAAAATCATCTTCCACTTCTAATGAAGATAAATCTGATAGAAGATCAGTTTCTGATGATGTTTGGATCCTAGAATCTAATGGCAGCAATTCTTCTACCGGTACTGGAGACAAGATGGTGTTGATATCTCCTCAAGGAGATATTCTTCCTCCTTCACATAGGTTGTAGTTTAGCAACACCAACAACACTACCGAGTATGAATCTCTATTACTTGGGTTGAAGACTACTCAAGACAAAGGTGTCAAACTCCTTCATGCTAAAGGAGATGCTAAACTGATATTTTATCAAGAGTTGTATGCTAGCAATAAAATCATGTGCTGGACTAAACTAGTAGAATGATAATATATGGTAGTGGACCATACTACTGTACTCCAAATTCAGCAAAAGGAACTCTTCACAGAGAGCAAGGAGTTACAATTTTTAGAGAGAAGACCACGTCTTGCCATGGAGCAAGAGGAGAGAGCCAAAAGGAGTGCATAAAAAATGTGATTCCTGGTGGAGAGTTCCATTCACCCATCACTGATTTTAGGGACAAAATGGTTTCCTACTAGTTTATTAGGATAGAACACCATTTTTATTATCTCACAATGGGTAGCATCTGAATCACTTCAATTCTTGAAGTATTAGATAAGTTCACATGTACATATGTACATTTGTATAGTTTTTGGTTCTATTTTGTGCTTTTCATTTTCATTTTCATTTTTTTGAGCCTTTATTTTTGGGTAGCATGACTCCATAGCCCAATGGCATGACTCAAAATTTTAACTAAGGGAAGTTTCCTAACTAGAGCTCGCTGTTGTCCCCCAAAAATATCAATCATTTTTGGGACAACATATGAACTATTTTGGACCCTGCCAGACCAAAATCCTCTCTTCCCCTTTCAAAAATTATTTTGAGCATTTAGGTTCTTTATTTTTCAAAGCATTCTCAGAAATCTATGGACTCTATGGGCTTGAATCTATGGACTCTACAGGAAGAAATCTATGGACTCTGTAGGCTTAAAATTACGGACTCCATAGGCTCATTTTTATGGACTCTTTCAAGGATCAAGAGAAAACTTAGAGAAAACTATAGACTTCATAGGTTTATTTCTATGGACTCTATAGGAAAGAAGTAAGCTCTCAGTACTTAGGTGATTTCAAGGTTGGTTCAACGATAAGGTTCAACTAAAATGTCCATCGACAAGCTTCTAAGCAAGGATCAAACCATTGAACCATTAAATCGTTGAACCTTGAACCATTTAGGTTCAATGGGTTCAAAGGTTCAACATCATCAGTAAGAGTTAAGTGCTTTAGCAAAGGTTTAACAAGTTCAACCACTTTAAGGTTCAATGGCTTCAAAACACTTATCAAAGAGAAGAAGGCTTGAACCATTAAACTGTTGAACCATTGAACTACTTTGGTTTAAAGGTTCAATGGTTTCAATGGTTTAATAGGTTCAACAGCCATATGGTTCAATGCATTTTGGACAAGCGATCAAAATACTTAGCCAAATAAAAATAATGAACCAATTGAACCGTTGAACTTTGAAACAAAATGTTCAACGAGTTCACAGGTTCAAAGGTTCAACCAGTGCGATGGAGATCAAAGATCTTAGAAAGAACAAGTGATGGATAAAGGATGAACCAATGAACTGATTGAACCTTGAACTAAAAGAGTTCAAAGTTTAATGGTTCATGGGTTCAAAGGTTCAAAGGTGGCCTGAATCAAGGAAAGAAGCAAAAAGTAGGTGGTTCAACAGATGGTTCAACCAAGGAGCGGGAAAGCAATTGAACCAGAAAGTGATGGAACAAAAGAGGCAGAAAGAATTAATGAACCAATGAACCAATGTAATTTTATTGGGTTCAAATGTCTAAGGTTCAACATGGTTCAAGTGGCTAGTGACCATTGATGGCCCCATAGATGTCAAATTTAAAGTAAGGGAATATCTGTTGAAATTCAAATAAAGCACAAAACTTGAAGGAAGAACCAAGTGACAGGCTGAAAAGATAGCCCAGGAGCTTAAATTCCAAGAAGAGAAAAATTTGGAAAGGAAAAAATTAGAAAGAGAAGACTAGAAATATTTTTGCAAAAGTTATTCCGATAGCTAGAACAGTCTACAAAGTAGATTTTTGAGCTTGCAAACATTGAAGGCATAACCTATTGGTCTCCTTTGGAGTAAAGACAAAATGGACAACTGCACAGATGTTAGAGGGGATAGGCCAGATGATCTATACTTGGGAGAAGACATATGGATGAAATGACATGCCATAGTTAAGATAGCCATGCTATTTTCAACACAGTCCTTTGACAAACCTAGAAATTCATTCAAGGCATTGAATGCATAGCATGGGCCATTCCATGAAAAAAAGTGCCAAGTCTTTCTTGGCTGCTATATATTTTAATCTCTTTTATTGTTTTAAGGAGATCTTCCTAATACAAAAGCAAAACTCTGCCCAAATTGAATGGTGAATACTAAGACTTTGAGCTCAGATTGTATTTCATATTATTTTATCTGAATGAGAAAGCAAGTGATTCATAGACTTTGTGCTGTATAGCTTGTATCATTTTAGGAGATTGTTCTTATGTCTATCTTCTGAATGTGTTCTTGTTTATTTAATTTAACAAGCAGAGCTAGTGGAAGTGATAAGGAAGGTTTCTTGAAACCAATTACTTTCTAACTTTGTGCTGACATAATTATTTTTAGTGTGTGTTTTTATTTTCTATTTCTATGTAAAGGACCTTAGGATGAATTTTTTCCCCCATTGTTCTTCATATCTCACTCTTGGGCAGTCAAGGTGGAGACTTTGTGCTACATCTTAGATTGCTAGTTACTACACCCTTGGCACCTTATTACTTATCCTACCAGAGAGATTCCTATTGTTTGCAAGAGCAAGCACTTTTGAAAGAAGAGAAGTGCCTTCTGTCACTTCACTAGGATTTCTACTATCTAGGAATGGATTTGGCTCTTGGCTGAATGTTAATTCTGAAAGAAGAGAAGTACCTTCACCAATCACCCAAGATTTCTCCTTTATTTGTTAACATCATCTCTAAAAAAAGAGAGATGGATGGCTTATCCCACCCCTGTGTCTTACTTTCTGCTTATATATATAGTATATAGCCTCTGTATATTTAATAGGGAACCTCCCCTTGATGAGAGGAGAGATTTTTCCCCTATTGATGTAGTAAAACAACACACCTGGATGACCAATCTCCCTATGCTGTGGTGATAGAAACTATTTTGCTCACCAGTTAGCTGATCGATAAAATATTCACCCAAAAGAATCATCATAACTATATCACTATTAAGAGTTTTCAAAAAATATAAAAATGTAGTATTTGGATATGGCTTATACAAGGGTGGGATCGTATAAAACTATCTCAAAATTGAAGTTAAGATCAACCATTATCTTGTATAAGGCTTGATTTATAATTATGAGTTTATCTACCAAGGATGAGTGGTCACTCTAGTCCTCGAATTGCCTTCATAGTAACTCCCTGAGTTAATCTTAGTTGTGAATAGAATTTGGTCCTAAACCTTGATACCATTGAAGTGATTTTACTTTCAAAGAATAAACAAGCATCCTAACTACAAAATTGTATTGAGTGACATGGTGCACCGAGTAGATATTTATAATATCCTGAATATAATACACAAGGGAAGTAGCATTTTTTCCCATTAAAGTAAGATAAAATTTTGAGGGATGCAACTGGAATGTCATCATATTGGGAAAGATTCAATGGACTACCTCCATTATAATGTACAAATAGTTTGTTCCTTTGTGTAATCATGAATGTGATAGGGAATAAGCTCCCCCTAGGGATAAGCAACCTTACAAATGTAGGTGTGAACTAAAATCTATAGGGTGAGTACCTTGAATTTCTCCTTCTCCTAATAAGAGATGAATATGTTCTCACACTTCTTTAAAATGGCACTAAAATCTCAAATAAAGGTAAATCAACACCCTTTCATAAATGATTTCATTTATCTTGTCATGTAGCTAGGGGACTGATATTTATGAACCAAAATTACCTGGAGTCACTAGGTGATTTTACTAAGTGTCTACAACATTTTTTTAGCTAAAGGTAGCACCAATTCCCCACCACTTTTTGTAAAATTGTGCCACTGAGCATGCCAAAAACTATTGTCATTTGAAATGTGCACCCATAGATGGCTTGTAGCATGAAAGGTTTTGTAGTGGGTGTAAATTGTGAATGCCTTATGCATGGCACAAAAGCATTTGGTATTAGGTGTGGAGGTGTTATCACTCATCTATATACATGGGGCATCGGTTATAATATCACAATGATAAAAACATCCCCAAGGTGTGGGACCCTTGCACTCCTTGGGATGAGCCTCTAAATTAGGTTAGATTCCTTCTATTGTAAGGGCACCTAGTTTATGACTAGTGCATAGACCTAAAAATTATAAAGGTAAATCTACCACTAATCTAAACCTAATATTTTGAAGAAAGGGAGGGAGAAGGTAATAATTTAACTGAAAATAAAAGGCGATACACCAAGAATAGAGTGAGTGCTCCTACTGTTGTGGACACACTAATTTTTTTTGAGAATAAGATGTTATCACATAGAATCCACCAAGGGCACTCCAAATGCATAAGTATTTCATATAAAGGCATGGGAATGCATTAAAACACTAGTATTGATGATGAATGATCCACAAACAATGTCTACATAGACCCATATGCACACAAAACATGAACTGTAAGTGAGTTCTAAGTTCCACATAGAGGTGTTGGGAATGAACAATGATGAAATGGGTAGATGTTATCCACATAAAAATATCAATAAAAAATAAAATACAAAGTATAAAAATAATAAACGGAGGTGAACTTAATTCTCATTAACATGCAAGGTTCAACTAACATAAGTTCTCTTGGAGGGAAAATTTTGGTAGTGTGAGGTTGCGTAAAAAATGTTTACCCTTCCTACAATGAAGAACATAGATTTTATAAGGGAGAAATCCCATTTAAAATTAATGTGCCACTTAGGGTGGTAGACACAATATTTTAATTCTATTATAGTACCACATCCATGCTTCTTAAATTCTACATGACAATCCTGATCTGGGAGTTAGTGGTAAGATTCTTCTAGATCGACGTGCATGTTTCAGAATGGAAAATATTTGGAATAGTCAGAGGGCTGGTGTGTGATCATATTCTAGCATCAAACAACCACTTTTGCATTTACTTATCCTGATAAGGCCTTGAACATCACTCAACTACTTTTCCAATTACCTATTTATACTTTGTTTCCACTTGTCAATCACTACGTGAGTATCCTTTGAATTGCCATGTCATTGCTATGCATTTTATAGGAAACATTACCTTACACCTTTTTGGGATATCTATGTATTGAGGGTTGCATAGTTAGACTATGTAGTGAGCCAAGAGTAGCTGAAGGGAACATATGTAGAATCCCTTTGTGGTGTTGCATGAATTTTAATTCTTTTACACTAAATACCCCTAATAATTCTCTTAAATATTTACTTCACACCTGGGGTCCATATTAATCTATGAAGTAACATGTGTGATTTATAGATCTCAACCTAAAATTTATGAAAATGTAGGAGTGAAACTCTACAATTTTGTGTGGGACTTCATCATGGAGACGTAAGGACCCTTTTCAATATGAATGTGCATAAAGAATAAATATCCTAGGTTAACCTCTCATGATCCAAAATTGCTTCTTTTGCACCTTTCCATGGACTATCTTAAGAGTAGGGGATATGCATTCTTGAACCTACATGCCATTTATGCTTATGTGATGAAGGGTTCCTACATGGAGCATGTATTAGAGACTCCTTATGAGTGTAAATCAACACTTATTCAATTCATATATCTGTACTCACTACTTTAGGAATGGGCACAAATGGGAAGCATTGATGCATAGGCTTGCCTCAAATAACTCAACACTTCACAAGAAAGTAATCTCTTTGTAATATATTTATGATCATGCACAAGCTAGGGTTGACTTATAAGGTCAATAGTAACACACCCAAATATCTCTTGTTAAAATTAGAAGAGAATTTTTTAAACTTGATTAGGCTAATGCAATCAATTATGCCTTTCTCAAGGATGGTTAATTACTAGAAATAGGTTTGATGCCTTATTATTGGATTAGGAGGGAATTTAATTACAATATTATGACCTTAGGTGTTGAAATAGATGTTTAGTTTTAAAGTTGGAATTGTTATATTTCTTAACTTTGGACATAGAATTTAAGGGTGTCATAAGGCTTGAAGAATTGGATTACCTTGTTATCCTTAGACTCACCTCTTGAAAAGAGTTTGAATATAGCTTAATTAGGCATCCCCATGCTTATTCATGTTGGATGTATGAGATCTGACATAAATTATTGGATTTTTAGCTTATATGCATTTTTAGGCATGCATTTTACTTAGCTACATGGTTTCAAATTTATATTATTTCCTTAGTCATTTGACATCAAATTCATCTTTGTGTTCTATAACTATCTATTTAGACATATTTGCATGTTAATGTAGTTAGTGAAATAAGCCACATGTTACCATCACATTATGACACAACTTTTCCCAATATTTTATAAGGCATGAATTAGACTTGATTTATCCATATCATATGTCTCCTCTTCACACTCTCACACTTTTCGAGTTGTGAATTTAGTTAGAATGGAACCCAAGGACTATGGTGCCACATGGAAATTATTGCTAACCATGTGTCACCTATTTGATCACTCAAATTCTTGTAGTGCTAAATAAGTTGGTAATAATCCTAAGGGCTATGAGGCTATAAATAAATTTCTTCTAATCACATGTCATGTTTTTTCAATGTCACACTTCATAATATAGTTTCACATTATTGATATCAAGAGCTAAGATATTGTGATCCAATCATAAGGCTCCATGTGTTTTTATGACACTAACTTACAAGTCAAGGGAAAGGCTTATATTTAGGTGATCAAGCCTAGTTTTGATAAAGTCAGATGATGTGACATAACATGAAATACATATAATGGGGACATGCCATCATCTAGTTAGTAAGGCCTATGACATGGTCATCTGCACTAATATGTGCGATCTCATTTTAGGTTGACAATTATTTTTCTAGTCAACCCATAGAAGCATGCAAATAAGGTTGATGTTTTTGGGTTTCTTTGGTAATCATTTAAATTGATATTGATGAAACTTGCATTCCTTATAATTAGGACATTAGAGTTAATGTCTTATAAAATGGATTGGGTGCTTAAATGGATAGTTCAGCCATGATTGTATGCTTTTAAAAATACATTAAAGTGGTTTCTCCATTGTGAGGAAAAATATGAAAGGCATTCTTTAGAAAATTTTCATTTATGGACCAAGAACCCACAAGTACTGGGATTTTAATCTAGCTTTTAGAAATAAGGACTAACTTGGTGGATCTTAAATATAAATCCAAAACATGATTGTTAATGGGAATAAATACAATATTAGTTATTAAAATCATGTGTGAGTTTTGGTGAATGTTTTAGTTTACTAATGGGTTCATTACATATCCAAAACATAAGTTACTTAGATTAAATCTAATCAAACAGTAATTTTGTAGCTAGTTTTGGAAGCAACATATGAGGGTGATACATGTTAGTATTAGAGCATGGTCAAATGTTTATTGGCCTTTGGGATTTTTTGGGATTAAATTTTGTGCATATTGAATGAAATAATGAACATTGAGTGATTAACTCTTTGATTTTGGTCGATAAGTGGTGGTCTTATTAAAGAGTTTACAACTGGATTATTTAAAATATTTCAAGGTAGATTATTATGTTGATATCATAGTGGCCACACTTAATAATATCCATGGTTAACTAAGGACTTCATAATAAAAAACTTGTATTGTTACTCACAAACATCAAGCTTGAGTGAATCTCTTTTATTATCAAATCATAATTTGGGCTCTAGACTGGGTAAAAAAAGACTCCTATAAATAGATAAATGGAACATTGGAAAGGTTGTGTGATATTTTTGCCACTCTGTCACCCTAAGAAAACAAATTTAGTTGGAATAAATTATTTAAATGGGTGGTTTAGGATTATTTAACAAACATATCCAAGTTTGTTCAACTTCTATTTGGATTGAGAAAAGAGTGGAGTGTTTTGTTGGAAGCCTTGTAAAGGCATGGTGTGCCCTTACAATTTGAATATTGGACTGAAGTTGCTCTTGAAATTTTTCCATAAAGGAAAAAAGTGACAATCATCGGTGAAGGAATGGAATTTTTCCCAGTTAGATTAGATCATTTTGTGAAAGAATCTTGTTAACCTGTTCTAGTATAGGAGGTGATGCCCAATTGATTGGATGGGCTTATATTGTTCAATATTATAACTAATTTTATATCAAAGATTTGAGTGATATTTCCATTTTTTTCAACTCAATTTCATTTATAATTATGTGATAATTAAATTTGGTAACCTACTATTTATTAGGATATGATGACCATGTGATTTGATTGGTACTTTCCATATTTTTTACTTTGAATGCTTGTGAATCTATAACTTGATTAATATTCCAATGTTTTTATTTTGATCACATATGGACCTAGTATTTATCATTGTGAATATATTTATGGATGTGTTTTTTTTCCATTTTTTTGAAGGATGAAATTTTATTTTATGTATATGGGTCTAATATGATTTATTAGAAAACTCCTTTATGGATTTGTGCATTATGGAAAAATAGTGGCTGGATTATTTTTATTTCAATTTATGAGATTTATTCTTCTTGATTTCTTTTATTTTACTTCCTGTGTGATTTTTTTGGGAGGGATACATAAGAAGAAATAACAGTGTTTTGTGTATGATATTTATATTGGGTTCACATGGTATTATTCACTATGTAGCATAGAGGCCTCTATCAAGGTGTGTGAGAGGTGGTAAATCTTAGACTGGTGTTTTTTGGGGACACTATCTTCCATGGGGTGAAATATATCCAGTAAGTGAAAAATTAATCATTAATATGCATGTGATTCATGCTTAACAACACCTAGACCTTGAGATATTATGGGTTTTAGAGACCATGTGATATTTTTTAACCTTGACTATTTTTATCCATTTTCAAGTTGTTTCAAATGTTATTGATACTAATTTCATTACATTTTATTAACTGAATTTAAAATCCTTTTATTATTTATCACCTTGATTAATTATTACTTACTTGTTTAACAATATGATGTAGCTATGCCTAATGTTTGATAGGTTGGGCAAGTGATGAATTTGAAAATTTAAAATTCCTTTATTGAAAATGTGAATGCATAGGTTTATGTTATCACCCTATTATTCCCTCAATGATTTAATGCCAAACTCAACTGACATTGACACACCTTAATTTTTTTTTTTGTCAATGGTAAGTATTCCCCATTAGAAAATGGGTGAGGACCTTATTGTTGTAGCAAGAAGAACAACTTCAATGTGGTAAGTTATTCCTTTGACGATTTGTATAATTGGAAATCTTTGATTAAATTGGAAGATAGTTATGTGACTTGTAAATATTTTTGTACATAAATTACAATGATGTGAATGACTTTTTAGTTAATTAAGATGATACACTGTATGAAGTATAGTTCCCTATGGTTTACCTCCTCAATGTGAACATAAACTAGTGAATTACTAGACAAACATTAAAATGAATAGTAGCTATGAATAATTTTAATTCCCATTATCCTTAAGTTGACTATTATAAATCATTTAAAATAGAAAATTATATTGAGTAGCAAACTCTCTTAATAGTGCTCTTGTTTTTTTTTACACAACTTTAGCTTGAAATAAGTGAGCATGAGTAACTTCATACTTGGTAAATAACATATACTATGGAATAATCTTAATTTAGAGTGATGTCTTAATGTATAAATGATTATAAGGATTAATATAATATTCTTGATTTACTTCATTACCCATGATGACATGATGATTATTCATAATTATTTACTATAATTATTAATATGTATTCATTGTTGTATTTCATTGAAGATGGTTGCCACCACGATGTGTGTTGATTTTAGAATGTTATTTTATACCTATTTTATGATATTGAGTGTATTTTTTTGTGTTGTTATGTATGTGCTTCTGGTATTCCATTATAGGTGGAAATTCTCTTGAATGTACACATTTATGTTACCCTTGAATGAGTGACCACTACTATTGGTTATGTATTTGATTGTTGATGATCCATTGGGTCATCAATTAAGTGTACATATTGATTTGATGGATGCGTATTTCATGGATTATTGATCTCAATGATTAAGATGTTAAAACTATTATGAAAATATGCAATTTATCAATATAATTATAAATGTTTTATTATATGAGATGGTCAATGCAATGATATACTCTTTATTTAATCTTGAAAAAAATCCATGTGGATGTTTGATTAATCATGTTTAGTTGCAAAAATGATGTATTATTGTTTGCTTGTTGAAATTTACCATATGTGTAATGGGGGTTGCTATTATGTTTACTTGAAACAATGAGAGACTATTGTTTGACTAATGAAGTTACCATATGTTATGAATGTTTTCTTTAAATATGATATGGTTAAGACAATGTTGGACTATTTAATATATATTGAAAATTATTTGAAGATATTTTCTCTATTATATTTTAATTATTGAAATGATGGATTATTGCTAAGGCTATTGAAATTATCATGTGCATGATGGATGTTTTTCTATATTATTTTACTCCTTATGTACCACTTTAATATTTGAAGGAGAAGTGAAATACTAACCCCATAATTTAGGATCACTTTATTTTATGATTATTCACACAAACTCCTTGTGTACACCTCCATGTATGAATAAAATGGATGAGTTTGTCTTGAGTGTACTAGATGAATATATATTCATCAAGATGCTAAGAAGAGGGAAAAATTCTTAGGCCTAGTTTAATTATTTAGCTCATATTCTTGGGTTGTTGAGGAAGGTGGTTATGTATTATATCTATATGCCAATAATAACTAATGTTGGCTAGTTGAAACCGATGATCCATTATATGTTACCCCATATAAATAACAATATGATTGCATATTGTTTTAATAAATAGGTCATACATTCTAGCTTGGTTTTTTGATGATATACATATTTAGATATTTGTATTGGGTTTTTGATGACATCACTAATATTATTCTTGGTGCATCATTTGACATGACAATGATCCTTTCCACTACCTTGGTGTATAGATGATAAAAATGGGTCACTGATGGTTCGTATTCTATTGGTGAGATATTTAAAAAATATTATGAACATTATGATTTCTCTAACCCATTTTAACTCATATAATACTTTAATTAATATTGTTTTCATGTGAATAAGATTTAATATTTATTGTAACATATCTAGTTATCATTAATATTGGATGGATGAAGCTATGGTCATAATTATTATGATAATGAAACTTCATGAAATTTTTTCCTAAAGTGGGGAAGCACATAATGCCTAACCTAGTCTAACCTTAGATTAGGCACATGGTTAAGTGTTAATCAGGTTTGGACCTAATGCTATGTCATTTAATCATGATTTCTATCATTATTTACCATACATATATACTTCAGTGATATTATAATGGATCACAAAGATGATATATTTATTATTTATATTTAAAAAATAATAATTGACAAATGCTATTTCATTTATATCTTTTGATACATAGAGGTATTATGATGAGTTTGATGCATGTGAAATAAAAAATTATTTCCAAATGGGTCCTAAGTTTATATGTCAATTATGAAATGAGTTGGTTGGGTTTTCATTTAGTTCATTAGTGTATTGCCTGATTTGATGTGGGAAAAGTGGGAGCTTTAGCAATGGAAAACTAAAAAAAAGATAGATCTTGAAAATAGATTGGAAATAAGGTTCACTTTATATGTAACCAATATTAAGGCACATTGTATGCCATGTATTATCAACTTGTGCATATGTAACATTAATACAATATGATATTAATGGTTTATTAATATTTTATCCATGTGTGCATATAAATGAATAAAATAAAAGAGAATCCAAGAGATTTGAAGTCATTAATGTATGAGGTGAATTTTAAAATGTAATTTATAGTCTATCAATAGCCGAATAAAACCACGCTAGTTGTAAATTATTTTGTGAGAAGATGGAATACAAATAACTGAGAGAATATGGATATGAAGAATTACATAGATGACAAACCTGGAAAAAATGATGATAGAGATACCACCCTATACACTTTACAAAGAGATCAAAATAAGTAGGTGAAATGTGACAATCAAAGGGCTATTATAATTAGAACAACTATAAGTATAACAACCATTCAACAACTATAATAAATCCTGATGAGAAAAAAATGGTTATAATAAAGTTGAAAAAGAAGACAAATTGTAGAAAATAATAAATACTACAACAATCAATTCCATTCAACTTTATATCCTATATAAAATTAGATGATATCAAAGGAAGATGCATCTATAAGTAATCTTATAGTTAGATCAACTAGAAATATAATCTTAGATTGATTGTGTGTGGTTGAAGCAAACCAAATAGTATGTGATAGAAACAAATCCTTTGAAAATAAGAGGGTTATATATAAAATAACCATTCAAACAAAAAGGGGTTGGTTAATTGGTTCAATGAATTAGATTAGTTTTTATTATTGGGTCTTAATGATTCTACTTCTGGTTCTTCTTATTCCTTAGGAGGAAAAAAGTATTTCATGAGAGGGATGTCCAAAAAACATGTTGAAATGTTTTTTATATGATCCATGAATGTTATTCAAATAATATAAAGCTTTGGAGAAGCAAGCTAAACTCCTCAGTTTCATTGTATGGACTTGATGAAAATGTTGTGTGTTGGTTGAGTGGATCATGGCACCAAATCATCTCATAGCTAGTGTGGCAATGAGAGCATTGTTGACAAAATTTGACCCCAAGTCAAATTTGGTAACCCCCCTATAAATTCAAACTTTTCATATACTATAAGATCCCTATAATTCTTCATCTAAACTTGTTAGCATGATTTAAGGTTAGTTTGGAGACATTAAGATAAAGTCATATTTTGGTCATATAGTGGTTTAGGCATGTCATGAGGAAATAATTCATGGAAAATTTGTGTCATAGGTGATTATCGGTTTATTAAATTCATTTCATGTGTCAAACAACCTTTTCATAATGTTTCATGAAGTTTTGGAATGTATGAAGTTCATTTGCTAACTTGATGGTATTAAAAATGAATATAAAGGGTGATTTTAGCTAATATTTGTGTTTTTTAAAGTTACCTAGCTTAAAAATATGTATAAGAAACATTACAAAGAGATTTGATCAGTTAATCAACTTACTCACCTATCAACTTATCAGATGAAGTTAGATTCTTGGATTTCAATGATACTATGAGGAGTTAAGAGGAGTTGTACAAACATGTCGAATCTAATTTTAGGTGAAAACATTAAAAAGGTGTCATTTCATCTCCTATAGGTCATAAAAAAACTTGGAAGGAAGTTTAAGATCCAAAATTTTCAAAAAATTACTCCTCTCCTCCATCAATCCATTCATAAGTTAGTCAAGGCCAACTTCAAGCAGATGGTACATGATATACATGTAGATTTGGGGATATGAATTTGAAAAAAATTTGGGACCCATATGGGATTATAATTTTTGTCATTGGTCATTGGATTGGTGATATTACATTTATAAAAAATCACTAAGAGCCCAAACTAATTTTTGAAGGAGCAATTCCCCATAAACTAAGTTTAGAGAAACTCTAGAACAAATTTTGAAATCATGTCTGATTAAAATTAGTTGAATTAGCTTATTAGATGTTTATATATTCCTCACACACATTTATTCATCCGTTTGGCATGTGTGAATGATCCTTTGGCAAGTAATTTATCTTTTGTGCATTGTCTACAAGTGAATATCATATTCTTTGTGTTTTCTATGTTCTAGAAGTTCTTCAGGTGGTCAAATGCATTTTATTATTTCTAAATTTCCCTCTACTATATTCTCAACTCATCAGGAATATTATAATTAGTTATTTAATCTGTACTAGTTTCAAATGGTTACATATATCCATTGTAGATGGTGTTCTATGTGTATAGTAATTGAGGTGATTTCAATGGTCTAAATATGCATTTCCAAGAGTTTGAAAAATTGTATTTGATTGGTATATTATTTTATCCAAAGTAGGTAATGGATTTTAAGTCTAATCATCATGTTTTTCACCTTTCAAAGCCTTCAAACATAGATGTTGCAGTCTTCACTTCCTACAGGCCTGTAGGTCTAATAATGTGCTTTAAAGAGGTTATGAATATTAAAGGTAGTGAGAAAGGTTATCCTGATGAGATTTAATCACTTATAGATATCATGATATCTGACAAAAGGTAAGTTAAATATCCATACACAGTCAACTCTCGTTAATAACCACTTATAGTCAGCTAGGATTGATCTTCAGACAAGTGGTGTATGAAGGTGTGAGATTTTAGAATGAGACTCCATGATATATAAGAAAGGGAAAGAGAGATTTATGTTATTTTATTTCATGAGCATAATATATCAAATCATTAAACTCAAACTTGAATGGAAACCTAGGCAAATAACCACTTACAGTTAGCTGAGATTGATCTTGAGACAAAGTAAGACGGTGAAGCTTGGAGTATCAAAATTTTGAAAAGGTATTAAGTTATAACAAAATGATATTGAAATAGGAACAATGAGAGGTTGTATATTGGTAATATAAAATTAAAAGGCCCTTTTTGCACTCAACTACCCTAATTAACACCTATAACTAGCTTGTTGAAAGAGGTTGTATTGAACAATAAGGTGATGAAAGTTTAGAGTTTCAAGAGCTTTGATAAGTTCTTGAGCCATCAAAATAACATAAGGAACCATTTAAAGGTTTTTTTAATAAGGTATCAAGGCTAATAAGCCTCAAACATAGTCATATCTCTCCAAAGGAGCACCTACAACCATACATTATTGAGAAATGTGCCTTAGATAGTGATGTGAGTAGGGTGTGAGGCTCCAATACATTGAGATATTATTAAGACAATAGTAAACATGATATAGTATTTGAAAAGGAATAAAGGTTTTTCTGGATTGGTCTTAGAGATCTAATAAGTCATGAAACTATGTGCACTCATATAGTCAACTATCTACCTATAGTTAGTTGATTTGGTCTTGAGAGAATGACAATGAGATACATAGAGTTTTAAGGGTTTGAAGGAATGTCTTAGTAATTAAAATACATTATTTAGCCATGGATAATGTTTGGATATTATTATAAAGGCATATAAAACCCTATACATAGTTAAGTTATTTCAATAGTAACCTATAACTAGCCACCTACTGAAGATTTTGTCTTGAGTGGCAATGTTAGTTGGAGGTACAAAGTTTCAAGTTTTCAAAGAAATAACTTAATGATACAAAGACATGAAAAGGTTTGATAGTTTTTAACATTGAATAAATATCTCTAAAGCACTATTTTGTAGATCATTCTCAAATGTACACACATAGGTAGTTGGAAAATATACAGTCCTTCATAAGCTCTTAGAGTGTGGTTTGTTTGAAAGGTTTCAAATCTTGATTAGGATAGGGTATCTTAGGCACTTAAATGGTCCCATGGTCAAGACATATTATCAAAAAAATCCTCTAACTCATCTGATAAGGATAAGAAAAGAAACAAGCTCTAAACCCTATCTAATCAATTTCCAAGCAAGATGCTAATATGCTCTTTCTTGAGAAACCTGTGTTTGTATGTAAAGTATAAAGGATTGTATGATTAATGTAAGAGAGTAAGGTAAGTGAATATGATGGATATATGATGATATAGTCCATGAGCCTCATACCTAGCTTGAAGATGATAAACATAGTTGACAACCCTACATACATACGCCTACTAGGTAGTCAAGCCTTGAGGAGTAGAAAGGTGAAGTCAGTTGGGGTGAATTTGGACTTATTTAACCTTGATATTATGGTGGAAACATATAAAAACACTTGAATAAGTGTTATACTTCTAAAAAAGAGATTAAATGGAGAATACAATCAACTAGGGTCTTTTAGGCAATTTGGTTTGAAAAACCTAAGCCTAGAACATGAGATGTTGTAGAGAGTTCGAGGAATAAGGTGATTGGAATAGTTTAGGTTAGGTTTATTAGACCTCATTGAGGTGTTATATGATCAAATAAAAATAAATAAATGTAGCTACAAACCTCATTTTTACTTAGACCTCACAAAATGCCTCCTACTAGCCTAAGAGGTTAGTTTATGTTACTTGTAATGGATCACACATGTTGCATGGGACCCTAAGATTCTAGGGGATGTTAACTACCTTAGTGAACTTAAAATTTGTATAATATTTTGGTGGTTTTATGCCTTGAGGTTTATGAACTATCATTTTAATATTAAGATTTCAAACTACTTTTAGGCTGCCTAGGAGAGCCATAAAGACCTGATGAGAGAGAAATGAAATTTTATGCCTCCATATGTATTATATGGACTTAAAAATTACAAATAAAATCTTCACAACTCCCTAAGCTTTATTGCATGCCATTGGATGGTATGATAGTATATGGATTAGGGGTAAAAACTCTAAGTTTTGTTATTTTTAGGTCTATACAGTGAGTCAAATCTTCAAATTTAGTATGGATATGTGGAAGGATGTTTTATAATTTAATCACATGCTTATTTTGGGTTTGGCATGTGTGTGGAGGCTATAGATGCATTTTTTCACTCTTGGTAGGGAGACCTAGTTAATAGAGAGAAACAATAGAAAAGGACATCTCCACTCACTCTCATAGCATGAAATTAAACCTAGATATATAAAGACAGAGGGTATTGGAATATTCCTTTAGATGCTCAGGATCCTCTATAATTTTCTCTACACATAGAGGTTTGTGTTAAAAATGGCTACAAGGAATGAGGCCAAATTGAGGATTTTGGTAGAGAATGACATGTTGGGACTAGTTTGAGGCCTAAAAATAGATTTTATAGGTCTAATATGATGTTTATAGGCCATTTATGAGTTTTTATGAGCTAAAGTAACTAAAACCAAGTTTTGACACTTCTATGAAAAATAGGCCTAAGGAGATGAAGAGCCCTCTAGACACCTTGCATGAGAAAGAGGTGATGTGTCAAAGAGACCCTATTGGTAAGATAAAATTATATAAAATAGGTAATATAAACTTATATAAAAATCAATAATTCCACTTGTTTTTCAACATGTCAAGAAGGAGAGTTTCAAGAAGCTAGTCAAGGTGTCAAACAATCAATTCAACTCCCATGCCACTTAGAGTCCTAGAGCTTATTAAAATGAGATAAAAATATATTAATGGATATGTTAATGTAGTTATATAAATCCTCTTATTTTTTAACTCACATGACATTTGTCTACCTTCTCTCTCCTACACTCTTCTTGTCTTCTCTCACACTTGTGATATATATTGAGACACTTTGGCTTTGAAATGTATCCTCTATCTGAGTATGGATAATCCCTACTCATTTTAATCCTTTGATAAATAAATAATGATATAGTTTACCTTATCCATGATTTGTTTTCAATGTGTATGTTATTTAGTTGATCTTGCTAAGTGATAGTTTCTCTTCCTTAGCTTGTTCTGACTTGCATCCATATTCAACTTTGAAAGTATGTTATAGGTATTTTAAAGTTTTCTAATAAAGTTTTCATGAGTTTAGTGAGTTATATCCTCATTATTGTCAAGACATGACCTTGTTTTTAGTACTCCTATCTTGAGTTTCTTCATAAATCTCCATGAGAAATACTAATGCAAGGGGTAGATTTAGATTAGTGTATGTGCAAATTAGGCTTGTGTTTGAAGTGCATTTTTAGATGGTGGGCAGTGGTTAGGTTATAATTGGTGCATCATCTTGTTAGGATAGGTTGATTTTATTTTATCTCTTTCCCTTTCATCTAAATGAGCTAGTAGTTTACATGATGAGCTTCAATAGAAAACCAATGGAGATAGCCCTTTAGTCTAGAGGTTTACCTCTACTATAGGCAACCCACATGCCTAGATGTAATCCCATGTTCCACTCAATTTGGATAAGGATTGAACTACCTCTCAAAGGGTGAAAAAGTGAATGATAACAAGCATTATGCATCCTATTAATCAACAAATATATTTAATATATAAGTGAATACATTCCAACTCAATCTTGCCTTTCATGTTTCTTGATATTATGAGATAATGATAATAAATATGAGTATTGATGTTGGGTGATGTTAGGAAAAATAATGGTATGGTAGTCATGGTTACTTGTGAAGTTTGGATTGCTTAGAAAGAAATTATCTAGTTTGATGTAAATAATTTAACCAAGATTTAGGTGATGGATTCTTGCTGATGGAGATGATATAAGGAACCAAAGTTTGATATCTAAGATATAATACATTGGAAATGGAATTTATATTATGTAGTCCCCTTATATTGAATGTTTAGGGATATTTATGTATCATAATTTTTAGGATCATACTACTTAATTTCATTAAATGTTAATGAACTAGACATAGGTCCTTGCACCTCATTTCTTTAGAAAGTAAATGATACATTTTAGTTCATTTTCTTTTTTATTTGGGGTTAATCATTAGATTATCAGTTATGTTTCTATTAAGGATTTTAACCTTGTCTATTCTACCTTTTAACATTAGGTAATGGTAATTTTATGGAATGAATGAGACACCCCATCTAATTTCCTTGGCTATGTTTAAGGATGAATAATATTCAATAGTGTGGTGGTGGATGGTTGATTTAGATCCCATTTGTTATTAAAGGGAGTCTATTTTTTATGCAATCTTTATAAGTTACAATTGGATTATTTGAACTTGGAATTAATAATAAATCTAATTGTATTCTTGGATATATGAAATTGTGTATGTGGATTTGAGATCTCTTTCAATAACTTAACTATCCAAATCTAATGGCAATTGAATTTAAGGCATAAGAATAAGTAAATATATGAACACATTAATATTTATTTTGTGTTCTACAACTTGGAATAATCTTAGAATTTAATTAGGAAATAATTGATGATTTTAGTAAAAAATGCCTAGATGTGATTTAAGCATAAACAATCCTTAGAAAAATGAGTATGGTGGTTCATTACTATTATGGATGTTGAATTAATTGAATGGATGGTTTTAAAAGAGAAAACATAATTAGTATCTAATTTTAATACTTATATATGATAATAAAGAGATAATTCATCTTATGGTTGTTGTTTCAATCTAAACAACTTAACTAATAAAGATTATTGTTATTGTAGATTCCATTACAAGGATTATTTATTGAGAATTGATTCAGCCCATAACTTAATTTTAATCGGTATATTTTGTTAAAATGAAATAAATATTACATATAGTGGTTCTTTCTAACATTTGGAATCTATAATGGAAAATCCATACAATAGTTTGGATTTCATTTAATAAATGACATAAGACGACAATGCCAAAATCATGTGATGAGAATGATAATTGATGTTAAGTTGTCATTAATGTCAAAAATAACATGAGATAATAGTGCATGAATGACAAGTATTTGTGTTTGATAGCTTGGAGAAGATATGGCATATGTGCAGATCTGTAAGGATAAAGAAAAAGTTGTGAGGCATCCATAGATGTCTTGGAAAAGTTTTGGTATATCATTTGATCTTTTATAATGAGAAATTTGAATATTATAGATTAAGAAAATCCAAACCATCACTGCACATAATGAAGATATGAGTGATCTAGCAATTTTGTGCATTTATTTCAGGTATTCAAAAAGTCAACAGTTGTAAGAGGTTTCATGAAGATGTTGTATATAGTTCCAAGAAGGTACCCTAAATATTTGGGGTCTTGAAGTGTTTTATAGATTGAGATTAAATCTTCAAAGTTTATCTTGTAGACTATGATGGCCCAAAGACCGTCAAGTTTAACTACGTTGAATTCTAGGGTCAAATAATCTAGATAGATCTAACGATGAAGACCTATAGTGAGCATGAAACCTATCCAAAAGAGATCAATAGTGAGTGTGTGATCTTGTAGTTATGATCAAATGATGTGCATTAACTCAACATTGAATTCTGATCTTCCAAGTGTCAAAATCACATTAACTGAATGTTACAAGGTGCACAAAAGTCATGCAGAGTTACCAAGTGGCACAATCATAGAAGCTCAGATTGAAGATCAACGATGATGATTGCAAGGTAAAGACTAGGATACTGACAAGGAGATCAATGGAGAATTTTTTTTCAAATTATTAGGTAGCATGAGATGAATTCAAAGTTTTTTATTCTTAACATTAACACAATGGCTGTTGGAATTTAAATATTCAAATTAACAAAGGAAAACCTATTTTATATGTTTGAGCTATATCTTTTGATCTAGAATGAATTTATTGATGTAGTAAAAATAAAAGTTAAAAAGGAATCCAAAGTACATCCATAAAAATTTGTTATAATTTTTTAATCTTTATATAGTCAAAAGATATTAATCTCCAAAGTTGACTATATGTTTGACCATGTTTTGCAAGTGACCCGAGAAGGATAATTGAGTTGTTCTTGATACTATTATGATGTTTAAAAATGAAATAACTAATGGAGAGTTTTTAATACTCCATGAATAAAATATATATGGATTTTTTAGGTTTGAATATCCATATTCAATGTGAAAAAATGCTTAGAAGTTGACTGTGTTTATTGAATAAATGGGCAGTTTAAGTGACCATCTTATAGAGGTAAGTTGAAGGTGTTATGAGTAGAGTTGAAGAAGAAAATGATTACGGATATGTTATATAAGTATATAATGATTATTATAAGTCATTGGTTATCATATTTTTCCCATAATCAAATATGGAGAGTCAAAATAGTATAACTATATTTTGATAGTATATGACCAGTCTCAGTGGTCATTTTGAGAAAGTTGATTTGAGTGATTAGAGCCTATGTTTATGTGTATAAATAACATGGAGGTATAGATAATGTCTTTAAGATTTAAACCATATTATATAACCATATGGATATGTGAAATATTTTATTATTTTATTCATAAGTTTGAGACTCTGTTTTCTATGTATGAAAGCCTAAAGAGCAAGGAGACCTAATTGGTAGGTTTAAGGTGTGAGTTGGTGTTATAGGTGACATAGACACGTGTGAAATTTATAAATGGAATATTGGAGATAGTTTTGATGTTTTAAAATCATATTTAAAGGATGAAGGTGGTCTAAGGAGTCTCGCATCTAACATGTGAGTATGTAATCCTAATTGTTTTAGGTCTCACCAAGACCTAATGGTGGTTTGGGGATAATGAGGTAATGGTAGACATATGAAAATGGATTTGAGACATGTATTTAGTGAGATATAGTTATTAATGTTTAAGGTAACTCTTATGGATGACTAAGAAGATAATATTCATGAAGACTCTATAAAGAGTCAAAGAAAAGGTGATGTTTTTAGACTTGAGAGAGTAGAGTTGAGTAGTTGTGTGAGTGAGGATTCAAGTGAAGGAGATAACATTTGAAATATAAGTTAATAGTCATTTAAGACTAATATAGAGTGAATATGATCATTCATTCTTGTTTTATTAAGTTCACGTAGGAGAAAACATAGGTCATTAGACTTAATGTGCTTAAAAGAGGTAATTTGAGCAAGTTAAGCCCTAGAGGCAGCTTAAGAGAGATTGGAGGTAAAGAGCAAAAGTAAAATGGGTCCATAATAAAGTGTATTTGACATCAGATCAAAGGTGGATATCATATCATAGGTAGCTGAGTTGGTGCTTGGTTACCTAGGGGTTTATAGCCTCATGCTAGGTGGAACTAGCTAAAAGTCAAGTGGGTTCTTAACTAAATTGAAGGGTGGGTGCTCCTGAATCAGTTGGTGATGGTTTAAATTTTAGATATTATTTTATAAGACTATAGTCCATCTTACAGTGTTTAGTGGGTTTTATCCCTAAGAGGGTTTCCCACATACATGATGTGTTCATGTGATGTATACTATTATGTATGCTTTAGATGTATGTGTTTTCATGTTTATGTTGCTTGATAAAGTTGATGTATACTAAATGTTTAAGATTTGTGAAACAAATTGGATTATATTTCATCATTGATTCATCCCCCCTTCTTAATGATTGTACCTCCAATAAATGGTATCAAAGTAAGACCTTATTTTCAAGTTTAACCACTTGAAGGTAATCCAAGTTACAAAGATGGCTAAGCAGTTGAGGAAAGAAAATCTTGAGTTGAGATCAATGGTAAAAAGTATTGAAGAAAATATTAGTCATATTGAGACTAGGAATATTAATTCTAGTTCCAAGGTTGATGAATATGAGATGAGGCATGAGGATCTTAAAGAATAGTTCATGAAACATAGTGAAAAGATGAGTCATCTTCAAACCAAGTTTGAGAGATTAAGTGAAATAGTCAAATAATACAAGGTGACCATGCAAGATCTTGAAGATCAATTAAGGATTAAAAATACTAATTTGAGTTCAAAAGAGGAAGAATGTAAACATCTCAAAACCTAGTTATAAGAGACTAATACAAAGTTGAGTTCATAGCAAGATAAGCATGATGAGTTGAAATCTAACCTTGATTATATAAATATTATTGAAGAGTAAGCATATAAATTGAAGTATGACATGAATAAAGAAGCTAAGAAGGATAAAGAGACTATCCAAGTTATCTAATTTTAGTTAGAGGCTACAAGTTCAAGTATGAGAGCTAAAGAGGATGAGAGCAATCAATAGAAGACCAAGCTAGATTAATTGAAGGATGAACATGAAAAATTTGTTGTTAAGATAATTAAGAATGAGAAAGAGCAAGATAGGTCAGCTCAAAATAATAAAGATACAAGAACCAAGTGCAATAAGAAAACATCCTTCAGGCATCCAAGTTCCATGAGGTATGAAATATATTTTAATGGTCATTGTTATGTTTGTCACATGTTTGGTCATAAGACAAGAAACTATAAAATAAAGAGTAATTAGTCAAATAGAGGTATGAACAATGTAGTCTGCTATAATTGTCATGACATGGGACATATTGATAGATTCTTCACCATAATGCATGGGAAAAGACTAACCTAGGTATGGATACCTAAGATAATTAACCTTGAGCATAATGAACCTAAGAGACAAGATGGTATGTTTGTTGAGATAGAAGATAAAAAGGAAGATCATAAAAATCATCAAGCTAAAGGTATGAATAATGTAATTTGTTTAAGTTGTTATCAAGTTGGTCATATTGAAAGATCTTATATAATAAATATCTCAAGTAATAAGAAGGTGCATAGACATCCTAGTGTGATCAAGAAAGGTTAACCATTGGTATGAAATCCTAAGGAAGTGAAGGCCAAGAAAATTAATTCAATTGAGTTGAAAGATCAAGGTGGATTGCCTACTAAAAAGTGGAATTAGATATGAATAAGGTTCAATAATGCCAAGAGAATGTGTCATCTATCTAGATAGAAACGGATAATCAAAATCCAGTTCAAGTTGAGACTGGTTCTGAGGTAGGGATGAATTTAAGTGAACATCCTACTATTTTTAATCATGCTTCATGTAGAGAACATCAGTTGTCAATATTAAGTAATGAGGTTCTTTCTTCAGATGAGGTATGTCATGAATATTTGTTATCTCCATGTATTTTCAATTCATTATTAAAAAAAGGAGAATATTGTAGTGGATGAACATGTTGCTTATCTTAAGCCTAAGAAGAAAAATAAGAACTATCAGTATCAGATGGCCAAATAGGAGAAATAATATGAGGAGTTGTGGGTAACTCTTGGTTTCACATTGTTCTAGGATATTATGGGTTAGAGTGTCTCTATATATGCTTTAAGGAGACACTTGACAAAGTAAGAAAAAGCATGGTGGATGACAGTTGAGCTTTGGTTGATGTTGTAAGACAAGAATATCATTTAAATATATGTTTGGCTAAGGGGGAGCTACCTCAGTTAGATTAAGTAGACTGACAAAGATGTGAATGATGTGAGGGATAGCATATGTGAGATGTTCCAATCATGGTGGAGATATGAAGAAGTCTACTACAGTTGTGAATTCAAGAAGATTGATTTAATGAATTTAGTCATGTGTTTTGACAAGGTATTGAATCTTCATGCATAAGCAAAGAGAGATTATGAGTTCTACAGATAGATAGGTCCAAGTATCATAAAATACTAAGTTTAGATTGGTGTATTCAAATAAAAAATAATATGAGATGGAGATTGATATTAGGGAGATCTTTCTAAGCTCTGTGAGTAGTTTCTTAGGTCCAAGAGAAGTCCAAGTTTAGATTGATGCATATCAAAGGGGAGAAATTGTTTCATATGCTTGAAAGTATGTAAGTATCCTGAGCATCTTAGATAGTATTTGAATGCACACATGATGTTGAGGAATGATTGTTGGCATGTGGAGAAAGAGACCCCTTGTCATTAATGTCAAAGGGAGAGATAGATCAGAATGAAGGAGTTCAAATGAGTATGAAGTCATTATGAGGGTGTTTTTCTATCAATGAAAAAGGGGGAGATTGTTGAGCATGGTCATTAATGTTAGGTTGTCATTGATGTCAAAGAGAGCATGAGATAGTAGTGTATGAATGGAAAATTAGTTATGCTTGATAGCTTGGATAATATATGACACATGTTCATGTCTATAAGGACAAAGAAGAAGTTGTGAGGCATCCATAGATGTCTTGGTGAAGTTCTAGTGTGTTATTTGATCTTTTAGAATGAGAAACATTCATATTATAGATTAAGAGAAGCTATAACATCACTACACATCATGAAGATATGAGTGATCCAGTAAGTTTGTGCATTTATTATATGTACTCAAAAATTCAACAGTGGTCAAACGTTTACATGGAGATGTTGTCTATAGTGCCAAGAATGTACCTTGAAGATTTGGAGTCTTGAAGTATTTTCTAGATCAAGATATAAATATTAAAATTTTATCTTGTAGACTATGATTGACCAAAGACCATCAAGTTTAACTATGTTGAAGTCCAGGGTCAAATAGTCTAGACAAATCTAACAGTGAGTGTTTAATCATATGATGCATATCTATGGAGAGCATGAAACTTATCAAAAAGAGATCAATGGTGAGTGAATAATCATGTAGCTCTGATACAATGGCACATGTTAAGTTAATAAGCCAACATTTCATGTGGATATACCAAGTGGTACAAGTGTGTTAATTGAATGGTATAGGGTACGTAAAAGGCATTCGAGCTACTAAGTGGCATGATCGTGAGGGATCAGATCAAAGATAAATGGGGAGCATTGCAAGGTAAATATTAGGATACTTTTGAGGAGATTAATGGAGTGCATTTTTTCAAAGTTATCAAGGAGCATGAGATGAAGTCAAAGTGTTTGATGTTTAACATTAACATTGTGACCATTGGAATTTGAATATTCAAATTAATGAGGGAAAACATGTTTGTAGTTTTTGAGCTATATATTTTATCTAAGATGAATTTATTGATGTAATAGAAATAAATTTTTTAAAGGAATCCAAGGTATATCCATATACATTGGTTATACTTTTTGAATTTTTGTACAATCAAAGATATTAAGCTCCAAAGTTTACTATGTGTTTGACCATGTTCTGAAAGTGACCCAAGAAGGATAATTGAGTTGTTATTGATAGTATTTTGATGTTTCAAGATGAAATAAATATTGGAGAGTGTTTTAGACTCAATGAGGACCATATTTGTGGATTTTATAGGTATGAAAAATCTATATTCAATGTGAACAAATGCATAGAAGTTGATTGTGTTTATTGAATACACTAGTATTTTGAGTGACCATCTTACAGAGGTACGTTAAAGGTGTTTTGAGTAGGGTTGAATAAGAAAATGAGCAAGGAGATGAAATGTAAGTCTATAAGTATTATGATAAGGAATGTTTTGTCATAGTTTTCCCCTAATCAGATATGGAGAGTCAAAATAATATAACTGTATTTTGATTATATATGACCAGTCTAAGTGGTCATTTTGAGAAAGTTAATTCAAGTGATTAGAGCCTTTGTTGATGTGTCTAAAGGACATGGAGGTGTATTTGAGGTCTTTAAGGGTAAACCAATGTGATCTAAACATATGGATATGTGAAATATTTGAAGTTTTATTTTATATGTTTGAGACTGTGTTTTTTATGTATGAAAGCCTAAAAAGCAAGGAGTCCTAATTAGTAGCAGTTGGTGTTTCAAGCAGCATAGACCCATGTGAAATTTATAAAGAGGATATTGGAGATAGGTTTGATGTGTTTGAATCATTAGTAAAGGATGAAGGTGGTCAAAGTAGTCTCACATGTAATGTGTGAGTATGAAGGCCTAATTATTTTAGGTCTCACCAAGGCCTAATGGTGGTTTGGGGATAATGAGGGAAAGACCGACCTATGAGAATGGATTTGAGCCATATATTTAGCATGATATATGTATTAATGGTTAATTAAAGTCTTATGGATGAATAATAAGATAATATTAATGAAGTCTCTATAAAGAGTGAAAGCAAAGGTGATGGTTTCTAGATTTGAGTGAGTATAGTTGAGCAGTTGTGCAAGTAAGGATTCAAGTGAAGGAGATAAAATTTGAAAGAGAAGATAATATTAATTGAGATCCAATAGAGAGTGAAGAGGATCAGCCATGATTATTTGATTAAGTTTACTTAGGATAACCCATAGGTCGTTAGACCTAATGTTCCTAAAGAGGTGGTTGAGCAAGTTAAGCCCTAAAAGTAGCTTGAGAAAGATTGGAAGTGAAGAGTGAAATAAAGATGATTCCATCATCATGTGTGTTTGACATCAAATTAGAGGTGGAGATTAGATCAAAGGGAGCTGAGTTGGTTCTTGGTTACCTAGGTGGTTATACCCTCCTTACTAGTTGGAGCTAGATAAAGGTCAAGTGGGTGAATGACTAAACTGAGGGGTGGGTGTTTCTTGATTAGTTGGTGATGGAATAAATGTTAGATCTTGGTTTATAGGACTTTATTACATTTTGGAGGGTTTAGTGGGTTTCATCCCCTAAGAGGGTTTCCCACATATATGATGTGTTCATGTGATGTATGCTCTTATGTATGTTGTTTCATGTTTATGCTGCTTAATCAAGTTGATGTATTATAAATGTTTAAGAGTTGGGAATTGAATTGGATAATCTTGAATCACTGATTCACCCCACCTCTCATTGATTGTACCTCCAACATCATGTATAAATCTGAATAAGATAATGTTTGCATGAGCCATTGTGTTAGTTCAAATTACCAAGAATATAAGATGATTAGGTAAAGAACATAATTTATTTACATCTCTTTTTAGATAATATAAATGGTTAAGCTTAACTATAAGCAACCATCAGCAAGGAGCTTAAATGTATTCATTTTTTTATAAGAATAGTTGTTAAGTTTAAGTTTGAGGTAACTATTGGTAACAAACCTAAATATCTCTTAGTTAAATTATAAGATAATTAATAAACATGATTTGGATAATTAAATAAATTATGCCCTTCTCAATGTTGGGAAATTTCTAATAATAGATTGGATGCCTTCTTCTTAGATTAGGAAGAGGTTTAATTACAAATAATATGACCTTGGGTGTTGAAACAAACATTTACCATCAAAATTGGCATTTTATATTTATTAACTCTAGATAAAAACATTTGGGATTAGTCAAAAGGATTGAATAATTGGGTTTCCTTTTTATCCTTAGACTTAACCTCTTCAGAAGAGTTTGACCTATTTTAATTTGACATCTTTGTGTTCATTTTAATTGGATGTATGAGATCTGACATAGTCATTATAATTCAAGCTTGATTGCATTTATTGGCCTCTATTTGTGGTTTGGTGACATGGTTTCAACCTTTCATTATTTTCTTAATCATTTGATGTTTAAGCTAGCCTTGTTCTCTTTAGCTAGTGACATTGATTTAGACTTAACTAATTTTGGGTTTCTTGGTCAACTTGTAGATGGTTTCCACTTGTCATTTTTTAATATTATATTGCTTATTTATATAATCACATAAAATTTCATGACTTGTATTAGGAAAAATCCTACATTTAATCTCAATACCACTTAGATCCTTTTGGAATCCTTATGCCTAGTTGCATGTTGGTACAATCATCAAAGCATACCACATGTCATCATCATGTTATGACACAAAAAATTTACAAGATTTTTTTAAGGCATGAATTTGAATTTACTTCTCCATTCCATGTGTCACCCCTTCACACTCTCGCACTTTGAAGTTTGTGAAGTTATTTAGAATGGACCTCAAAGACTATGAGACCATAAGGCAATCACCATTGCCACATGTTAGCTTTTCACTCACTTAAACTCTCATAGTGCTAAGTAAGTTAGTTTTAGGTATGAGGAAAAAAAGGCTATAAATCAATTGATTCTAGTCATGTGGTGTATTTTTTCATTATTGCACTTTGAAATAGGGTTTCTTGGCACCAAGATTGAAAGTCATGATGTTGTGAGATAATCATAAGGCTCCATGTGTCATTAAGAGACTGACTCATAAGTCAAGGGAAAGGCTTGCATTTGGGCTCTTAAGCCCAATTTTGATAGAGTGAGATGATGTCACATATCATCAAAAGTTAGCAAGGCCCATGAGTGGTCAACCAAACTAGCATGTGAAATCTTGTTTTAGTTGACTGTTGTTTTACTTATCAAACTGTCAAAGTATGTATATGAAGTGGATGTCTACATATAGCTTCAATAATAATTTAAATGGATATTGATGAATCTGTTGATCCTTATAAATCAAGGCATTAGAGATAATGCACTATGTAATTGATTGGGTTCTTAAATGGACAATTCACCCATGATTATATGCTTTGAAAAATCCATTAAAATAGTTAATCCATTATGAGAATGGAGGTGAAATACATTCTTGAGGAAGATCTCATTTGTGGACCCATAATCCACAGGTCCTAGGATTTTAACTTGGTATTTAGTAACAAGGATAAACTTTGTGGACCTTCCATATTAATTTGAAAGGATTAATGATGAGCATAAATGTAATCATTATTGCAAGCATGTATGAGTTTTGGTGAATGGTTTAGCTGATAAATGGGTTCATTATATATTTTCAAGTATAAATTACATGGTTTAAATCTAATCAAAAAAGAAAATTGTAGTTAATTTTTGAAGCAACACATGAAAGTGTTAAAATAGTGTAACATGGGATGGTGATTTAGGATATATACATTTAACACAAAGGAGAATAACTATGAAATAAATATTCAATGGACTACTACTAAATTGATAAATAAAATCACCTTTTTCATACCTTAACTTATCTTTTTGTTGATGGTTGAAATTGCGCTTTGCTTTTAACACCAACAATGGGACGTTTCAAGAATGTGGGACTTACAACTTGAATCGAACTCCAGGTTTTTAAGAAGTTGGTCTCTTCTTTATCTCAAGTGTTGGGAGGAAAGGGATAGGAATTTAAATAGAAACATGAATGCAAAGAAAGAAAATCTAACTATGGTGATGCGTCTGAATGTAATTCGACCCTTAATTCTAAGCACAGTGAAACTATATGTGAGATTCAATTACATTAAAGATCAAACAAGGCATGATCAATGTACAAGATAGAAACAATAGAAACAAAGGCTCATAGCTCAGACTAATTTCACAATGATACAGAGAAATATCAACAAAGGCACATAATTCAATCTTCTTATTAACTCTCAAGTTACATAAAAGGCACATAAACATGCACAATTACATAAACTTTCCAATTCAAGAAAATAGAACAGAGGCAAATGATATTCTTGATCACAACTCTAAAAGTCTAAAAACTATTGACAATGGTCTCTCACATAAAATTCTCTCCAATCTTCTGATGATGTTTTTTGGTGATCTCTGCACCCCTCTTTATAGCATTGGATTTGCTTCAGATTGTCTGCGTGTTCCCAATCTAATGGCCCAACTAAAACTCTAACTGAACTGGAAGTGTCTAACAAAATATATTTCTTAGATTTTGAAATGCTGTATCTTTTGGCAGGTCATTGGCTGAAATAGATACATAGGACACTCCCTTCTATTAAACAAAAAAGGACACTTGGCCAATTTCTTGAAAACCTTCTTATTATTTAGGAGGCACTGAAACATGCCACTTGGTGGCTTCCACAGCACTTACTAAAGACACGTGGCACATTTCATGTAACCTATAATCTTACTATGTCTTCACTTAGAGGTGTTTAGTCCTTGACATCTATCACCATCTGCTTCTTCCAAAACTTAAATAACTTCTATAGAAAATGGGACCCAAAGTAGTTCTCACCCGAGAAACTTTAAAAAGAGGACAAGGACATGTGGCACTTTTCACTTATTATTGACAAAGGACACATGGTGATCTCCACTGCCTTTAGCTACCTTTTGAGAAACCTATGGAAGGTGGCACATGTCTGTCTCTGCATTACCCTATCTATATTATAGAAACAATCAGGCCTCATTTCATACTTACACAGATGGTGACACTTGGCATCTTCTGCTTGCTCTAGAACAAAAACTCGAGACCCACCACAGTCTTTACTTGTCAATGAAAAAAAATGAAAATAATTCAGAGGTTGACAATTGGTGGCCTCTGCTTTCTTTAGCTAGGGATACATGGCAGCTTCTATTACTTTTAGGAAAGCACTTTGAAACCTTCCAATGTTGCCACCTGGCACCTTCCGCTTGATCATGATACTTAGCTTGTTGAAACCTTCCACTCAAAAGAGATTTGAAACACGGATGCTGATATGAAACATGGATGTCGATATGAAACATGGATGCCGACATGAAATGCGGATGCTGACACTTGTCACATTTTGTTGAGTTACTATGAGACATGTGGTACATCCTGGCCAACCTATAGAAATAATGAAAGGTGCCTCACTCGATGACACTTGGCAGTTTCCACTCGATTTTGAAACTTAAACAAAATTGAGGCAAAAAGAAATTCAAGCCTATGCTCTGAGTTAAAAACTCCATCTTCTCAAAAATAAATTCGTATAGGGACAAAATTAGATTGTGTGATTGCGAGTCAAAATGAGATGTAGAGTATTTTTACTCTACAGTTATTAGTGACCCCAAGGACTTTTGAGCCTTCTCAAAAAGAAACTACAACTCTCGCTTGATCAAAAATGATAAAAAATCATAGCTTTAACAATGTTGTTTGATAGGCAGACCGCTCATCATCAGATAACCCCTACTTATTATGCAATTCATTGAAGGCTAAATCAAGGTTGATAATATCCTTGTGTGAAAATTTTTGCAAAATCTGAACTGTAGCCTTCAATTTGAATTCGAGTTGGGAAATAGGAGTCAAAATAGCTTCTACTTCAGCTACTCATGAATCATCCCTTAATTCTTGAAAAACTATTTGATCATTCTGCTTGGCCAACAACAAAGGTTCAATTCCATCAACCATGAGCACAATATTATCATCAGGAAATGGAGAAGGAAGACCTAATTACACTAGGTCTTCAATGTGTTATTTCATTTCACTAATTCCTTCTTTCATTACATCGAGAAGCTCTCTAAAATTGATGGCTGTGGAATTGCAACTGAGAACCTCATTCACTCGCTTAGCAGCAACCATTCTATTATCAATTCTTGCTACTGACAACGTTCCATCCGTTGCATCATAAAGCTTTTGTAGCAACATTTCAGAGTCGAATACTTTCCCAAAAACTATAGCTAGAGTGTTTTCAACTGAATTCTCCACCTTTTTGCACAATTTCTATGTATTTAGCAAAAAGGTGAGAGAAGGCCTGAGCTATATAATATTTGAAGAGATTCTTTTCCACATTGATTCATAAAGCTCCTTCACCAGATTTAACACTGACATTCTTTGGCCTACTGGCTAGCTCCAGTGTCAATTGTTCTGGTCTTTATTTTTTCACTTGAAATTGGGCTTATATAGCTATGGTATTATTCTATTCATCCAATATCTTCTATTGTAATTGAGTAACCTATAATAGGATTTCCTTGCATTTTCCTTGTAATGCTATTTTTTCTCACCTTAGGGTCATCACTACATCTTTTACCTGCATTAGCCTTAGTTTTAAGGAATCATTTTTGGCCTAGATCACCTAATGAGTCTAAAGGGAAACAATATTTTACAATTGTTTATTTAGACTCTCTATTTCATTATCTTTTCTATCAATTTCTATGGTTAAATTGCTACAGTTTGCCTTCTCCTTGGCTAGATCAACCTCCATCTTTTGTAGCTTCCTTGATGTTTTTAAGTAGTCTTCAACAACTACAGAAGTGGATTCGGCTAGTAGCTCAATTTTGTCTTATGGCTTGAATAGGGACATGTCTATGGCCATTGCATTCATTGTGTAGTCTTCTTGCTGCATCTACTCACTTGGCTTGATTACATTTGGTAATAAATGAGTCACCATCAGTTGATACTGAATTGGGTCAAATTGTGACTACAGATGTGGTGTAGCCAAGGCCTTATTTTCTTTGATCCTCTTTTTCTCTCTTCAGGCTTCCCTTGCCTTCCTAGCAGCATCTACTTGAGTTTGGAAGGTAGAAGGAGAGGCAATGTGCCCACCTGCAAAAGGATGTCCTTGTGGCAAACCATATGGAATAGCCAATTGTTGGCTATGGGTAATCTCAAGAGGTAGCTTCTTGGGAACAGAGGGAGAAAAGTGAGGCAATGTTAAATCTTGAGTAGGGATAGATTGGGTGAATTGAGAAATGGTCACAATAGAGGTGGCAGGGAATGTCATCTGGCCAGATGAAAGCATCATGCCTACAGGAGAAGAAAAAGATTGAGAAGGAGGAGGAGGAATGATACTTACCTGAGGAGCAACTAAAGTAATTTGTAATTGGCGTTATGATGGTTCTGCCCTCTCCTTAGACTCAAGTTGAAACCTCAGCCTTTTCTATTTCTTTGGCATTTCTTCTTCTAGATGTGCTTCTTTTACTCCAACATCTACCACTATTGTCAGTGTACTTGTGGGGAACTGGGAACTTCAATAACTGATGTTGATGGGGAAACTTTTGGTGGTGAAAGCACCACACTCTTTTGTTTTTCCATGACACTAAGAGATTGGGGCCAAATTGTTATAGCGATTACAGCTGTGGTTTGCCCTGGGGCCTGTGATTCTTAGCTAGATCCTGCTCTAGCTTTTAGCTCTACACCTTGTGTCAAAAAATTGCTTGTGTTAGGGCTATATACAAGGGACAAATGGCACTCATCCCATAGTTCTTCCCATCTCTCATTTGAGTCCACGTTCCCAAAAGAATGAGTTGTTTGACAAATTTCTTGCCTATATTTCCAATAGGCTTCTATTTTCTTAGCATCCCAGCCTTTATTCTTTAGCACCCTTCTTAAGCTAGAATTCATTCTAATTTTGGGATAAAAATCCCTCTACTTAGCATATAAATTTTCCCATGGTCTGTTTTGTGGAAGGGGCAAATCTATTAATTCAACATAAAATCTAGGAGTATCTTCCCTAGGATTTTTCCTATTTTCCCAAAAGGAGTGGCCTTCACATGCAATTATGGTTACAACCCTATTAGTCCTTATTTAGAAATCTATGAAACCATTTGGGTCATATACCCATTTATCTTCGATTAGCAAGAAACCCAGGAAGGCTAGCTTTCTAAACAACACAATTTTAGCATCTCTAGCTTCTAATACCATGTTGTTTGTCATTCATGGGAGGTCATACATTTTTATCTTCCTCTTCCCAGAGCCATATTCATTATCTATTATAGACACCTACCTGGTGACCTCTAAGAATTCTAACCTAAGAGTCAAAATCTTAGGTAGCAACATTGGTTCCCCACAAAAACCATGGACTCTAATAATTGTATGGTGGGATCCAAAAAAGAAATCACAAAGAATTGGGCAATTGGCCAGAAGGTTTGAAACACTTGGAAATAGTCTATTTATAATTGGTTTGGGGCTGAGGTGACAAAAAGTTAGGGGTAACAAATAGTTCCTAGAATTCATATGGATCGCTAGTTTTTGACAAAATATGTGTCTATGCAGACACAGGAGTGGTCCTTTGTAGATCGAAACTTGGGTCATACATATCAAGATGCATATGTTGGGAAAAGATGTTGGAGTTCTGATATAGCATGAGGTGAAACAAATAAGAAGAGTACCTAAAAACCCCTTTTGATTTGAATTGGGCAAGTTGTCCCACCATTGAGTATGTAATCTGTTCAGAAAAATCAAGCTGATACTCCTGAGTCTTGTCGACAATTTTTAGCCTGAAGAGGATATCCATTTATTCTCCATAGACTGCCTATCATCTTTCATTCCAAAAATGAAAGCCATCATAGACAGTGCATCTTGTCTAGCTTGTGTAATATTGGGCTCTTATTACAGGCAGTTGTCGACATAGTAGTATCATCATCACCCATTTGCAATTTAGATCTTAAGAACCTCAACTAAGTATTGATGTTTTCCCATGTTCTCTACATTTTAGCAATAGTGGGAAATGTAGCTATCTTATCATGATGTAAGGCCAACATTTCTCTAATAGATTTTGGTGTAATCTGCACCATGAATGGACCTTGTTGAATGGTGTTTGAGGGTACATGGAACAAGTCGGTGCATAGTTTGACCAAGTCAAGGCATGGATGTACACCTGGGATAATGAAGTGTGCCAGTTGTGAAGTCCATATCCTCATTGCAAATGTCTCATATTGTCTCACCTTAGCCCTCTGAAGACACCATTGATGTGCCCCTTCTCTAAGAGTTTTGCTACTAGTTCTTTAAATAACTAGGTCCATGACTCCATCTGCATAATCTTTTATCTTTGCTGGGTCACTTGCTTGACCAACTTTAGGGACTCTGGTCCATAGGTAGGTCTTTAATGGTTACACGAGAGCTGAAGCATATGACTTTATCGTAAGAAACATATCAAGGGATTCATAAATCCCATTTCCTTATTGTGAAGACTATGCTCCCTCCATCTCTATATCTATTCTGTGATAATCGGTATGAATTTTTGCAAACATAGAAAGCACTTTCACTTAAGCAAGTTTACTAGGAACTAAAAATGTAAGTAGTAGGATATTTTCTCATAGATGCAAGAATATTTGAGAAATTTTAAGCTTTAACTCTAGCTATGAGGCCTTTATTAACCCATCAAGTCTCAAAATGGCATTAAACTCAAATAACCATTAATAAATCTTACTCAATCTTCATGGGACAGTGAGATAGACACGTTATGCAAGTGGCAGCGCAAGGTACCTTGGGGATTTTTAAAGATTTGGGAGATATTCAATGTATTGAGAATTTTGAAAATTTTGAAAAAATCTGAGCTACTGCTACGTGTTCAAAGAACACTTATTTTAAAAGAAAGTGAGAAAGAAAAATGGGAAAACAAAGCAACTAAAAAAGGGAAACTATCTAACTATAATGCAACAAGGACACGACCTAACTAAAATGTTTCAAATAGATTCTATTCACCAAAATATCTTCAAGTTTTCCTTAGATTGTTTCTAGCTCAAACAAATTTTTCTATTTACACGCATGAATTTTATAAGGGCCAATCCATAATGCTTCAAATTTAGTGTGTTGACCTAGCTTGGGGGCTCTTGCATCCCATTTCAAAACAATTGAACCTGTTTTGAAATGGGGATTTGAAGTCCTTTTATCAAAATAGTCTTTAATTATTTTTTGATGCTTTACCAATGAATCATGGGTTGCATCCCTCTTTTCCTAAACTTCCAAAAGTTCTGTAAGTCTGACCTGCATGGGGCCATTTTCCTCAATTTCAATCTATTTGATCAGTTAGAGAGCAAGAATCTCCAAATTTAGTGGTATTACAGTAGATTTTCCATATACTAATTCATATAGGGACATTTTGATCACCTATTTAGGCATGATTCTATCATCCCACAGTGCTAAATTAAGCACTTTATGCCATTTTTTGTGATGATCAGCCCCTATTCTTTTGATGAGTCTAATCAAGTTCTTGTTAGTTGATTCTACCAAACCATTACCCTGAGGGTAATAATTGGAGGAAGTTTTAAGATATATTCCATGCTTTAATGAAAATTAGGATACTTTAGACCCTAAAAATTCTTTAGCATTATCTAAAATTATGGTACGAGGAGCCCCAAAGTGAGTAGTGATACTCCCTAGAAAATCTAGGATCACATTTTCTGTTGCTTCTTTAAGTGGCACTACCTCAGTCCATCTAGTGAAATAATCTATAGCAGTTAATATCCATTTGTGACCCATACTAGACACTAGATTTATCATTCCAATGAAGTCAAGACCCCACTGAGCAAAAGGTTCATCCATAATTATAGGACTAAGGAGCATTGCTGCATTCCTAAAAGATCCCCGATGGATCCCTTTGGCTGATCTGCTATAATTTTGTATTTTTAAATTGGGTTTTCCTGTTTATGAATGTTTTCTTTCCAAAATAGATGGAAGTTGCAGTAGGGTTTGATTTTTTTGTGTTTTAATGATTTTTGCAACAAATAAATAAGGAAGTACAAGAACATAAATAACTTTTGAAATTAAAAACCAAGTACAGCCAATATAAATTGCTTATGGGCAGAATTTTGAATATTAAATCAAGTGGGGAACCAGTTACAGATTTCCAATATTTAGGGAGATTACAATTGCAAATAGACCCAACCTAAAATGTTGAAAGGGAGTTACACACCAAAAGAAGGCTGCGGCAAGACTCCAATCTTGAATATGCACTACTGTGGAAAAGAGGCTGGCTACTAGGCATAGCCGTATAGCTGCAAGGGCTGCCAGGTATAGCCATACTATTGCAAAACCCTCACACTCTGAAATAACCCTTGTATGTCTGCTGAACTCTACCACAAATTCTAGCACCTACCAGAAGAACACTAAGCAATCCCAGATGAAACTGAACAAACAACAATCCACTGAATTGGGGGCTACATCCCAAACAGGCAAGCACTGGGGTTTGGCATCCTAAATTCTAGAAGCTCCTCTAGAGCCAAAGCACAAATCCCAAAATATAATATGTCAAGAATGAGTCATAATCCTCCTTTGACCTCCTTATAACCCTTTCCAAATAGTTCAAACCCTAAAAGCACCCCATGGGGCGTTTAAGTCATTACATGTTATATTTCCCTTTTTAAGTGGTCAAGTACATAGAAATTGACCCTTTTTCCACATAAAGAGAGATCCGTCCACCGAAAGGATCTGAGCCAAGAGAAAAATATTTAGAAAAGTCCAAGATCTTTCCAACGAGCTATTACACCCTAGGGTATGCATCCAGATGAGGCCCAAAACCCCTTATTACTCCAAAATGGCTATAAACTTAGCCTTATTTAATTAAAAGATGGGAACTTAGGAAATATTAAAAATATAACCCAAGTAGCAACAAAATGAACCAATGCCTCTAGAAACTAGAAAGTCACCCTACCACATGTCTGTGACTGAAGTTTGAAATCAAGGATTCACTGGCAGTCTCATCCCTAAAATCTAGGGATGCCTCTAGAAACTAGGAAACAAACCCAGATCCTCTGAAACTAAACTCAAGGAATGATCTCATGGAGACCCATCCCTGGGTATGATCATATCCTCCTAAAAATTAGGGGTAACCCCCATAATTTTAGGAACTGCCTCCTAAAAAATAGGAATGTCTCCCCACTGATCATCGATGGCCAAATCACCAAGTCTCCAACACTGTAAAGCCATACTGGGTCTCTAGCCAACAATGTCAACCTACAAGACCCCATAATACGCTAACTCACATGTCTCTGCTAGACTGAGCTAAGGAGGGGACATGACAATTCCTTCTCATCCCCACATAATATTGATAGGATTGACATTTTTTAACCAACTGATAACAATCTATGAATAAAGTAGGCCAAAAATAACTTACCTCACTTATATTTATAGTTGTGGTCTTTGTAGAAAAATGTCCATTTGATACTCCATGATGCATTTCATGTAGTATTTTCTTAGCCTCAGCCTTTTCTACACATCTTAACAATTTGCCATCAATTTTTTTTTCTGAAAATAAACTGTTTAATTAAAACAAAATGAACTCCTTGTATCCTATAGTATCTTCTCTTATTTTGAGGGAGTTCTCTTGGGTAAATCCCATATTTCATAAAATGAATCTTGTTTGTGACCCAGGATTCCTAATCTACCTCTTGTATCCTTAATACAATTTCCTTTTCTTCTTTTGAATTTGTCTCTTCAGGTATCATCTTTTCAAGCTCTTGAGTCATATATTGGCATAAACCCCTACCTCTAACTAACTTAGTGTGTTTGACCTCTACATCATATTCAATGATCTTGGTTATCCAGTTAGCTCTTTTTTCAGTGATTTCACCCTCCATGATGTATTCTTTGACACTTGGGTGAACTACAAGTATCAAAATTTTGCTTCTTGATACCATATGCCTAAATTTCTTAAGGTCTTTTACCATAGCATATGCTTGTTTCTATACAAAGTTGTATCTCATTTCATACTCCCTAAGATTTCTCAAGAAAAAGGCTATTGGGTGCTCTCCCTCCTGTCTATCATCCTTTTGTGTTAATACAATAACAATACTTAACTCTCCTCCATAGACATACATTACAAAAGTCTTAGAAAAATATGGGTTTCTAAGTATTTGGGTTGTTGAGATAGCCTTCTTGACCTCTTCAAAAGCTTGCCTTCTTTCTGTAGTCCACTTGAAAATTAGGTCTTTCTTTAACAAGAGTGTTACTGGTCTCACTAAGCCTGCAAAATTAGATATGAACCTACTGACAAAATTAATCTTCCCTAAAAAAGACTGAACTACTTTGTTATTTACTGGAAGAGGTAGGTTCATTATAGCTGTAACTCTTTTAGGATCTATGGAAACTCCTTCTTTAGATACTATATGCCCCAATAATTTTCCTTGAGGGATAACAAAGATACATTTCTTAGGGTTTTAGGATATTCCAAATTCTTGACATTTCTTAAAAATAGCTTATAAATGATCAAAATGATCAACAACATTTTTTGAAAAAATAGTAAGATCATCAAGATAAATCAAGATGATTTTATTTATAAGTTCCCCAAATGCAACATCCATAGCTTTTTGAAAAGTGGCTCTAGCATTTGATAGGCCAAATGACATCTTAGCATATGCAAATGTTCCCCATTTGGTAGTAAAAGCAGTTTTGTATTGGTCTTCATCAGCCAACCAAATCTGATTGTATCCAAAGAAACCATATAGCAAAGAAAATCTCTCTGATCCAACCACAGTTTGTAGAATTTGTTCCATGGAGGGCAAGGGATAGTGATCTTTCAAAGATGCTCTATTTATATCTCTGAAATCTACACAAAGTCTTATATCACCATTATTTTTTCTAACTGGTACTAAATTTGATACCCAAGTTGAGTGTTTGATTGGAAAAATTATTTTAGAATCTAAAAGTTTATGCAACTCATCTACCATTAGAGGCTCAATCCTTGGATTTACTAGCCTCTATTTCTGTCTGATAGGCTTAGATACTTCAGTCAGTTCTATTGTGTGCTGAATAATGTCTCTATTATATTCATGAAGGTCTTCATAGCTCCAGGTTATGACCCTATCATATTTTTTACACAATTCAATTAGTCTTTCCTTTTCTTCTTGAGTTGCAAAATTTCCAACTTTTAATTTTTTCCCTTCACTCACCTCAATTTTAGAATAGTCTACTTTGTTTACTTGGAATCTTCTCTTCTCCAGACTTACATCTTCTGGATCAAATAGATTCTCTAAAGTGATCAAGCCTTTGGGAAGCTTATTAGTCTTTAATTTTATGACTTGATCTCCATATGCTTCTTCAATTTTGGTTTGCAATTTATCAGCAAACTCATTTGATTGTTGTAAGAATGAAAGTACCTGAGAATCATTTTCAAATACTTGCTAATTCTCATTATTGTCTAGAATAGTTGGCCTCACTATAACTTTTGCTAACTCATTGTTAATTAATAGGCCAATTGCTGGATCAAACTATGAGCCAATCTGGGCCATCCTATTAGCTTCATAATTTTGAATCCTAGGGACTACTTCAATATTGAAGGCTTTAAAATCTTCTATTAAGTCCCAAATCCTATGTTTGTAGGATCTCATCCTTACATTTTTGTATATTGCTTTTTCTCTAATTTGCTTCACTACTAATTCTGAATCTCCTTTTACTATTAGATTCTTTATTCCCTTTTTCTTGGCTAACAGGAGCCCATGTACTAAAGATTCATACTCAACATCATTATTTGTACAAGTAAATTGGAAATGGATAGCCCTTAAAATTTTCTCACCATTTGGAGCAGTAAGACAAATTCCTACTCTAGCACCATTTTCACTTCTAGCCCCATCAAAATTTAGGGTCCATATTTCTAAATCTTTTTTAGATTATTGAGTAGTTGGTGTCTCTTCCCTTAAAAAATTAGGAATTTCATGGTCCTCATCAAAAATGACATAAGTGCCCAGACCAGTAGAGTCATAATTCCCATATGGGTCACTATGCATCATAGCTAACAACTGGTTATTTTCTTCTTCTTGATCATGCTCAGTCCAGTCACCCAACTCTTCAACAAAAACTCTTTCTTCTTTATTTAACATAGCATGATTTGCCTCTAATTTTGATGTTGGTTCATTGGTGATATGATCCTTTGATAGTGGTTCAGATAAAATTTTCATCTTTGAACCATATTTGGTTCTCAGGTTGAGGTGAGACCAATCAAGAGACATATATCCTCCTATTTGGCTGTAAAGTCTTTGGATAAACATAAACCAAAAATAGGAGGTATATCTATGACTACTACATCTTGATTGAAAATTATATTATGACAAGTATATAATTGCAATTGGAGTTGTTTAATTCTCCCTATTGTTTGTATTGTTTTGCCATCTAGCTACATAACTCCTTTTGCAAGGGGTTCATACTTTATTTTTAAAGTATCATCTATTGCCTTTGGCATTACTATAGTACTAGCCACTGAATCTATCATTGCATTATGCAGCAGTTTCTTGCCAACTATCAAAGTCAAATAGAAAGGGTCTGGTTTTGATTTGCTTACCTCTGGTGGATTGTTCACTAGGGCCATTGTCTGTAGATGAATTGTGTCCTTGAGCTTTTCTTTTTCAACAAATTTTTCTTTGATCTCAGTATATTTGGGCACTGCTTGGCCTTGTAGATCTTCTTGTAACAGTGTCTTATGTTCAAGGATGGCTAATATGCCCCAAATTGATACTTGTGCTGGATTCCTCTTTAATTGATCTACCACATCCATCGGTCCCAGAGTTTGGGTTCTCGAAAAGTAAGAATACCTTGCTTTTTCTTGAATTGGTCCAGGAACTACTTGATTCAAAACTAGTTATGGCATTTCTTGTCTAATAGCTATATTTCTTTGACTTTGGAATGGAGGATTCTCCATAACTTGACTATTTGCAACTTCAAGCTGCTCCACCATTCTTCTCTTTGATCTAGTATAGTAATCTGATTGCACCACTAGTTTATTAGAAGTGGAAGCTTCATTCAAGAATAATGATTCTTCATCTTCAACCCATGAGAACAAAGCATGTTATGGGGCTATTTCTTCCTCTTGTTGTAAAGACATTCCTTGCATCTGAGCCATTAGGACTGAATTTTGCATACCAAGAGATTGGTATGCTTGATTGTCACTAGTATTTGCAAATTGTCCATCCATTCTTCTTTGCTCTACCACCTTTTGTTGTAGATTACCCATGGGACAATCTCTAGGTCTATGAACATTATTACATAGGGAAACACCAAGCATTGTTGCTATCTACATAATTAATTTGCCCTGGAACAATCTCCCTATTCGAATTAGAGGGAACAATTTGTGAGGGTGTAGGGACTGCAATTAATTGGTTTGCCGACTGAGGGCTATTTTGCCTTTGAGGACCCTGGTATTGGTTTGGCTGTGATAAAAATCTATTTCCTTGGTAACCTTGATATGGAGTCCTAGGGTAAGGATTCTGCTGTCTCTTTATGTTAATCAACTCATTAGAAAATATCCTTAAAATATTCTTGATATCATCCATCTCATATGACTGAGCAGGGACAAGTTCTTTAGCAGGTGGTTGAGGATATATATACATAGACATAGGTGGGGCTATGGATTTAGGAGATTCTTGTGGTAATGGCAAGGTAATTTCTAGAAACATGGGCATGGGAGGCCTTAGGGGCAACTTTCTAGCATCTATCAAATTATTTTTAGCTCTGACTGCATAGTCATAAGCCTCTGGCAGAGTTTGACCTCTAAGTGACTGAATCATAACAGATATATCTAAATTTAAAACCTTAAGATAAAAAACTATAGCCATACCTGGTAATGGTCTAGCAGTAGTAGGAATCCTTTCCCAAGTCTTTTGAAATATGGAGTTGAAGTCAGTCATTGCTTCTTGTGGTGCCCTTTGGATGGTAATCAATTACTGTAACAAAGAAGACTTATCACCCTTTTCTTCAAAACTTTCAAAAAAATATCTCCGAACTGATCCCACGTAGATATGGTATTTGGGGTCAAGGACCAATACCATTCTAGAGCCTTCCCTTTAAAAGAAGCTTCTAATAACCTTATAGCCACATTTTGTTGTGTGACAACACGTATAGCATAGACATCTGATACATCTTGAAGATGTTCTTCAGGTGTTTTAAAATCTTGCCCACTGAATTTGGGCAGAGCTTTCAAGGCATTTACTGGGAAAGGATCCCAAGTGGTTGGTGGTATTGGGAGAATCAAAGGACTACCAGTGTTCCAACTTGCACAATTCCTTGGGGGTATAGGGGCTCCCATATTTGCTCTTGGTATTGGTATAAACTGATTGAATCTTCTTCTTGGACTAGTTACCAAAGGTGGCAAAAGAATACCTGGATTTACAGTAGATTGAGATCTAGTTACTGGTCCACAAATCTAACTCCTTGTAGCTCTCCGGTTCATATGGTCTTGAAATAAATCCTAGAGATTGTCCCACCGGGAGTGCCAAAAACTGTTGATGGTTGAAATTATGCTTTGCTTCTAACACCAACAATGGGAAGTTTCCAGAATGTGGGACTTATAACTTGAAATGACCTCCAAGTTTTTAAGAAGCTGGTCTCTTCTTTATCTCAAGTGTTGGGAGGAAAGGGATAGGAATTTAAACAGAAACATGAATGCAAAGAAAGAAAATCTAACTATGGCAATGCGCCTGAATGTAATTCAACCCTTAATTATAAGCACAGTGAAACTATATGTGAGATTCAATTACATTAAAGAGCAAACAAGGCATGATCAATGTAAAAGATAGAAACAATAGAAACAGAGGCTCACAAATCAGACTACTTTCACAATGATACAAAGAAATATCAACAAAGGCACATAATTCAGTCTTCTTATTAACTCTCAAGCTACATAAAAGGCACATAAACATGCACAGTTAGATAAACTTTCCAATTCAAGAAAATAGAATAGAGGCAAATGATATTCCTGATCACAGCTCATAAAAGTCTAAAAACTCTTGACAATAGTCTCTTGCAAAAAATTCTCTCTAATATTATGATGATGATTTATGGTGATCTCTGCACCCCTCTTTATAGCATTGGATTCACTCCATATTGTTTGCATGTTCCCAATCTAACGACCCAACTGAAACTCTAACTAAACTGGAAGTGTCTAACAAAAAATATTTCTTAGATTCTAGAATGCTCTATATTTTGGCAATTCATTGGCTAAAACAGATACACAGGACGCTCCCTTCTATTAAATGGAAAAGGACACTTGGCCAATTTATTGAAAACCTTCTTATTATTTAGGAGGCACCAAAACATGCCACTTGATGGCTTTCACAGCACTTACTGAAGACACATGGCACATTCCGCATAACCTATAATCTTACTGTGTCTTCGCTTAGAGGTGTTCAGTCCTTGACATTTTTCACCATTCGCTTCTCCCAAAACTTAAACAACTTCTATAGAAAATGGGACCCAAAGCAGTTCTCGCCCGAGCAACTTCAAAAAGAGGACAAGGACATGTGGCACTTTTCGCTTATTCTTGACAAAGGACATGTGGTGATCTCTATTGCCTTTAGCTACCTTTTGAGAAACCTATGGAAGGTCGCACGTGTCCATCTCCGCATTACCCTGTCTATATTATAGAAGCAATCGGGCCTCATTTCATACTTACATGGACGACAAGACTTGGCAACTTCCGCTTGCTTCAGAACAAAAATTTGGGACCCACCACAGTATTTACTTATTAATGAATCAAAATGAAGATAATTCATAGGTTGACACTTGGTGGCCTCTGCTTTCTTCAGCTGGAGATACGTGGCATCTTCCGTTGCTTTTAGGAAAGCACTTTGAAACCTTCTGTTGTTGCCACCTGGTGCCTTCTGCTTGATCCTGATACTTAGCTTGTTGAAACCTTTCGCTCAAAAGAGATTTGAAATGTGGATGCCGATATGAAACATAGATGTCAATATGAAACGTGGATGCCGACATGAAATGCAGATGCCAACACTTGTCGCGTTCCGCTGAGTTACTATGAGACACGTGGCATGTCCTGACCAACTTATAGAAATTATGAAAGGTGCCTCGCTCGATGACACTTGGCAGCTTCCAGTTGATTTTGACACTTAAACAAAATTGAGATGAAAATAAATTTGAGCCTGCACTCTGAGTCAAAAACTCCAACTTCTCAAAAATAAATCTGTACAAGGACAAAAATAGATCGCGCGACTGTGAATCAAAATGAAACGTAGAGTATTTTTTACTCTACACTTTCCACATAAATGAAACATGTAGATACCATAGTCTCACTCATGGAGGATGTAGTAAAATTTGCATTTCAGAAACTCTAAGGATACAAGCTTAAATGGATAAAATCAATGCACATATATGCAATATGGTCAATAAATAGATGTAAAAATAAAACTCTAAAAGAAAAAATGAAAAACATGGAAAATATGAAAAACCGATATCTATAAGGCTACATTAGAACCAAAATATCTAAATAAACAAATAAGAAACAAGAAAAAATCAATAAGCCATCAATCTAAGGATATTACGAACTAAAAAGCCCAATAAATGCATCTAAAACAAGATAAGTAAAAATTCAAATCAAATAAAGAACGTGGAAAACTTTTGAATGTTACTAAAAAAATCAATGTAAAAGAAATCAAACTCAAACAAAGATTTGAAAAAATAGATAATAGATTCACCAAATAATTTACAAAAAGGATGAAACATAAAACTATGAAAGAAGAAAATAGAATTAGATATTTTACTAAAAGTAAATAAAAAATTTAAGGTCTCAAACATAATTAAAAGAAATATTATAAAAATAAAACAATGACAAAAAAAAATATTATACTCATTTTATATCCAAATTTATTGTGAAATATTGTATGACTCAAATTTATGATTATCCAACAAATAATCATAATGTTTATTTTGTACTATAACTTAAGATAATATATTTTCTTTTATTAATAAAATATTACCTTATATTATATGTGTTGTTTCTTGCACTTTTGATAATATTTATGTTGATTGCATAGACCAAATTCCCTTAAATAAATTAATAATGGCTTGGGAAAGGTGTTAGGTTTATTACTTATATGGCATTTATAATTTTTAAAACACTGTTCACTATATATCATAGAATGGTTTGGGTTATATTTAATTCTGGCATAATGAATTTAATTTAAAATAAATGATGGTGCTTTACTTTATGAAACATCAATTTTTAATTATTGTAATTTATTTCAACAATACCACGGATTTGCCTATGTAGCAAAAGGATAAATAATAATTATTTATGCTAAATCTTTATTTGATGATTACTTCAATCTATAAGTATGCATTTATCATGTAGAAGTATAGAGTTTTTGAAAAATTAAGGAAATTGAAAGAATAAATAAACCGGAAGTATTTGATTTCTTTTGACTAAAGTAAAGGACATTGGGATACATAATACTTTGTAAGATGGGAAGGAATAAACCATATTAGTATTTTTATGTCATGAAGTATTTAATAAAGTATATATTTTTTACATTGTCCTTTTCTAGATATATTATATTTTAGAAATAAAATGTTGATATAGTCTTTCTTAATAATAAATTTTATGAATAAAATTGTTATTTATAATTTAAAAAAATTAAAAATAAAGTTGTTCTCCATGATTTTCAAAGTTTAATTAAAAGGAGACTTATAAATTTTAAGGTTAAATTTTTATGGACAAAAAATATAGTATGGATTTAGTTTAGTTGGAAATGAAAAAAGAATCTTAAAAAAAGTTAAATATTTATGGACATCATTATAATTAAAGTAAAGTTTATTATCTCAAATTTTATGAAAAATTGATTTCAAAAAGATTAAATTTTAAATTTTAAGGAAGAATACACTGCCATGTGTTGGTTTGAAGTTTTTATTTGAAATAAAATTAAAAGTCATATAAATTTAGACAACTAAATTTAATTTATATTTAATCTAAATTTAATTTAAAGTTAGATTAATCTCATGGACTTGAAAACAACATTAAAATAGTGTTAGGTTGACTTTAATTTTTATTTTTTGATGAATTTGATAAGTGATGTTAAGGTGATATTAATTATGATTATGAGGTGATTTTAATAGATGACTTAATTTTGAATATTGTAACCTATTTCTAATAGTTGTAGATGTTAGTAGATTTTTCATCCACAATACTTTTCTAGTGGTCATTAATCTTCCCCACTTATTTTATTTATAATAAGGGATACTAAAAATATAATTAAAAATTAATAAAAACATATTATATTAATATAAAAAATTATAATTAAAATGATATTTATAAGTGTTATTAAGATTTTATAATTTTAAAATTTTACAAAAAATAAATTTATATTAAATTAATTTTACATTTTAGTTGAAGAAACTTTAAGTTTTGTTTTTTCTTCAAATTCCCCTCTCCTTTCACAAAATCCGTATATAAATAATATGTTAGAAGAAAAAATATTATTCAATAAAACATTACATAATTACTCAAATTATTGTTTTAAATAAAAAAAAACTTTTACTCTTATTTAGTAGGTCACCAAATGAATCCTAAATGTTGCTTTTGACTCAACATGAGTTTATTTTTTAAAAAATTCACATATATATTTTTGTGAGATCTTCTTAGAATAAAAATGTTACATTTAGCCCTATAAACCTTACATTTGAAAAAATATGTAAATAATTTATTAGTTGCACATAAAAAAATATATGAAAAGATAAATCCCATTTACACATTGAAATTAACTATTCTTGATATAGATGTAATTTTCATCCATTGAATAAATTAAATGATTAAAAGTGTTAAGAGCATGACCTTCTATATCAACCAATGATTCACACACAAAAAATTGTCTTTATCTTTATCAATATTTATACATAGATATCTAAATGGATATGTATACAAAGATGGGGTATGACAATCATAATACTTCACAACTTGTTGAGTGGGATGATAAAGAGGAGATAGGTTAGGGTTTGGTGCATCAAGTGAAGGAATAAATATGGAACGTCTAAGGGGTATGGTTAAATAGAGGTAGAGAGATGAATCAAAGGAGATATTCAATTAAAATGGGAGGGTTAATGGTAAGGTGGGTAGGTGCATAAAATTGGGGGACAATTATGTGAAAATTTCCCATAATGTATAAACTCTATAAATATAATATATATGCATTATTTAAATTATACTTTCAATATATAGAGCTATAACATGCATGTGATTTTAATATTAGTAACACATATGTATTTATAACACTAGAAACACATACACATTATACCATGTATATGTTTTTAACACTTAAGAATAATTTATAAAACCCACTCGAGCTCCCAAAAATGTTGATCATCTCTTTTGCATTTTGCTCTACTGGTTTTTGATATCACATGATCACATTTTTATTTGGTTGTTTCTCCTACAACATGATCTTCATTGGAAATTTGAAAACCTTACCACATCAACAATGTTACCCTGGAGAGGAGGTAAGTAATAAAAAATAAACTTAATAACCCTAAATTTTTGTTATTTTTCATTATTTAATTAGTAAATTATATTTTTAAGTAGCCTACTCCGGTGAAAGAGGCCATCTTGTTAACCTTTATCCAAACCCACCTCTTAACCCTCCTCCTAACCCTCTTATCCCTCCTACAATTCCAAAAGATCCCCCAAGTAGTCAAGAGGATCTAGATTCACATATAATGGAAAGCAAAATTTAAATTGATCAAATAATTAGGAGAATGAGGGACCTCACTTCCACCAACACCCACCACACCTATCTATCCAATACCCTAGAATTGATATTAGGTCAAGTTGACTTGGTAATGAGTCATTTGATAGATGGGAATCATATAGGGATACATGTAGGGCTTACTACATGCTAACAAATTATTAGCATAGGAGGTGAAGAACAAAGATATAATAAAAGTTAAAATATATTCCTTATTCATCGACCCAACCACCAATGCACCATTTTGACTTACCATTAAATGTTTCCCAATCCATCAATGCCAACATAACTTGATTAAAGCCAATTTATAGACCCAATGGTGGATGGTGTTTGATTATCTGCCATTTAATAACCATGAGTTCCCATTATATTTTTTGAGGAAACTTTACTATGAGTTTGTCCTTAATGAGATTCCAAACTATTTTGACTATGGTGAGTTTTAGGGCCAAGAGAAAGGCTCTACACATGATCAACTAGGTGCACATAGTGTGCCTAATCGGGCTACAAAGATCCTTAACCAAAAACTACTTCATCCTAAGATTCCCTTTATGGTTAAATAGGTCATGAATATCTACACTCTGCATGTGCTTTGTGCACTTAATGATACACTTGTTCAACATATGAGTAGGCATTCAGAGACCAATGTTGGAGATACTCCACCTCGTATGCATACCCCACTCTACCCCGGTAGATCTTGTGGTGCTATATGCACTGGACCTTTGTATGATGATGATTTTGCTTCAAAGGGCTTGGATGATATACTCTTGAATTTTGAGTTTTTTTTCATGCACACTTGGTGTGCACACGTCAGTTGCTACATGCATATAGATATCTTTTATATAAATCTCATGTAAAATTTAAGTTATATTTACAAATTTAAAAGCTAATAATTAATTTATAGATAAATTGAATAATTTATATGTATTTTTAGTGTTATAGGAGGTTCCTTTATTGTCATGGTCTATAAGGTACATTATTTGATCTTACTCAGCCTATGTTTACATTTATGGAGCCAACTAGTTGGCCATCCACTACTGCATCCATCAATGTTAGTACGACACCATTTATGTATAAAAAGGTAAAATTTTGAGTTAATCTTATACTCTATGTATATTTTCTCTATGTATATTCAGTCTTATACTTAAGTTAAATTTATCTATCAAGGATATTAAAATTCAAGTATATTGATATTAAATAAACTCTTGGTTTAATAAATATTCAATAGTTTCTATAAACTCAGAAACATTGTTTGTTTAGTTGATGATTGAAGTAGACACTCATACATCACTGCAAGACGAGATAAACATAATAACTATTACTACAATGTCATCTGCATAAGCCCTCCCAGAGGTACATATTAACTTGTAATTCTGAATTGTAAAAATAAATTTATTTTATTAATTTTACTACATGTACTTGGGAAAATATAAATTATCTAAATGTATTATGTATGCAAGGTTGTTAGATAACACTTGACAGTCCAATTCAGACAATCACTATGACACTTCCTCATGTTTCTTCCTCATTTCACACACTTGTTTGTGAAACTAAACCTTCTACTAACCCAGTTGAGAGTCAAAAGTAGATTGAATAGGACCATGAGAATGCAATAAGTGCATATTTAAATGATTTTTTAATTCTAGTTTAAAATTAATTTATTAATTTGGTTTTATGTTTAGTATGTTAATTTTATAATAATAATTATATTTGAACATGTTCAACTACAAGCAAGCTATCCATGAAGACCCACAATCAGAACTTGGATCTATCTAAGGCATTTGAGGGATCTCCATATAGAAGTAAGACATCCTAGGGAGAGTCTTATTCAAGGAAGGCATAGAGAGGGAGGTTACTTGATTATTAGGATGCCTTAGATGATGTAATTTTTTGTATGTCTATATGGCAATGTACACATTTTTGGCATTGTATGTATATATGACATCTACCCGACATTAGATCCCATGTTGTTAGATGATGTAATTTTTTGTATGCCTATATGGAAATGTATGTATAATTGGCATTGTATTCCTATATGGCATTCACCTGACATTCTATTATATTCTTATTTTGTATGCCTTTGTGGTTTTTATTATTATTGTATTTATATGGTTTTTATTATTATTTTGTATGCCTTTATGGTTTTTATTAATATCAATAATGAAGTGTAATGTTTGACCATTGATCCTCTTCCTTGAATGTGATCCATCACCCATTGGAATTGATAGCTTTTCAAAAGTGGGGTAAAAAAAGTTGCTTGAAAATCATGCAAAGAATACACATAAAGTATGTAGAGAATGTTTGTGGGGACAAAATTATTGATTTGGGTTAAAAATAGTCATTTAAAACTATGTTTTGTCTATAGATTAAATAATGCATACACATGATAAATCATATGAATTATAATGCATACATGTTAATTAATATATAGTTTCATCCCATATAACTATGCAATAATACTATCACACAATCCATTTGCTCCTTTCATTAGCCCCTTTATTTCATTCATGTCCACATTAGGTTCAATTAGGTTAAAATTAGATTCAAAAACTCCAAATTAGGTTAAATTTTCCCCTTAGTTGATGTCAATTAGTCCATAATTAAATTTAATTAGTCCAAATTACATTCAGTTTGTGATAAAATTAGGGTTTAATGCCAACACATGTCATGAAACAAGGGCTAATTTAGCCCCTTTAATCACATCATAGATTCGCATTTAGGTTCAATAAGTTCAATAGAAAAATAATTGCCTTCATGTTTGCATTTATGATAAAATTACCTATCCAAGTCATCGGTGCTTAATTTGAGGTAAAGACCATTTGAGGAAATCATAGTAGGCTTGTATAGACTTAAGGATTAGGGGTACAATTGAATTTATTCTCTTTTAATAAACCAATAATAGGATTGGTTTCTCATAATTATATATGATCTATGATAGTTCTAATAAGAATTTAAGAAACCATTGAGGTGAATTTAAGAGAATGACACCTTTATAAGATCCAAAGGGACATATCTACAACCATATAGTAGTTTTTGTGGTTGAGCCAAGATTCTTGGTCATTTGGTAACCTAGTTGATAATTTAAACTTGTGCAAAACTTCGAAAAGCTCCATATCATTATTTTATGTCTTTCATCCAAAATTAGAAAGGAGATGATTAAAGAATAAGGTTGAGAGTTATCTTGAACTAGATGCAAGTAATAGTCCTACCAAAACTTATAGGCTTACAGGTAAATTTTTTTGAAGATTGAATAAAGTAGATTATTCTTGGCATAAATTTGTGGAATCCAGAGGATCCATGGTGAAAAAACAAATTGATGGATGGGATTCAAAGTGAGGTAAAATCAAGTATTGGTATCTTGACCTTGTAGAATGGTATTTTAGTCTGAACCTTGAATTAAGACATTAGTCTATCATTAGTTGATCAAACACTTATAAGGTATTAGTGAGACAATTAAATAGAGGATGAGATCATATAAGAGAAAAAAAAATGGGAATGATCCTTTTTTCAAACAATAGGCCTATTCCAAGGTTATAGACTTAGTGTCTTAGGCTATATGCCTAATAGCGGATAGTTTTCCTAAAGGAGTCTAGTGAGAACTTGATTAATCAAAATACAACATGTAAATCAATAAGTGACAGAGATCAAAATAATTTCATTGGTCTTTCAAGACCAATATAATAGATATTCTTTTGTTACAATCATTAAAAGACCTAAAAGTGTCCTATATTCCTTTAAGTAGGTTATATACAAAATAAAGGTAGAATGTACATGATATATGATCAATTTTAAGCCATGTGTTACATAGTAATATAATAGATTGAGCCATACATTTGGTTTAGGGGCTTAATTTTTCCCAAATCATGTCCTTAATTTCACCAATAGAATGGATCAATTTATGATATAATCAAACTTAATTTTGCCTCAAACCATATCCTATTCTTGTATTTAGGTTTAAAGTGTTCAAATTGGCCTCAAATTCCTCTTCAATGGAATGAATCAACTCTTTTCTTTGTAATATATGATGACATCAAGGTTAATCTCACTCCAATCACATTATATAAGTTTTAAGTGCATGTTTAGTGGGTTCATATTGTCCTCAATTTACTTCATGTTTGCATCTATGATAAATTTAGGGTTTAGGGTTTATAGTTATAATAATTGACTAACTGACACCAAATGTAAGGTAATATGAGATAATTTAGCCCCAAATCACATCTTGGACCCATAAAACTAGGTTCAATAGGTTCACTTTGACCCTAATTACCTTCATGAAAATGTATTTGTGATAAAATTAAGGAACATAAGGGTTGTATTCAAGTCATTATATTATGGTTTAGCTTATTTAGGGTTTAGGGGAACTATATTTATGATAAAATTAGGGTTTAGGGTCAACATGTCATGAAACATGAGCTAATTTAGCCACTTTAATCACATCATAGACTCACATTTAGGTTAAATAGGTTCAAATTGGATATAATTTCCTTCATGTTTGCATTTATGATTAAATTAGGGTCAGTTAAGCCATATGTTACATAGACTCTACAATTGACTGGGCCATAAATGTGGTGTAGGGGCTCAATTTTACCCAAATCACATCCCTAATTACACCAATTAACTAATTAGCTTAATTCATGGCATAATCAAATTAAATTTAACCCCAAATCATATCACATGCTCTTGTAGTTATGTTAAATAGGTTCAAATTGGCCTCAAATTCCTCCTCAATTAAATGAATCAACTCTTTGGTTCATTATATATGATGATATTCTAGGGTCAATTTCACTTTAAAACAAATCATGTATAAAATTTAAAATAGGTTAATGTGGCTCATGTTGACCCTAATTATATCCATAATTAAACTAATCAACATCTACATTCATTATACGATGGTCCATTCAATCTTATTGAGTTCAAAACCATATCATAAACATTTAAAACTTGGATTTAATGTTTTTTTGCTTCAATATTTGATGAAATTAAAGGTGATCAACCCCCAAATCACAATTTTTAGTCATGTAATTAGGTTTGAGGGGATCAAAGTATCCCTAATTTCCTTCAGATTCAACCATGTTTGACTATTTTGTTTATATTTTTTATGACATTAGGGTTGACATGTTAGATTTAAACTAAGTCGTGATGTCTCATGCTTGGCTTAGTTGGTATGTTAAATATTATCATTACAGTATCACATTCAAACATTTTCATCATATCTTCATATAAGAGATTAACTAAGACCATAGAGCTTGTTAAAATATAATTGCATCCTTTTTGTTGTAGTGTATATAGGGGAAAGGTACTAGTAGTGCCCTGGACCTACTAATAGCTGAACAAGATTTTTGTTGAGGTGTGATCCATTGATGGAACATGTATTAGTGTGTATGTATTAGTCTAATGTGATACCAAAAAACCTTAATTTTTTAATCTAAAGTTAGGGACCTTTCCCATATCATGATGCACATCACTTTACAATTAAAATTATCATGACATGCCACTATTAGGGATCTCAAGAATTAAAAAAATGTGTACCCATAGAGAAAATTTGTTTTTTTGTGTTATTAACAAATAATACATAAACATTATTTAAATTTGAGTTGAAAAACCAAGCCTTTTGGCTCATAAATGGCTTGGATTACTGATCCAAAGGCTTGGACCTATCAATCTACAACCAAGTTTGAGAGTTCTGATAGAAAATAATAAATTTAAACTTTCATCACCAAATACACTATGAATTTCAATAATAAAATTCAAAAAAATATTACCAAAACATATGATTTTTATAATTTCTGGACTATTTTAAGGGTTTAAACTATGTTGATTTCCAACTATTCCTTTTTTAGGCCATTACATGTCATAATTATACATGCCTATTCATGTTTATATAATTTGTTTTTCATTGATCCAAGTACAAAACAAATTATATGGTCACAAATTATGCCTAATTCAACACACATTTAAAAAATAATACATTTTATTAGGTAGTTAAGGGCAGCACACAACCGACTATCTATTTTTTGCTAGTTTTTAGGATCCATTTTCTTGTAAAATTAATAAAAAAAATTCACTGAAAAAAATATAGGTCACAAACTAAAATATATTTTCTAAATATTCACCAAAGGGTTTTAAACAATATTAAATGGTGCTAAAAAATGGTGAGCCGCATGGACATCTATCTACTCTATTTTCAAAAAAAATATGAGTTCTTATTCAAAGTTTAAATGTTTTATCTAGTTATACTTAACCATTTTTCAAAAAACTTAGTGTTTTGGAAACTAGACACGAAATGCTACAATTCATATCCTTATACCATCTTCAAGCTTTGAGTGCAGCCATCTCAAATTATCTATAGAAACTTAAATTTATGGAATTTTAAGAAAATCATGTCCATGAGTAGGCCCTTTTTTGTCCCCCAAATTTGTGTACTTACACAAGTAAGGAATGAACATAAGAGGAAAGGGGATACATACGAATGGTAACCCTTAGTATAATCCTTAGTTTATAAACAAAGTCTAGGTTTTCTTGTCACCAGTTTAGACATTTATCTAGGAGTTGTACATTGTACAAAATTCTATAAAATATATTTTAAATTAGAGAATAAAAAATTAAAATTTACACAAAATAGTATAAATAATTTTAATTTACATATTATTTTTGTGTTTATTTTTCAATTTCCCAATTAATTTTAATTTTCTAACCATTTTTTATTTTATTTTTTCATTTATTAAATATTTTAATTAGAACAGTTTAATATTTTAATATTGTATAATTTTAATTTGTTTAATTTAATATTCTTATAATTATTATATATATATTTTTATAATTTTCATTATTTTATATTTTTTTATTTTTATATAAATTATATAGTTTTCCTAAATTTTTAAATTATCTATTTTTCTACATTTTTACAATTTTAAAATATTCTATAATTTGATTTTTCCATGTGTATTTAAATTTTATATTTTTAATAATTATTTTCTAAAATTTATATTTTAATAATCCATTTATATTTAAAATTTTAAAATTTGTCTTTTTCTATAATCACTACAATATTTGAAGTGTTTTAAATCACCCTTAATATTAATTTTCAGATAGATTAAGTCACATTTAAGACAAATCTCAATGTCTTTCTATTATTTTTTTTCCTTTTTGATATTTTCAACTTGACATATTTAAGACATGAGAGGGGGTCATATTTGTCTCTTATTGCATATAGTCAATGATGTTTTAATTTGTGACAAATATGTTTCTCATATGACAAGTTTGTGACACCTCTAAATTGTTTTCGATGTGTCATTCAAGTGTATAAGAGTGTCATAACATTGATGATAATTTCAAAAAAATAAAATGGATCATTATTTTATTTGTCTCATAAAATGAAATTGCTAAAAGATTGTATAATGGAAGGTCATTTCTAAAATGACATAACTAGATGCACATAAAAATTTAAATGGCATGCAATGAAAAAGTATTATTGCAAGTAGGTTTCCATCATTTCATGTTGACATATAATGAGAATCATGTGATTTATGTAAGTACATATTAGATTGAATAAAAATGAACATTTATAGAAATTCAATTATAATCTAACAATTCCAATTCTAGTGGCATCCATGACCAATATGAATCTCACATTATTATTTAGAGATGGTTTATTGAAGGAGCTATTATGATGTCTTCTTACTACATACAACTCTCACTAAACACTTTTATATATATTCAACTATTACAGACCTACATTTCCATGAAAATTTAAGGGGTCTACTCCAAATATTCTAAAGTGATTAAGTGGCTAAATGTCATCTCATGTAATGATATCATTATGTCATCTCATGGAATATAATGATTTAATAACAAGGAATCACAACAAATGCAACACAAGGTCACAATTCACGTTTGTAAGTGCCAAAAATTAAAACCATGGGTATTCATAATGTTGCATATGGTTCGAATCCTTAGAACTTATGGTTTTTCTTCCTTAAACCCATCCTTCTTAAGTCTCCAAATCTACAACACCATTATGTCATGCGATATTACATACATTCCAATAAATCACCATGCAATTTATAAATATATTGTAATAAAATATACCATTACTTGGTGAGAAACCAATTAGTTCACCTTTCCCATTGTGGCCCACAAATTATGTGTAAATTACTCAAAGATAACTATAATATTGGAATACAATAATTATAGGATATACAAAACATGGGTTTGTTGAAAAAGACTTCAAAATTTCTAATGAAAGTAATAGTCAAATAAATAATGATCATGATCACAAGAATAAATTGAATATCCATATGTCCCCTATATATCCTAATGAGACATTGAAACAATTTAATTAAATGTAACTAAAAATGAGCATACTCCTAGCATGTGCCAAAATAAGAGATTTATAATAGGGTGTAGGCATTAACATACTAAACAATATTTTTTTAAGAATTTTTATTTGAAATAACCCAATGCCATATGCCACAACCTTCATTTAACCATTTTATCACACTTTCATCTCAAATTTACCCCTTGAATTAAAATATATTATATAATCTCTAAATCCTATAAACAGTTGAAAGGAAAATTTAGGGGCCATCCTTTTTTCCTCTCATTTTATGTTTTGAAAATTAGAGTATAAAATGTCATATATATGTTGTAAATTTATGATAAACTTGCAACATCCTTATGATCTTCTTATGAAATGATTATGATATGTTTAAAACCTTAAAAACATAATGCAATATCTATGAGG